>JAODJX010000043.1:12749593-12761372 GCA_026776945.1 Isichthys henryi
TTACCCTTGCGCAAGTAAAACAAGAGTGTATGTCTCACATATTTGATGTGTGCAGCAGTTAGGGTGAAAGCTTTGGCCCTTTCTCCAACAATTGGTTTGGGTTGAGGGCCCAAAATGATACGCTTCTATAGGGCCCGAAATCCCTAGTACCACCTCTGCATGCCGTTTTTTGCTCTTTAATTCACTGTCATCCACACGGATTGGATGTTTTTGCTCAAACGGACGGTGCTTGATGGTTAATAAGTTACGTTAACAGCATGCTGACTGGTGTTCTCAAGAAAGCTGTGTTATGTGACAGTAGCTAATGTACTTCAATCAGATGGCCAGTAGGTGATTAGTAAACTAAATGGTCTCAGAAAGGCATAAAGCAATCCAGGTGAATGGAAATAATAAGCATGAATTCTCTGTCAAATGCCAGTTAGATCATGATCAGTGACCTATACTTTTGCTGAAAAAAAGTTTCTCATATGGAAGCCATTTCTTACCACGTCTGATGACATATTACTTTACTTACAAAATCCCTCTATACCACTTTCATTTATCATAGCTGATATAAATCACTCGAGAGTTACCTCAGGGCCCTACTCAACCCTTCCGTGTCTGAGATTCCCGTTGACTGATTTCAGCAGGAACGCTGTGCCAGATTTTGTCCCTTTAAACGACTCCTAAACATTCTAAAATGCTGCAGGAATTCAACAAACACTTTAGCTTTGAAGAAATCTTCGCCGCGTGATCTTGTCTGCTATTTTTGAGAAGCATAAAGAGCAAAAGAATCAAACTTTTTTTTCAGCAAATACTTTTTTTTCTGCTCAAAACTTTGGTCTGTCTTTCTACAGATAAAATAATCCTGAAAATTAACCTTTTAGACGAAATTGAGCGGTTCCTCAGAAGAACAAATTGTTCTCAGAAATGGGACAAAATCTTCAATGGAGTAAGCAGACAGGACCAAACCAAAGGCACGGATATTGGATTTACATCAAACACTATGGGAACTAATGACTGTCTCATCAATGCTCTCCTGGACCTTTAAGAACCTTTAAATAAGCCTGACTTGTTAAAGATCCCACCACAAACATTCTTTTCTAAAGTTGACAGAAAAAGGATCGTCTTTTTTTACTGTCACTCCAGTATGTTGCCTATATTCTTCGTCATTTATAGCTTATCGAGTGACATCCGATCGTAGAAACGTCCCGTAAAATCCTTAATAAAATGCATGGAGATGTCCGACGCAGACATAGTGGACGTATTTTAGGTGTGGAATACTGCATGACCTAAAACAAACTGCATCTTCTGTATCTTATATCTTCTGTTATATAGTATATAAATGTTGTACAGTACATTTGACCTCTACCCTATAACGATCGAGATAACGTCCAGATTAACACGTGTCCTGACTTTCGGGGACGTGATGTGGACGTAAGACAATGGATTCCTGTGCATCTATCCATGCATCTTCCGACTGATTATCCCGTATCGGGCTGTAGAAAGACCTGGAACCTCCCTGGCAAACTACACACACACAGACCAGAGGCAGGATTCAAACTCCCCCAGCCAGGAGGTGTGGTGACACCCACTGAGCCAAAGTACCACCCTACATGCTTACCTGGGTATGATAAATAATCATATATCATATATACCTGCACTTCGCTTCAGTATAATTACAAAAGTTGGTAACGCTTCACTTGAGGGGACACAAATACTCATTACTCAGTTACTACTAAAGTACAAATCATGAACAAATATAGTCGCTACTTGAGATAGATGTCGCGATTTATTAATGACGATCAAACAAGAGATCAGTGTGTAACTCAGACTTAGTTTATGATTACTTAATACATAAGTCATAGCATAATACTACATTATTTGTGCCCTTAAAGTGATACCCAAAACTCAATGGGATTTACCTACGTTTAATAACACCTAATTCTTACAGTTACTCTGCTTCCGTTCCTGTGGAGAGTTAAAGACCCATAATAGCATAACTGGACCAAGAACCAAGCCAGAACATTCCGTTCCATACTGGCTGTTTGTTCGGAGTCCATTATTTAAACACCGTAATCATGTTCTCATCTCTGAAACTAACAAAAAATCTGAATGAAACAGACATAAATCACAGAAATTCAGAAATTATCCCCACTGATTGTGTCACATCACCTGCAGAAAAAATATCAGTGATTGGCGTGTTTTGTGACACCTTGAAGCAGACCAGCGTGCCTTATCTGCACCTGAACAATGTCTGTGTGGTACGTGCTAAGTATAGATCCAGCTTCTTAACGCTGACAAAGAGTAAGTCGACAGTTTTTCAGTTGAGGCATCAGCAGTAGGTTGGCATGTCTGGCCCATAACTGAGCTGCAATGAGCAACTGAGAAAATAAAGCTTTTGGAAGTGAAAAGGAATATAGTCCTCTCAGGCTAAAAGAGGTCTGTTTCTCAGATTGTCCGCGCCCTCCGAGGAGGGAAAGGGTGTGTCCCCAATGGCTGCCTGCAGCTGTAACAGTGCCGTTTGCTCGTCCATGTGTTTGTAATGGTCTGCAGTTGAATTTTGTAATGTCTCGGCAGCTGTCGGCGAGCAAACTGGCCACACCGTTGGGCGGTGTTATCCCCATTTCTGCCAGATGCAACTGCGACCTCATCTGTAGCATCTGCCGAGATCTCCGTGCGTCCTCCACACACCTCCATCACCCTTAAAATATAGTTCCCACCCTCTTTAACAGCCACTGTCAGCCAGTGATTTAGCACATACTTAATGACTGAGCACCGATGATTATTTTCTCTTACGAAATTTGCCTTCGTCATTTCGAATCCAAATATATCTCCATTCAGAATGCACTTTTTCGTCTTTCAAAAATACGTGCTTCTTGCACAGGCGTTCACACCCTTTTCCTGTTTTGCTATTTCCCAGCACAATTTACCCGTCCGCTGATGTGTCAACGTCTTCCAGATGCCGTCAGACCGCGTGGGTGGTATCTGGTCCTCTACACGTGTACACAGTAATATATACGGGGCTACACTAAAATGATTAGAAAAATCGTATCAGAAGTACACTTCAGAAATATACTCCAGGAGATGCTTAGGAAACGGCCGTACGGTTAATTTGACGCCAGTGTGGTAACAGCATCATGTCCTTTCTGCCGCACAGATGAGACAATCACAAAAACAGTTGTCAGCTCAGCCACGTCCAACATCAATACCCACCGCGGAGTCGTTCCCAGATGTTGCTGGCAGCGTTTACAGACGACGCACGCAAGTCAGCCGCAGCCCTGCCGCCTACAAATGATGTTTGCAGAGTTTCTAAGATTTTTTTTCTACTTTCGTATTTACTTTAGATTGTCATTAAACACCGGGATGGAGGGTAAATTGGTGAGAGGTTCATCGGTGATTACAGACGTTTCGATACATGCAATTCTTCTGCTGTGTAAAATCACGCAATGAAAGTAACGGAGCTTAAAAAAGAGGCTTGGAGAAGACGCTCTAAAACAAATGATTAAACATTATGTTAAAATAATCAGATCAAAGTTATTTCTGAGTCTTGAAGCTTTTCTTTTACTTTGAACACCTCAGACTTCAAACGTGCGATATAACCTTCAAATATAGTAATAAGGACCTGAATGAGGTCGCATGGACGAAACGCAAATTTGTCGTGGACAAAAAGACGAATAAAATCAAGGTGAGATTTTTGTTATTCAGATGCCAGTTCACTTGCCTTGGTGCAAAACATCGCTTATGGAGTGAGATTTCTCCCTATTACTCTCCGAGCAGCTATGGCAGAACCTGCCGCGGGCAGCGGGGTGCGTTTAACACCCCCATCCGGCTCCTTCTGTATGAAAGCCCTCATACGTGTACCAGCTGCGTGATTTTTGGTTCACAGCAGGATATTCATATTAATTTTCCTTTAGTTAAAGGGCACAAGAGGGGTCAGACTTGATCCCGCAACCTTTCAAATATAAGGCGAGTGTTTTAATCATTACGCCACCTGTTTCCCCGCAGTTCTTTGAACAGTTTGCATAAAAAGGACCTGGAAGGGCAGTGACACCCACTTCAGGATGTCACGGAGAGGCTTGCTGCTTTGGAATTACATTAAAGTTTAATTTGACAGCTCTGCAAGGCAGGTCACTGTTCCTCGACCCCGCTTCTGGAAGGAGAGTGCACACGTTTCCCCTCTCAGCGTACACTTAATTACTAAGGCTTGATTGGGTTTCTGCAAAACAGTAATTTTAGTGTCATCTATCAATGGTTACAAGTTGCAGATCCTTTTAGGAAAATAAAGGTCTCTGGTGAAGCCATTTTTCTTATTAACCCATATATTGGTGTATTTTACGTAAGCACTTCTTTCCTTGCGGTGGAAATTTAATATATATATATATAAGCCTTCTTTATGCCCAATGCTTCAGCTGATCAATGAGTAATATCAAAGTACTCACTGAATAGTTTATAAGATAAGAACAGTTTATTATTATTATTATTATTGGCCTAATTAGTTAAGAGTGTAATTAACTTGAACAGATGTTGAAACGCCAAGTATGAATACAGCAGAGGCGGACAGGAGGCTCCCTGCATGGGGGGGTGGGTGCTTTGTGGGTCCCAGAAATGATGACGTCAGTAACCCCCCCCCCCTCCTTTCGGTCACTTTAGCTATGCAAAGAGAGAGCAGCAGCTTGAACGCACTGAGACAGTCGGAGGACTTCAGTGAGTTATGTCACGGCTTGGGGGGGGGGGCGCAGTTATTAGCACCGAGGCTGACTTGTTCCCTTCCAGTGAATCACACGTGCGCAGGGAAGCCTCCAATTCACCACCTGCCTTATGCTTGCTCTGGGCTTTTTACGGGGGTGGGTGGGGAGTCGCTGCACCCCAGAGATTCACTACTCGGTCTAAGCGAAGTGGATTTTTTTCTTTTACGATCTGTTATTTCCACAGACTCCAATTAGGGAGACAGAGAACTCCTTCCAATCTCTTGCACTTGCTAAACTGCCAGGAATGATTAATGTTCTCCCAGTACTTTTACTTTTTAGAGTGTTTCTTCGCTCTGAAGAGGGGGAGTCTCCAAGCGTCTTCCCAGCCTCCACCAGAAACCCTTCCCTCTTCGTGCCTCTCCCACCTACTCATTAATCTCACAATTCTCATAAAACGTTCCCCATATTTCATTTTTATCTTCACTGTGTGTATTTTAGCAAACAAACGTTCAACGTTTGCAAACAAACTTTATAAGTGGTTTGTCAAGAGAATAATATATTTTTAACAAATAATTTCGAATGTTCTCGCTTGCTTTGCCTATGAGTTTTGCTTTCTAATAAATGTGATTATTTTAAATTGTCATTCAATACCAATCAATACCGAGTGATTAACAGATTCTTTTTTTATTATGGCAGTGCTGTGGCAATTCTATGGACTCTCACTTTCATCAGCCTTTTGTATATTTTATTACACCTGAATAAAACATTTTCAATTCTTTAAGACAGACGTCTTCTTCCTGCCCACGTGGGTAAAAGTCAGTCGTAAGAACAGTCAGACAGTTAGTGTGAAAAAAATCATATTGGCTTCAGCTTCACCGTAACAGAACGTTGTTCCAGTATCATCTTTCTGCAAGAGTTCTGGGAGCCTCATTAAACTGTACGGGGCCGTATTGGTAAGTCATAAATAACATTCTGGAGTGTAAAGCACACCGACAGTCATTCTTCACGTGGACTGAAAAACGGCAATTTGTAAGATTAATGAATGGGTTTAGGGGATAAATAAATGTACAGATGAAAAAAAAACGCAACACCGCAGGCTAGATTATCACCGAGGACTCTGTGCGGCTTCCAAAAATCATCATACGTATTCTGAGCATAGCTGGACAGACTGCTTTCATGTCGTCGTGGGGATAGAAAGTGGCTTTTTAACGATGACCGCTGCGAAGAGGTTCACGTCCCTTCGGAAATGATTCTAACAAAAAGTAAAAGTCTTAAACCCTGCAGCTGGCCGAAACTGGAATATGCAAATAACATGAAGTCATCTCAGACGACCTAAAGTTTTTGGAATGAAGGGTATATTTTATTTTTTTTTTTTGCCATGTGCTTGCCTAGCTATCATGCGTGTTCCCATCTGCCTGACCAAGCCGACATGTTTCCCTGTTTAGGAGGAAAACAAGCAGAACTTGTGCGTGAGTGAGCAGGAGCGAACCCTCTTCTAGTCCTCACGTTCTAGAACGCATCCTTCTAGAATCGCCATTGCATATATTTATTGCTAATTGTTTATTCATTGTTATAGGACTTTGTCCTGTGTTGCATTGTCGTTTGTCCTATTGTCCCTCCATGCATCTGCTCTTCGCCCAAGAACGTGGCGCAATAAGCTTACTGTGTTCCTTGGAAGACGCGAAAATAAAACTTTAAACTTGAAATTGCCTCTTGAATTTGGAAGCTGGAATTTTAGCAGCCGAAAGTCAGTCTGCAGGACAGCGATATAGGTGAGGTAGTGCTTTAAAGAAACATTCGTCCAAAGTCATTACAACCTTATTGCCCAGACCTCGGCATGCCTTTTTCAAAGTGGTCTGCGTAGGTTGGGGACAGATCATTTCAGTTGCCCAATAAACGATACCCAGTTGGAAAAATCGTCTTCTTTTTAAGATGTCTGGAATAACCCTTTTGAACCTGAAAGAGACCGATTATGACGCAATAACAAAGGATTAGACCTGTGTACATAATATAATTATGTATTGTTAACTCTGATATACATGTTTCCTTATGAAGTTAACTTTTTTTGATGGCCTGACCGACATCCCTGGATCTTGAACCAAAAAACTGTAGTGTTCATGTTTTTCCTTTGACTTCCTCCTGAAGTTGTATCCAAATGATTAATCTACCTGCCTGTTTTTCTGTTGTTTATTTCTTTATTAAACAGAAAACTCTGCGGCCCAGATGAATATAGATTAAATAATAATAATCCATTAATCTCTTAACACCTTTTCCTGGTAAAGGTCTGAGGAATTCAGATGTTGATAGACTGGCATCTCCTCTTGGGAGCCCGCGGTGTCTTTCCTTAGACTGCCTGGGATGAGCTCCAAGGCCCCATAACCCAGGCCAAGTTAAGTGGCTGGCTGATGGAAAGTAATAATGAGGCGTGTAATTTATACTGGGTCAGAATGAAATACTGTTTATCTGAAGTGACTTCCTGCCCCCTAGCGTCAGACAAGGGTAATACTGTCAGTTTCCATAAAATTATTAAAAACAATAAAAAAAAAATGTGTTTGCTTTGTAAAGAGAGATTAAAAAGCAAGGGTCACCCGCAATGATCCTTTCTGGGTTTGGCCTCTGTTTTTGCCCAGGCGTGGACACGTGAGTGTGTCTCAGAGCAGAGCATGATGGGAAATCTGAAAAGAAGCACATTCCAATGTACTCGTGCAAAAAAAAAAAAAAAATCAGTTTCTTTTACCTTTAAACCATTTAAACTTTGAAATAATACAATCGTATCACATCAGTATTCTTCAAAGTTTATTTTTTAATATTTATAATAGGCACTTCACAGTTATTTATATTAATATATACATGTTTAAGTTCTTTTGCTTTATGAATTAATAGGTTCAAGACTCATAATAACAACAATGGGTGTGTTTTTGATTATTTTGTTTCCTTTTAATCATAAGTTGCATACTATTGCAGTTCTGCATAACCGTTTAGTTCTCAGTCAGAAAACACACACATTTTCCCTTTTAATTACTTATAGCTACTTCAAGAACAGAACCCCTATTTAAAGTTTTGAAGATTAAATTTAATGAAATTTTAACTAGCTGTCTTCTCGGGGGAAGTTGTGCGAAGCAGGGAAAATTGTGTTGATTTAATTAGCTGAGTTACGTAGCAACTGGCAGCTCATATTCTCTCCTACTGAGTAATATAGCAGACGAATATGAATGTCTGCTTTTGTGTGAATGAAATCAGCTGAGACTTGCTAACTTAAAACATCTATAATGCCGCTATTGAATAGCTTCTGCATGAAGCCGCTGAGAAATGACAGTTGCTAACTGCCGAGACCCTGGGATGCGCATTTACTGTATTTCCATTTCTGCTTCATACTTCTGCCTTTAACCTGTCGCAAACTACTATTATGCAAAATAACGGCGTCTTTGCCAACTCCTAACTCAGTATTGCTGGGGCTAGGGTAAGAAGAGACAATTTATGAGTCAATGTGGGTTGACTCAAGGTGAAAACTCGGGCCGTTTGTGCCTCAATTGCATGGAGCCAGGAGATCTTGTGGTGTACCTTACTTAACCAACAGAGGGCGAGAAAACACATTCAGTGCATCTCCGTAATTACGAATTTATGAATATGAATTGAACAGGTTTAACTGGATCGCTGATACAATTTTTTTTAGAAAACACAAAGTCACCATCATGAATGAGGATGCTATATGAAGAAAATAACGGGGTTGTAAAGGTTATGATAATATAATATACCCAAGCTGAGCCGTTCTACACGGCCATTCGCCAACGTGCAATCAGATTGGCACAGGAGTCCAGCAATCTGAAATAAACCCTGTGAGGTAGTAAGGGAAGCATTGTATTGATTTGACTGCTTCACAGGGCCACTGGGTCAGGACGTGTTGGCAGATTGCAGAATGGAAAGGACAGAAAGGAAACACTGTTCTGGAAGGCAGACTTCTATCAAAACACGCTGTGCAGACTGAATCTTAAGGCATGAAGGCACACGACACATTTAGCTAACACCCCAGAGCAATGTACAGAACAATGAGCAATAAGGCAAAATATTGCAAATATTAATAGTTCATCCCAAAAGTAACATCGGTATGTAACATCAATACGACGTCAAAGATTCCGATCGTATCATTTTTTCATGCATTTGTTTATACAAACATTAGCGAATTAACTGCAGAAATATAAATGTAATAGACCGCATAAGGCTAGCAGGGCTAAATGTTCCTTTTAATGCTGACACTTTCGGACCAGATTACGAGCATCGATGACCTAACGCCATGATGTACGGGAAGAAAGTGTCATCTTATATCAAGCTTTCGTTTCGCGGCCTAAGGGATACATATAAATAGCTGTAACAGATGCCGAATGAGGCTTGAATTTATAATATCAGTGACGTGGGTCACATGCCGGCCGCAGTAGTCCTACGTCTGCATTTCTGAAGTTTGCCACTAGGGGGTGGTGTTGTAACATATCTGCTTGAATTTAGAACGTGGCGGAGATCTGAAGTCTTTGAGTCGTTCTTTAAATATAGCACGATTATATTACGTACCTTTTTAAGAAAAGGCAGGAACGCTGCCATGTGTATGGAATTGGATCATTCTTCAATGCCCTAGGATAACAGCCTGTAGAACATTACTTCTCCGTGACAGAAGCGCATAGACAAACTCCTCATGTAATATTTCCTTTAATGAAGAGGCGTTAAAAACAATTCAGGACAAAAAAAATGGAAAAGTGCTCCCTTTAATCATATAAAATAAGGTAATAATGACTGATTAATATGCGTTGTGCCATTCTGTACGAGATATCCTCTCTTTGACGATTTATAATAATTTAAATAAAAATGCAAAGAGCCCTGTCAGTCTCGTAGAAAAGCCGCGCGTGGCGGTAATCTGAGTGCGGGTCGTTCACGCGATCTTCTCGCCGCCTCCCCACAGGAATGAGTCATTGCGCAGCACTTTGGCCAGTTTCTCATTGAATGGTGAATAAAACTCCTGTAGGATCTGCTTGGTTAGGAACAGCATGGGTCCCAGGCTCTTGTCTGCGGGCCGCCTGGTGTTGGATGCCGGGCTTCTGGTGATCTCTGCCTCCAGCTGCTCCGTCAAGGGCCCTGGGGAAAGGAGACAGGCAAGCCGACGGTTGCGAGGGCAAGACGCAATGTTTATCCCGTTTTTGTAACAATGAGAACCTCACTGGGGAGCTTCCACAGGGTACGAGCTTTGATTCCTTAGATCCAAGTACCTGCCGTCTTTAGCCCACGGGTCTTTAATGCTAAGTGAGGACATCGACGCGTCTTTGTAGAGGGAATGAAGGGTTCGCCCAACAACACGTTCTCTTGACGGCCTCGCATCCGGAAAGAGGCCTAGGCCTTTAAACTGTCCTTGTGTACTTTCTACACACAGTGTTCGATAGAATGTAGCTTGCGTTCATTCACTGACATCATAGCGATTGCCGAGATCACCGTCACATACCCAGACTGAGGAAATCGAAGACCTTGTGCATGGTATATTTTCGGTTCGAGGCGTGATCTTCCAGCCGAAGAACCAAAATCTGATCCTTGCGGAAGACTGTCAGCCAGTCGAGTATATAAACTATATACAGTCCAACTTGTAATCTGACCTGGAAGGGGAAGCAGAAAGCAGAAATTTCAGAGTGAAGACTTGATATTACATTTTAATACGGCCTCGTTGCATTGGCACGGAGATTCGCTTCGGTGGATGTCAGAACCAGAGCTGGTAACTGGAGCTACTCCTTCTGGGTAACTTATGCGGCTCCTTATTTTGTCTCCCAAGGCATTTTTCTCCCGTGGAGTGGATGGGGGGTCGTTTGTAACAAGTTCCTCTAGCGGTAACAGCAGGATACAGCCGGCCCATCCGGAGAGTGAGGACGACTCATTTCACAGACTCCCCGTCTACCATCGCCGGGCTCTCAGCCTCTCACACCCCGCCCCCCTCGCCAAGACGAACGTCTGGACTCACAGGCTGCCTGTAGCCCGTGCAACAGCAGACAGATGGAGACCCCACCCTAGGCTGTATTCAACCCCCCCCCAGTCAAACAGGGTTCTTTTCAACATGGATCATATCTTTGTCTCATGTTTCATTACATTGTCTAACTGCACCGATGAAAGGCATATGCTACGCTTCTACTCCGCTCTGCATCGGTTGCCATGTTTTGGATTACTGGCAACCTCAATCGCATGACACAGGTACATCAGCAAGACGGTGCGAAATGGGAAATTGGCAGCTGTTGTGTCTATCGTCCATGCAGCTATTTCAGAGACAATTAAATATGCTCTCACCTGTTTCTCAGTGATTGTCAGAATGATTATCACCGACTGTCAGCATGTTAAATAACCTAATTATATTTTCTCTAGCTAGTCTGTGTTGCATAAAGTAAATTGCACTGGCTAATTTACTGTGGTGCTCTTTTATGTGAACTCAGTTATGCTTCATTAAACACAATCAGACCACGTCTTCCAATCAGACGTCACGAGTTGCCGCGTCACACTTCAGTCACAGGGAGAGATGAGATGTTGAAACCAGCGGTGGGCGGGTTTATCGCTCACCGCCAATCATTTTCCTCACTTCCCATTGGTCGTTTCGCTGCCTTTCGGATTAAACAAGGTAAATTGACAGAATAGAATATCCCCACCCTCCATATGCTCTGAAGCACCATTTCTCTTCTCCAGCCTTATGTGAGCGCTGGACAAGGAATGCACAGTGGGTTTTAAGGTATTACGATACTCAAAATTCAGCCGGCAGGAAACAGCAGCAGGCTTTCCCAATATCTTTGCACTCTCCCACTACAGAAGGCGGACAGACTAACAACAACAGAGCCCTGGGGTCCAGGACATAATAAAATGGATACATTTTGAATCCTGGCCCACTATTTAGCAGGCAGATACTCTCAGCTTTACTTACTTCCACTCTGCTCCTCTTACTGAGGGATACTGACCACAAAAATGGTGGCACTTACCCTGCTGAGTCAGTCGAATGTTTACTGCAGTGTAGCACATGCGGTAACCAGTGAGAAGACAGATAGCATTGAGGTTAAATGTCTTGGCAAGACAGTCATTAGCAAGCTGAGAGCGAAAACCTA
>JAODJX010000043.1:12761401-12776237 GCA_026776945.1 Isichthys henryi
CCCTCCCACTCCCTCACCGCCATCTTGAACGCTAAAACAGCTGCATACATTAGACGCCATGAACAACAGGATGAGTCGGTTTTTGAGCTTACAGGCATGGCGTTGTTGAGGGTGGTGTTGTAGACGCAGGACCGCATGGAGAACTCCATCAGGCAGCCCTCGAAGAGATGCAGGGACTCCGACACCTTCTCGTGGAAATCCTCCACCGATTTGTTGGCGATGCCAAAGTACAAATAGTCGGAGTATAACCTAATCAGCCAGAGAGTGCGTCTTTAGTTAGTCACCATTCCACCAATCAGTACCATCCTTTCTGTGCCTATCAAATCAAATGAAACCTCTGTTCTTCAGATTTTCCAGTAACAGTTTACTTGATGGGGTACAAATACTTAGTAATAACTCGGTTACTACTGAAGCACAAATCATGAACAAATATAATCGCTATTCGAGATGAGATGTCACGGTTTATTAATCATGAGATCAGAATTTCACTTGTTCCTTCAGCAGTTCACGAAGGTTCACAGTATTAACAGACACAATAACAAATATAGTAAATTATTGAGATATACTGTAACCTGCATCGCAATTCATTAATGAGGAATTAACATGAGATCAGTATGCAACTAAGACTTAGTTTGTGGTCAATTAATACATAAGCAATAGGTTATTGCTGCATTATTTGTGCTCTGTCATATAATGGAATTATGTCTGTCAAATAAACAGAACAATTAGCAAAATGCTAAATAATCTGAAACATGATGCATGTTTTTTGTAGGAAATATCCTCAGAGCATGAACTGGAAAAAAAACTTAGGAAATCCATATTGATTTTGGATACTGGGTATTTTTTAATGGAAAAAATCAGACTGTAGAATTCATAGTAACATAAGCATTAAACGTTTTATATATATGTACATATATGTACATATATATATATATATATATATATAGAGAGAGAGAGAGAGAGACCCACATAACAGTACATCATAATGTGAAACACACCTATAGGCATTTGAAAGTATAATGCTTTCTCTCCCTGGTACAACAAGCTGGGCAGTAAATACCCATAACCCACCTCTCCACAGGGTCCCTCAGCATCACAATGAGCCGGGCATCTGGCTGCACAGCGTGGACAAAGTCCTGGACCAGGAATGGGGGCTCTCCATCTGTGGCATTCTCGTAGAAATAGACCCAGGCATTATTGTCCCACATGGTGGATGCGCTGGCCTCGCCTGTTGGACAAACGCCGATCGCAGTCAACGGAAATAGTCACAGCCTGCCCACCAGAGACAAAAGACCAATAAAAAGTCAACTGAAATGATGAGTGACAATCATACCCCGCCCATAAAATATGAAACACCAATCACAGTCAACCAAAACGATGAACGGCAATCACAGCCTGCCCACCAGAGACAAAACACCAATAACAGTTAACTGAAATAATGAGTGACAATCACAACCTGCCCATAAAATATGAAACACCAATTACAATCAACCAAAACGATGAACGGCAATCACAGCCTGCCCACCACAGACAAAACACCAATAACAGTCAACTGAAATGATGAGTGACAATAACACCCCGCCCATAAAATATGAAGCACCAATTACAATAAACCAAAACGGTGAACGGCAATCACAGCCTGCCCACCGGAGATAAAACACCAATAACAGTCAACTGAAATGATGAGTGACAATAACACCCCGCCCATAAAATATGAAGCACCAATCACAGTCAACTGAAATGATGAGTGACAATCACAACCTAGTCACCACAGGACAAAACACCAATCACAGTCACAGGGCATCCACCAGGAAAATCACAGTCCAGTTTGCATCAGTTATATGGAATATATACGAATATTCACAAAGGATTACTGTGGCTAGAGTATTAAAGTCCACAGGGAAAAAAAAAAAAACATTTCAGCTGAATCACTTTCTTTTAAAAGTCTTGGGTTGTGAAAATATCTACACTAGATCTTCTGACTTAATAATCTATAGTAAATCCTCATATCTGAGTGCTATTTAATGGTCTTCGGTAGTTCATTAATGTCTTTTCAAAAACTGATTACAGCTCCAATCAATGGATGCCTGAACAAATTAATATTCAATTAACATACTCAAGAGGGTCTAATGTAATACGTAAAGGACAATCGGTCTCGTATTTTTCCAGGCTGTAAGCATAGACTGTACTCTTAATAAATGTAATAAATGCCGTATTAAAAGCTCAGACGGTGGATCCTATCTGAGATACAGACTGTTGGCCAAGGGTGTCCAAGCATTCCCTGGACTCTAACTGGCATCAGTGAAGGGCAAGGGTCTAAGCCAGGCGACAGAGCTTTTAGGCACTGGCTAATTAACTGTGGTGCTCTTTTATATGAACTCAATTATGCTTGATTAAACACAATCAGCCCATCTACTTCAATCATACGTCGCGACTCGCCCAAGACAGGATCAGCCGCCTGAGCTGTTAAGACGACGTTTATTAAGAGTAGCGGGGAGGTGAGGTACACACTGCATTTCCCGCTGACTCCGAGCACCAGGTCGTAGTACGAGAATTAAAAGATGCAGCAGGAGTGAGCGAATCGGAGGCCACCACGAGGTGTGGTGCCGTACGCCAGATCACGTTTTCACGAAGATCGGCTATTGGGAAGCTCCGTGTCATTTAGTGACATTGGTGATGCAGGGCAGGGAGCAAATGACTAAAAACGCAGAAACAACAAAAGGACCGTCTCCAAAACAAAGCTCTTCAAAAGCTAAGCAGACGGGCGGCGTTTAATGGTTTGTCGTCAGTTGAGTCTTGTGATCACGAGTTGTGACCATTGACCGTTAAATCGGGGAGGCCTGCCGTGTAATATCTGACATAGTCACGCACGTCCCCCTCCATTAGAAAGTGCTGCAGCCGGGTGAGAGTTAGCATGTTATGTAGCTTTGAGCTGAAATGCACCGTTCAACGTTACACTTTATATTCTGCTCAGGTCAACGTCGGGAAATGGCGCACATGGCCGAGTAAAAGTGTAACAATAAACGTTATATTGTACCAATCAAACTGATGGAAAAGTTTACCGGATTGGTGAGGAGCTATTAAATCTTTTTATTTTAATAATGAAATGAAACAAAACCAAACGAAATTAAAAGCTTAGCCCATGTGGAATGCAAGGAGGGCACACGGGACATAACGTGCCGCTAATGCTAATCATGACCACAGATGCTAATCAAAATAGGGTTGTGAGACATGGGGGACCGGCCATGCCTTGCTTCACCTTATGAGAAGACAAGAGAGATGACAGAAGTTGTAAGGTTTGCAAACACAGTTAAGTTTCTTCTCCATTAAAATCATTTTCAGAAACTTTTTTTTACATATTTGAGAATAAATCATGGAGGCAACGATCAAAAGCCGTTAAACCCATGACAACATTGAACTTTATGGAAACAGAGAGTGAACAAAAAGAAGTGGCAAGCTTGGTGAAGTGTCTAGTATTGATATTTTCACAGTAACGCAATTTTGCAGCAGTACAATTGTTCTTAATGGTGGCATTGAGACTTGGCGTTGAAAAGATGCTATTTCCAGGAAATGTTTTTCCGTTTCCTCACAGTTTAGTCTCTAAGCTCAATTCTCAACTTGTGTTTCACATCAATTTTCACACTTGAACTAGAATAATGGACACTTTGCTGGTATGAATTCCAGCTGGACTTCAACTCAGATCAAGTGGCTTCCCAGTTGAGTGCAGGAGTTACCTATGATGATTTTGCGCTGATCGGGATCCCCGGTCTGGTTCCACCGCAGGTAGTCGTGGATCTGGTAAGTGGCCATGTCGAAGAGATCCAGGTAATCATCCACAGGGTAGCGTTCGTGGAATCCTTCGCTCAGCCGGATGATCCCTGCAAGGTACGCAATGGCCAGGTTGATAATCATTCATGTCTGTTTACTGTTATGGGATCTTCCGTGTTATAATGTAAGGCCTGGGCTGAAGCCTGCAATTCAATCCAAATGAGTCCCGAATGATTCGTTAGGCTAAAATGCTGTAACAAGTAGACTCTCAGTTTGAGAACTACGGCTAAGCTGTGGATGACTTATGACCCCTGCAATGCTCCAGGCCTGCAGTATAGTTGAGCGTATTGCTTCTCAGGTACTCAGAAGATGAAAAACCCTTCCCTACAAATCAGTATCTGTAGCAATGCGAGAAGGAAAGAGACCATTGCTTTGACTTTGATTCAGTACAATATACCGAGCCAGGGGAGGGGGGCTCGTCATCTGGTCGATGCAGTGATATGCAACGCTTGGGAGAACGCGCAATGATGGAGTGATGATTCCGAGAGTGGTAATCGCACATGGTCTATCGGATGCTAATGTGCCATGAAGCTGCTGTGTGACTGGCACTGCAAGGCGCATCTCCTCTAGAAGGAGGCGGAATAAGACACAAGAGAGTCTGCTCTGTGGGCCTCATAGACATCGAGGCTTGGCTCAAGATGTTCAGAGGCACTTGGGAGGGGGGTGATGGGAGAAATGGGGATTGGGACCCACAGTGGGGGGCAGTAAGCGCTGACAGACAGCATGAGATTGTAGGTAACAGCATCGGTTTTTTCATCACCGCAACTTAAAAGGTTTTCGGACCGTTAATGAGGAAACGTGCCACATGGGATGTGGACGCCCACCCGTCAAGTTACAGTGCTTTAATACCGACTAAACCCACAGCACTGGGTGAATGTGCAAACAGACCAACGAGAACATCACAGCTCTGGAGGAATTTCCAATGAAAGAGCCTGTCACATCCTTTAGGACAGGAGGTGGATGAAAGAAGATAAAAAGACAGGGACCCCGAGCTGGAAAGTCAGTCCTGGGGGAGCAGAATTCCTCAGCAGCCATGAAAGTGAAGGCAGAAAATAGTGTCTCTCACACACACACACGCCACAAGGTAAACGCAAGCTAAGCAGAATTATAGCAAAACTATCCCTGAGTTTCTCTTAATTAAAGCCCCTATTTCAAACATTAATTAAAAAAATATTATATACCCTACATATACCCTAATCACATCTCTTACTGCTTTTATAGTTTGCTATAAACTAACTTTACCATATCTGATATTCTTTCAGCCCAGACATTCTAATTTTATTAACCTGCAGTTAGGATTCTTTAAATTGAAGTCTTTGGCTATAATGCATTGTGATTTCAAAACACTCTGCTTTGTTCTCTATCTATGTTATCTGAGAAGTACTTTAATGCAACCAGGGCTGAAGTCGGAAAATGGGCCCAAGTCAGTCTCGATTTATCGCAAGAGTGCTGGATTTCGCTGACAGCAAAGCCGGCAGCGTTTGCCCTCCCTGGGAAACACCACCAATACTTATAAATTCCTCGAACACAATCAGACACCCGTTCCATAAATAAGAAGTCTTACAGGCAGATAAACATGCTTGTTTAGTGTTTGTAGTGACATTGATTAAGGAATTAAACCTGTAAGTCTTCTGTACAGCAATGACAGTTGACGCGACCTTGAGACCTGAACACTAGTTTCAAGTTGAATGTGCATCTGTATTCAATTTACAAGCATGTTCTAAAATTATATCCTATATCTGTCACTTTTCCAATATTATTAAATATCATTACTGATATATTCTGCTGTATTTGTCACAGATATTGTAACGCAAATAGAAAACACGAATTTCTGAGATGTCTATTACTATTACAGGTCTGGGGAAGATAATGTCAATGAATGAAAACACTTTGTTCTGATTCGTATTAAATTAGCATGTCTATAACTGTTAGATTATTTATTAATATTCCCTTCCTTTACATTCACATTGTCTGCTGTTATTTTCATCTATGCTGCTACTGCTGTCGTCAAACCTTTGTTACGGAGGTGAAGGTGATCTCCCAGTGTAAAGTGCTACATAAAATAAATGTACCAGAACTGGAGTGAGATATGGGGCAGCGCAGATGGGCTCCATCAAAGCCGCCTGCGTCTTATCAGAAGCTCGGGGTTAGGGTTGAGCCCCCCCTCCCCCCAAAAGGGAGGTCAGGGGTAACCCCCCATAGCGAAAGAACTACTCTGCATTCTGAACAGTGCTCATATGAATCAACAATTTCATCCGGCGAGATTATGAAAACAATTACGTGGAAAACGATTATTGAACACTTACCGATAAATGTGCCAGGCCTCGAGCAAACTCATTTTAATGTCCCTTAACTGCGCTATTCTGAAATAAGAACGTACGGAGCAGAAGAATATTCTCCTCTCTGACAAGATCCCCGCCGTCTCCGCTGGTGATTATTGTTTCATTAATAATTCATCGTGCTACGCTTCATCCTTTTAATTCTTTTTTGGAATGATGAATACGAAATAAGGAAAGCATGATTGTTCGGTGGATAGCATGTTTCCACCAAGGATGTCGGTTCGATTTCTGACCCCCCCGCTTTGGTTTGTGCATTTTTCGCAGTGTTAGTATGGGTTTACTTAGCGTCCCCTCGCCTCCTCTCTTACTCCAAAGCCATGCTATGAGGTGTACTTATGGCGCAGGAGCAGTGCGGGTTAACACAGTGTGCTTGTGACCAGAAGGTCGCTGATTCAAATCCCAGACTCTGCAAAGTGGTTTCACCACTGGGATTTTGGGCAAGACCCTTATGCCCCCAAATGCTCCTGGGATCATCTGACTCTACTTTCTCGAAAAACGTCACGTCGCTTTGAATAAAAGCATCTGTGAGGTTAAATGACATGTACATATAAATAGATTGTCCATAGCATGTGTATGTGTGTCACTATGTAGCCTGCAATAGAGAGACATCTTGTCCGGGGGTATCTCCTTACTAATGGCTTCCTGGAATGGGCTCCAGATGCTGTTCTGGGTAAGTGGCGATCAAAAGGGCATGAATGGATACAACATTGGCTCCTTTACAGTGATCTCAGCCACGGGAGATAAGGTTCGAGTGTTAAAGAAAACAGACTGAAGGTCCCACCTGTACTTTAATACAAACGTTCAAAAAAATGAAATATCTGTACTTACAGTAAGGTTTAACCCCTTTAAATCTGACCTCAACGTTAAAGCTACATTTTGCAGCGTGTGAAGCAGTTGAACTAAAGACTAACAAAGTCAGAAGACTTTGAAAACCCAAGGTTTCTTTCCCATGCTTGCTAATATCTGATTACACTGTTGTCTGGCACAGCAGTGGTCAGCTGCTGCCGGACTGACAGACACTCTAAGGACGGGGAAGTCGTAGTTACTGAAAATCTTTATTCTCCTGCACACTGCACCAGTACAGGCAAAACCCTGGTCTCTCATTGACAAGAAATTGCTTTGCTGTGCGCCTGGAATGCTGCCCCAACAAAATGAATTAATAAACGGTGATCTGCCATGCTGGAGGGCCTGTTACAGTTTTTTCTAGGTTCTGCTTAGCTGGACTCAGAGGGACAGCTTCTCTAAAGCTCCAGCAGCTTGTATAGTCCGTGTTGTACCTTCCTTTTCCCCGACACTCATTGGGCCGGACTTTAGGGGGATCCTGAAATGCTCAGTCCGAAAGGCATACTAATGTATAGAAAAAAGCCTGTAACATTTTCTTTGAACAGACCCTCAAAGCAATAGATGTTACAATGTTGCAGCTAAAGCTAAACATCCTTTATCAGACACTTGTCCCTTTCACACTCTGTACTGTTATGTTCTTTCTTGGAAATGAAGTGCTTGACTTCATTAAAAAGTATTTTAATGGCTACTTAGAAACTTATATCCTTAAAATATACCCGATTTATCAATATTCAGCATCAAGCCTTAGATCCGAGTGCCCAGACAACAACAAAAAAACATGTTTATTTCATGTTTTAATGATTATGCATAATCAGCCAGATTTAAGTTGCAAACACGTATTGGGAAAGAATTTGCCTGCTTACCGAAACGTTTCCTAGTCCACCAGTGCGGCTCCTTGAGCGTGGCGAACCTGACGTCAGGATGCAGCCTCAGCCTGTCATACAGGTCCGTCGTGCCGCATTTCGGCTGCCCAATGATGTAGAAGTATGGCAGGCACCGCATGCGGTAGTGCTTGTCACCGTGGCGATGCAGGTGTTCCCAGAAGGAACGCCTCAGGTAGTCGAAGGCGATGCGAAAGCGCCTGGAGTAGTGAGCGTACAGGTTGCTCCCGTACCAGGTGACGTTGCCAGAGTGCTCTTCATACCAGCAGGGGTTCTTAACGTCGGGCAGGAATTTCCGGGGGATGACGGAAAACATCTGTGATGTTAATGAGATCACACTGTGAAGCTCATCATATGCAACAAAATATGTAAAATCAATACGATCTATCTGTAAAATATGACAAACATAATGAGGATCAGCAGATCAGGCTGCCGGGCCCATCATCAGAAGGTCACAGGTTCGAATCCTGTTCCTTAAACACCCCAAAATGTGCCAGAGAAACTTACATTATATATTTCAATTTTGCCTGGGGTGCCCCCCCCCCCCACATTGATTCACTGATCATGGTGGAAGAGGGGGCAGCTCACTGACCGGGAAGCAAATATCAGTATAAGCTCAGACTCGTACTTTTGCCAATGTACTTGCGCACTACAATGTGTTCATGACTATAATGTATAGCTAGTTGATGGGGGCGGGGGGGAAAGCTGTATACATATTTATCAGAGCCCATCCTAGGAAACACAGGTCATGAGGTAGAGGACACCCAGAATGGGATGCCAGTCCATAGCAGGTCATGCTCAGGCATTGCCCATGGAATCGCTACGGGAAATTTCGAGATGCCAAATCTGCCTAACTGTATGTTTTTTGGATCCACAGGAGGAAACCGGAATAACATGGAGAGATACAGGAAACACATGCAGCCTCCACACACACAGACAGGAATCAAGGCCACAGCGCTACCCACTGAACCACGGCACAGACTGCCCTAATGGGAATACATCTCCATCATCTTCCTAAAAGTGAAACTGCATGGTCTGTCAGTCTCCACTATGTTTCATGTCTAGTTGTAACTATCTTGTGTCCTTGACCCAGTCTCGGCATCTGAAGCCAGCCTTCAGAGCGGCCGTTTTATTTTCGAGAAGCAAATGGCCAACATTGCCATCTGGGCGTAGAGATTCAGCCACATGACAGACGGCCAGGAATCTCGCACTGCCGTCCCGTGCAGAGGTGTGAAGGTGAGTCATTCTCGGCGTCTTTCCCGGGAGAGACGAACCCGCAGGTCAGCAGAGTGTCCCGGTGGCCTCTGATCAGCTAGAATGTAACGGATCTTTGTCTGAAAGCTGTGAGCTGACTTCCAGGTATTTCACACAATTCTGCAGCTACATTGAAATCCTTGGAGTTTATTGCTTTCTACTCATTTATGTCACAATTCAGTACCAGCTACACATATTTTACTCACCATGTGAGAATTTGAAGGGCAGAGGTATGATGTATAATTTTTCATATTCAAGGGACCCATAAATTGTTGCCCCCCCCCCCAACCTACCAGTGTATCCATGCCCCCCCAATGCCCCATAATGTTTTATCCTAATTAAATGGATTTTCAGGATACTTTTCAGCGAGGATTTTCTAGCGCATTTGAGGAATTAAGACTCAGACTAGTCACTTACGTGCGGTTCACTCTGGATCAGATCCTTCGGGTCCGGAAGCTGCCTGGCACTGAAGTGCACTTTGGAAGTTATGGATTTCACCACGAGTTTGATGCCAGCGTAGTCCTTAGATGTGGTGATGTTAAATGGAAAAGGTCCCTGACTCACCAAGCTGGGTAAATGGTACGGGGATGGTGTCAGGAGGAGACTCTTCCTGTCGCCCGAGAGGACGTAGGAGGTCATGATCAGGAAGGTCAGAGCCAGGCCGAAGACAAAGCTGTAGAGTTTCACCTTCCGGAAGCAGCCGAGGGACCGCCACCATGGATGAGGTTCCCTCCTCACCTCCATCATGGCGATCAGGCCCGCGGGGATATCGTCCACCTGCAACAGCCCCGGCTTCCTCCTGTGCTCTTCCACAGTGGGAGCCAGAAGGCCGTACCTGCAGCCTGTCCTGCTCATGGCACCAGTGGTGAGAGCTTTTTGGCAGCTCACACTCGGAGTTGGGCTCCGGGTACAAAGGCAGAGAGATGGGAGGTTTGTGGAAGAAGGTCACGACCTCCATCCATGCTGGCTCCCCCAGGGAGCTTCTTAACGTACACGAGGAGAAGAGCCCTCATTCTGCATTGGGTGGTTTTTCCTGTAATGAGGTGGGAGAGAAGGTGTTTTACTTAGGAAATGTGGGGTCCTTCTTATGCATTTTGCAAAAAAAACAGAAAGGAAAACACAAGGCCAGAATCAAAAAACTCATAAGTGACACAAATCTAGCTCCTACGATACATGGCATCACCCGCAACGTTTAAGCATAACAACTGCCTTCATCTGGATGCAGTGATGCATCTCGACCACAGCGTCAATATCGCTCCTTCATGCCGCCCGGCCGGGTGACATGGCAGGGAAAGAGTAGCTGGGCCAGTGCTCGGGTGCCGCGTGATCCAAAGTCTCAAAACCTAGTCTTTTCGAAAGCTTTGAAGTGGAATCCCATTGCAGTGCAGTCAAATCCTCTTAGGCACAGAAGGAAATCGGTATGTCCAACAGAAATCGCAGAAGAAGTGTCTTCTGTCCACTTTCTTTGAAGTGACAACAATGTTGAAGGAATCGTTAGAAGTTCTGGACCAGTTACTTCACACAGGAAGGTATCTTCATAAATGCTAGTTCAGAAATCTGCAGGCTGCAGCTAAGAACTATAAATTCAAAGGAACCAATCATGTAAAATACCACTTTTAGTACCTGGAAGAATTAGCCTGCCGTCTGCAACAGAACAAAAGCTTAAATTGCAATGAGAATATCTCACTTTGTCAGAAACTCTTCATTTGATGGGGAACATTTAGGTTCAGTTCGAACAGATGTTGTCCTCACAATACAAAATCAATATTTTTCTTCTTATTCTAAAGCCACAAACCATGACACACAAGCATGATTAAAAGCAAAAGCAGGCTAAACTATGTAGAACGAGGTAGGTGTGTATTTAAAATTCATTCAACGAAGGGACATTGCTATGCCTAATAAGCAGAAGCGTTCTGAACTGTGTCCTGTCGGATGACATTCATCTTCGAGGTTTGCGATGTCCGGTTTCAGGCCAGCCAGCAGAATACAAGTCTGTGTAGTTTCCTTTCTGTACAACACACACTGCAAATGGCATTGTTGCATTTTCCACATAACTGGAATGGAGGATGATAGAATGAGCGGCTCAACCGCATCCAGTGATCAGACCCCCTCTCCACCTTCTGTGCCATGAATTCCCGTACTAATAAAACCCCTTTTTACATTCCCCAAATCTTTGTATGTTGCACTTCCAGCCTTATTAAGCTCTTGCTTTGTTACAGGTCGTGTACCTCCTGCCCCAAAACTGCTCACATTTGAGCTTTAACTGGAAGCTCAGCCTAGCCGCACTTATGCCCAGTAGCGTAATGTGCTATTTCACTCAGTTGTGCGTTGCTTTGGGTAAAATTCTAAATATGTGAAATGTAAATGTAAACATGACATGGCAGGTGTGTATACAGGGGTGGGGCCACAGTGAAACTGGCTCCAGGTGAAAGCTGATTGGCCCCCAGAGTGCCCCCTCTCCTGTCACTCACCGATTCAAAACATATCATTGGCTAAAGATAAGGCTGGCTCTTCTGAATAAATTATCGCCCCTCTTAAACCTCCCACCTAAAAAAAAAAGGTCCCCGAATTGGCCCTGTGACATGGTGTAGCATACAAATGGCTTAATGCGGTAAAGTCCATCTTAGGGAGTTAAAATAGTTTTTTTTTTTCCTGATGACTGATTAAAACTCCGCTGGTCACCCGATTCCGATTCCTCATTAAGGTGCAGACTGCAGCGCACCGTTCCTGCAGGCCGTGTCACAATGTGGAGCGTGCGATAAGGACAGGGGCAGTGTGTCTGTGTACTCCTCAACCCCCGCCGGCAGACAGAAGGATGTGGGAGAGATCGGGTGTCCTGCAGGGGGGAGGATTAAATGATCAGAAAATGACATTCCTCACTGACCCGATAAAGCCCAAACCATCCATCTGTGTTGAGAAAGCGCAAGTATTCGGTGACACAAAAATTACAGTCCTTTTGTGTCTCCAGGCACTTTTTTGCCCGCTCTCTTCCGTTCCGGGCTCAAAGAACAAGGGTGCAGATTAACTTTTTATTTGTTTTTTGCACGTCATTTGATTTTATAAATGAAAAACAAAGAATTTCCCTCCTCTCCAGCAGCTGCCATGAAGCCGCCGGTATTTCTACTTGCCAGGGTGCATCGCGGTCAAGCTTTGGCCTGACCGCCGCAGCCCACCGGCGGAAAGCAGGGCGGCGACATCATGCGCTCGTTACGGAATTCGCTCTACCCCCCCCAGCCAGCTTCTGCGATCTGCTAAATGGGAAGGCCGCCGCATTTCTCACAGTGATAAGGTCTCTGTAATGCAGACTTTGGCCAGAGCGTGACTTTCCACCCAAAAGGCAGCGCAGACTGCGACGTGCACTTTCGACTCCCTGCCATCCATCCCCGAAAGCTTTACAAAACATAAACCATTACCTCTAAGAGGTTTCTAGAAGCTTCCACTAAACACACTTGCAATGCAAAACCATTTCAGAATAAAATCCAAAACTATTCTGGTGTTTCGAAGCATTAAAACGGCATGGTCTGGTTTTGTGTACATTTTTCTCTCACGATTGTGCTGCGTCCCAGAATGCTTTCAGAATTTCAACCAAACACTGACCTCATAATGACATGCTTCGAACACCAGCTTTGCTGGTAAACATTTAAGCTTGTTTTGTAAGTAAACGGTGTTGTAATTTTGTACAATCATATTTTTTCTACTGAAATAGCACAACTGGGTTATCCACTATGTAAAACAGGAAATCTGGAATACTTTTACAACGGTGACCGAAATCAGATATCGATAAGAAACACTCTGTTTAAGTGAAGCACAATGTGACCTATTTTTAGCAGATTATGTCAATGAGACAAACTCAGCTCCAGGTCCTAATTACTGTGATAAGCAGACGATCAGTTTGTCCCCTAATCGGGCTGCAGGCAACAACACAGGAGAGGAAGTGATGTAGAGGAAGTGGTGATGGTTGTAGGGAAGCTTAAAATGTGGGAATAAACCGGGAATGGGCACTTTCATACAGAAGAGGATAGTCCAGGTCCAGAAAGTAAAAATCCGGACCAAGATTTTTTTTTTCCCAACACAAAATCTTGGTCTGGAATTTTACTTTCTTGATCTAAGCTAAGCATCCCTGCGTTCACACTGTATCCATGAACCAGCCCTAACTGATGATATTACTTGGTAGGCCTGGACTGGTCATCTGGGTATGTTCCTGATGGGCTGATGGGTTTGTGGGCTGGCAAAGTGTAGCAACTCCCCACCCCCCCCAACAAAAAATTTAATATGGAAGTTCCCCTGTAACCTGGGTATACAGCTGACACAGCAAAGACGTAAATGGCTGATTAAATCCAACTCAATTTTATTTGTATACTGCATTTTTATAATATTAGACTGACTCCCTAGTAGGACCAATGTTGGTAATGTCGCTCAAGGCAGCAAGTCAAGACTCAAAGGTTGGATCTATTTGCACCGATAGTGTCATCAGGGCAAACAGACCGAGAACATCAGCTGCCGTGTTTAAATGTCGGATGCGAGAAGCTTTCGTGTCCGCATGTCCCGTCTGCTCCTGCATCCTGTGTCAAACCAAAATGTCATACACTGGAAGTAACCTGATACCAGGATCGCTGCCTCGGATTTCAAGTCACATGACCTCAGGGAGACGGTCATGAGGAGCCAGTTAGCTACACCCACATGTGATGCAAATACTGTAAGTATATAACAGTTTGGATGTTCTTCCCCAGGTGCTGTGTTTATAAAATGAATATTTGCTCATATGCGATACATAAGTAGGGGATTAATAACCAAGGCGATTCTCTTGACGATTTATACATGATTGTGTCTCCAGCATATACATGCTTTACGGCAGACGGTAGGACGCCTGCACCTGCCAGTCTGTGGAAAACTATACTCAATACTCAGCTGATGTGATTTGCGTTGGAAGTGCTGATTTTCACAAAATTGCGAGAGATTGTGAGAAGTGTACTGGTGAAATTTCCAGCATTGAACGTAAAAGAAAAGCATTAACGCACAAAGGACATGCTTTTTGACAATAATGATTAATGGTTTGATTGGGTTTTATCTGTTTTGCCCCAACCATATTTTTCCATAAGTCCTGCTATGATTATTACATAATTTTGAATAACGAAAGATTTGTGACTTTTGTAGGCGTTTAAAGCCTTCAGATCTTTCAGCCAGCCAGGAATACGATGGAAACTTTCTCCAGTATGGTGCTCAGTAGTCACAGTAATAGTTTTTTCATGTCATCCACATAATACCTTCAAGGGCCTTTTTTTATAAACACGGACAAACAATATTTTGCTTTTCTTAAGACTTTCAGTCTTAGCCAGAATATTTCTGCAAAGCCCTTCATACATTAAAGGCGCCGCAACTGAAGGAGCATCACTATTTCCTGTTTCTGCCCAACCTGTGTTCTGAAAAGAGGCACTGGGAGCAGTTACTGAGTTTATCACGAGGCTGCGGAACCTCTCACGCAGCTCGGGCCAAGACGTGAAAAGAGGAATGGATTGTTTTCTTGCCAGGTGGTCGTTTTAACCCGGAGTGAGGCATTGTGGGACCTCGTTGCAGCCTGTCTTGACACGGCAGTGAGTCATGAGGATAGAGGTCCACAATAAGGATAATCCGCTTCCTTCTGTTCTTTAAGTAACTGTTAGGCAGGGGCTTGGGGGCCGTACATGTGGGGGG
>JAODJX010000043.1:12776337-12796149 GCA_026776945.1 Isichthys henryi
CCCCCCCCCCCCCCCCCCCCCCCCCCCCCCCCCCCCCCCCCCCCCCCCCCGGCCCGCCCCCCCCCCCCGCGCCGGGCGCCGCGAAATGATAAAATTCATGTTGAGGGCGTTTCTCATCTTGCTTATCGCTGATACGGCAAGTGCACACGTCTGTTTCTAACAATCCGTTCGACTTACCTATAGAAAAATCTGTCGTCTTTCTTAATCTTTCACAGTCACCATTTCTGTGCCTGCCCAGGCAATACGTCGTCAAAACTCGTGCCAGGTTTTTTTTATTTTTTATTATTTGTGTATGTGAAAGATTAAGTATTTTTTACCCCCGAGGAGTGACAGAGATTAAAGGACACTTTGATGGCTGAAATGGAACAGAATGCTGTTTGAGGTTTCACCGAGGCAGGCCGATAAGCCTGGGAAGCCATCTTCAATGCTGCCAGAACTCCCAATGGGAACTAAATAAGAATCCGTCCAGGATATGTTGCTGTAATGCTGTGTCACGCAGGTCTCCGGGAATGAACTGCAGGAAGGTGAAATATCAGCCATTATGCAGAGGAACAAACTGATAGCAACAGTGCATTCGCCGCATGACTGCGAGTCATTCATCTCGTCTGCCTGGTGACAACATCAACCTGGGCTTGTGTGTATCGGGGGGGGGGTCCGCATGGTGGGGAGATGCTATCTGTGTCAGGAATTTGCCAGAAGCTTGCCCCCCCCGACACCAGCAATTCACCCCCTTCTTACAAAAACCATCCAATGAAGTTCTCTCTTACTGCTCAGTCTCAAACAAAGACATATATCCACACATGGGAATACGTCAGCAAAAATCCACCACATATTTCCTAAAACATTTCATTTAAAAATTTAAATTCATTTACTAACCGCCACCGGCAATCGCAAACAGTTCCTGCGTCAGACAGATCAGTACAGAATCACCGAGAGAAGAACCACCTGAGGCCAGCTTGACGTCCTAAAGCCTGTCTGCCCATGGCCTTCAAAGACGGCAGAGACACACCCACTGTCCCTCCTCCTCTCTCCTCGTCTGCCACCGACACAGACCCCTGAAGAGGGAGCCTCGGTCACAGATCTCCGCGGCAACCCTCTAGCGGAACCTCCAGGCAAATTGGACACCGGTGGCATCACCCACATCGTGCCTTATCTGCTCACCTGTCACGATTCACCCAGCAGTCACACCGTTAACCAGTTATTTATAACTCCATAGACACCGTACACTCTGTAAAGTCAGCATTTACAGTAAAGAGAAGCCACCCGAGAATACTTTACAAAAGCAAAATACTGCATTCCAGTAATTATCTGCTTGCACAGAATTAATTCCTTTACTTGCACTGCTGCCGAGTTTAGAATAACAAAAGTAATTATTCGCTAAAATGTCAAGTGAGTAACATGTCTCCCGGTGCACACTGAATGTAACACACTTTAAACACGCGTGGAATTACTCGCTGGATGTGAATAACAGCTTCGGGCCAGGTCGCACAGTGTTTTAGGAACCTGCCGGGTTACCCTGGAGCAAGATACTAATGTTTAATTACATACAATGTGAGAAAGGGGTATAGAATAAATAATCAGTAAGTTCATATGAATAAAATGAAATATTCTGCGAGAATCGTGCCTGACTAATACGTATCTTAATTTCTTGTAAATGCACCATCAATCTCTTTTGACATAGCGGAAGATCTGCTGGTCTGGCGAACATCCCCCCGAAAAAAAGGGCCAAAAATAAATAAATACTCCGACCTTGAGTCCGTATCGGGTCCCCGGTGGGGAGGGAGTCCCGTCACGCGCATTTCTGTTAGTAGTCAGGAAACCCCCCACCGTGTCAGTGTCCCGGAGGGGAATCGGAGGAGGAAGGCGGCTTCAGCGTTTTTAGGACTTATCTTTTATTCATTAATGTAATTGCGCCAGCAGACTCCCGCAGCCGTGGCCAATCTGCGGTGGGTAATGGCTCATAATGGTGTCATTAAAAAAGTGAGCAAAACAAAGTCTGAATATTACATTTCTAACAATAAGTTATAGCGTATAACCTACCTTACAGCTCTTGGAAGCGTATAAATAAGCAATAATGGTGCAAAAATGTTGACACTGCAAAAAAGTCGTATTTTAGGGTACTTTGGATAAGGGCCATTTGAAGTTAAGCGAGTCGGTTTTACCTAAAACTATCCTTTTAAATGGCGTTAATTAATATTCAGCGCTAGTAAAACATCATTATTCAACAGCAACTTATTCTCTCATTCTTAAACGTGGCAAAGCTGTCTGATAAACAACTGCATTTTAAAAAGGCTTTTCAATTAATTATTAATCAACTGAAAGTATAAATAGCTATTTTTCTTAGTGTTTTTTTTTATTTCAGGAGGCAAATCCAAATAAACTTCATTTCCTCTGCCTTTTAGATCTCAGCAGGTCGCAGTGTCTTCCTGGACTCTCAAGTGTAATTTTTTAATCTTAATATCTGAGTGCCGGTTTCCTTTGGCTAGCTGCTTCGTCAGCTCTTTCCAGCCGAAGTCCTTAAAACCCCTTTTGCCGGAAGCAGGTAGTGCTCACTAAATCGCTGTTGTTTCTACTGATAAATTGCATACAAACTCATAGTCTAAGGTTTTGTTCCTGTGATTCTTATTGTGCGTCTTGATTAAGCCTAGCATCACCGCTATTACACGATGCAGTTTTCTTCGTACACAAATCCTCAGGAATAAGGAGGCTCATTACTGCTCACAGTCGCCTCTCTCAGTTTGGGAAGACTTTTTGTTATTCATTTGTTTTAGGGGCCGGACGCTTGCGGAGTTTGGGGTGAGCAGGGCGAGGAATGAGGATGACTTAAGAAGAGAAAAGCTGATGGACCCTCACGCTCCCAGTGTGTGTGACAGCACTTGGCTCAGAGAAAAACACCCGCTGTCAGATGTAATTAGATTTAAAGGGCTGTCAAAACCAAATGTCAGATTACTCTTGTGGCAGAGAAGCTTGCATGCAATTTCCAAAGTGGTTAAAACGACTGTGACGTTTTGAAACCAAATACCCCTCCTCCCCGAAGACTCCCCGGCCACAAAAGACCACTTATTCGAGCCATCGAGCGCGTGCTGCATAATTTACGTGAGGTGCTGAACTTTTAAGGGTGACAGCCGTTGTCACCAAACTGCAGATGCCAGCACTGGTGATTTATTAGCGTGAAAGGTAGACGGTAGATTCTGTGGGCCACCAGATGGCTCATAATGCAGAATATAAAGGTAAGCAGGTACGTGAAAATTCCACAACAATTAAACTGAGAGATCTAAAGGCTTTGCTTGGACCTCAAACTGTTGTTTCTGTCGTTGATCCACAAGAGACTTATACCAGTATATTCAAAGCCACGTGTCCAACAAACAGCACGTTGTGGAAGTACTCAGGGTGACTGCCACCATCTTTCCCGTAATTGGTTTGGTGGGCAAGTCCAGAAAGCATAATTTCTCGCCCTCCCAGGGGTTATCAGCCCAACAAATTATGGAGGACATTTTCATCAAAATGCAATTTTTTACTACGTCCTTGGTATTTAAAAATGTAACCTGGGCGATACGACAAAATACATTATCACAATTTTTTTTTCACATCACTTAATATCGAGAATTATCACGATATACAGTCTTATGTCGAGTTACACCTGACTGAGTCATGACTGGTCGCATTTATGTTCACAGTAAATAATATACAGTGATTAAACAAACGGACAGACAATAAACACTGGTCGAGAGATACCTGAAGGCTTATGTAACAGGACATTAGGGGGTGTATCACTTAGTGCAGAAGAATGGACAGCACTGCCAGCCATATAATGACCTACTGTCATATCTAACTTGTAATACAGTATGCATACAGTAATTTGTAAGTGACAGACAGCTACAATATTGAGATATGCCCAAACTGACTTGTTTTCACTGATCCCGGTTCCAAATGTAAACTCAAGTCAACACAAGGTTCTATATAATTCAAGCCAACTTTACTCCAATGCGCCTTTTTTCCTTAAATTCCCTTAGAATTGCCCAATAACAGATTCATAACGTGAACTGAGGAGAAAGATTGAATAAACTGGGATCTGAAATCTAATTTTAGTAAGTAAATCATCAGAAAATCAAGTTTTTGGTCGTAACACTAGAAACCACTGGCAGTACAGTTTGTTGTTAGGTGTCTCCTCTGACTGCCTCGCTGTTCGTTACCGGGAATGGCTTTGACATTGCTGATCGAATTGTCACCCGTCCCATAAGATTAAATGCTGTGTCGTATTTTTAACCAATATGGGATGTAATTTGTCCTGTATATCTTCCGACTGAAAGCAGAAATCTTAATAGGCTGGGGTTTGTGACTGTAAGGTCCTGCATTCTCTTTGTTTTATTGCATAACAATGATTCAGTTGGTTAAATAAGTTAGTAGTATTTCCAGTTTTAGTTGGCACAAGTATTCGGCAGAGTTTACAGTACACAAGCATGAGTCAGTCGCACGTCAGACTTAAAATCATCTGTTAAAATCATCGCCACACTACCAACGCCGTACCTTGTTTATCCACAATATCATCTCTTTTACAAGCCGTTGTGGCTGCTAGGCTGTCGCTTTCATCGCCAACTCTTGAAGTTTCCTCTGACGGAGTGTTTCTCCCTTCCAATATATTACCAAAACAGTAGTTTGTGACACACTCCACTAACTCAGTCAACTTTGCTGCGCATATGCTGAGTGTAGATTGTCCGTTCCAAAAAGTCTATCATATAATTGGTTGGAATTGCGTTCGTATCTGGGATGTGATTGGCTGATGAGTCAGTATATCGTTAATATGAACCAGCTCTTCTACATGTTTTTTTTCCCCTCAATCCAAACATTTTTCCATGGATATGTTTGCCTGTACACAGACAGGTTGATGGTCCCAGTACCCACCAATGCTTCTCACATAAATATTGGGTGCGTCCAAAATTGCCTGCATACACATTAGATACTGAATTTTGTCCAAAGCCTACTACTAAAGCAGTAATTCAGTATGTACTATAAGTATGCAAGAGAAGAGTATGTATGTATTTGGACATACTGTATGTCACTGTTTACCAGCAATATAGCCTGACCTCCATGAAAGTTAAAAAAATATTTTAAACAATAAACATATTCAAGTCAACTTGTGTAACTGGGTATTGTTTTCTACTTAAATCTGAACAGAGATTGCACTTCCTCTGTCATTTCCACAAAAGTTGTGGAACTACATAGCGTACAAGTATGCGATTCCGGGCACACCCGTTGTGACTAGCTAAAAATATCCACAATGGTGTAACTTTATACATAATTTAGGGGAAATGATTCTCAGTGTAATTTCAGACGACAGTTGATTCTTAAAGAGAAAATATACTGCTTTTACCCCCACGCCTCCTGCCCCACCCAACCGCACCTCAACCCTCCAACACTCCAACTACATGGCGTCATAACGAGGAGAAAATGGTGGTCGCCGACACAATCCCTACTAGCGGGTATTCTTTCAAAGACCTAATATCAAAGAGACACCCCAAACAATGGTTTTTATCTTCATCCTTTTTCTGCGGATAAAAAAAAAACCTTTGGGTAACAGACTTGTGCGTAACACAAGACTGTCAAAGGACAGTTACCATGAAGCCTGTTTCACTTCACGGTGAAACTGCCATAACGTCGTCAACGAAAAGTCAAAAGTTGGTCTCGGGAACTCATCTGTCATGTTCCCTTCCAACTCATTTTCTCCAGTTTTTCCTTTTATCTCCTACTGCATTTTTTAATCTGCTTCCCAACATTTATATTCACTGCTCAACCTTCCACCAAACTAGATCAAAGGTCTTTCAAAACAATTCTGACCGTATTCTTACTCATTGCACACAACGGCAGGGCAGCTTCCAGCTCTCGCTACCACGGGCAGAAGAGGACTTACCGACGGCTCCGAGAAACCGAAAATGTCACGTGTGCAGACTCCACCGGCCAGCGCGGTTCAAATGGGAACCAGGAGCGGCCGTGGGTGTTGGTTCTGAATACAATAAGATAGCACAACACGCTAATGTATTTGGAACCAAAAAGACCATAATATGCCAATAGACCATAAAATGTGCCATATTACCCAGACTCTGTAGTAAACTGGCCAGCTGTCTAAGCAGGGTTGGATGTAAGCGATCGAAGTGACAAGAAATGTAATACCAGTAACAAGGGTGGCACTGTGCATAAGGGTACAGATTTGTGACTGAATGGCAGCTGATTAATGTCTCTTGAAAGGACCTACTCTTGGCCCCTTTAACAAAATACTCAATTGTTCCAGCAAAAAAACAGAAAAAAGCTTCCCATAAAACCTCAGATAGACTGATGTTAAACAGGCCTATATAACAGCGGAGGAATCCAGTGGAGTGGGGTGTAACAGAACCAGAGAGCACTGACAAGAATGAAGTGGAGTTCAGAATTCATTACCAGTCATCTGTGTGAAAGATAGCTTCACTTTTAAATCTGACTGAATGAAATGATTATGATATTCTGCTCACCTGACTATGTTAACTCAGGTTAACTTTATCTAGGGCAGCAGTGGGCAATCTTACCCAGAACGAGCCACTGTGTATGCGGGTTTTCGCTGCAACTCCCTACTTAGATTACGAGTCAGAGGACCGACTGGCTGAAGAGTCCGCACACCCGGGCTTGAACAGAACCTAAATGATCCTAAATGTCATTACATAAAGCTGCATACACACTGGCCCTTTGTGGTCAAGATTGATCTGGGGTCATGACTGTAACATATTGGAACTGGATTTTGAAAATACAGCTCACTACTAATTACCAGGAAAATCCATCCATCCATCCATCCATCCATCCATCCATCCATCTTTAAGCATATTTTATGCTGAGAAGCCCCACAGGAGCCCAAAGCCTATCCTAGGCAGGATAGGGCACAAGGCAGGGGTATGCCCTGGACAGGATGTCAGGGTACCAGTGTATTTTAGCCGAGAACTTGTTTGACTCTTCCTGGAGTCTACATACAGCCCAAAAAAGATCTTCCTGCAAGACACTGACTCAAACCGCACGTAAGGAAAAAAGCAAAAAGAAACGTTTCAGAGAGCTCTAAAATTACATTTTACAAATGTCATCTCTCTGAACCACACTTAAAAGCTGTTTGAATTCGAAGAGGACAGCTCACAAAGGATTCAGGGTCAGGGAAGGTCGTAATATCTTCTCCAGTATCTTCTCATCTCATAGAACTTTTCAGTAAAACGTCATCATCCCTACAAGGGCAGGTAAAAAGATGGGTTCCATCCATCCATCCATCCATCCAGGGTCGTGAAGTAGCCTGGAACCCATCACAGGCAGCACTGGGCAGAGGACAGAGACACCACCGGGAATGGATGAAAAATGGGTTCCTTTCAGTAAAATTCCAGCATAAAATATCAGTTGCATAACTTATTTTCTATCTTTTTTTGTTTATTTTAATCTGGATAACCCTTGATTTTGCAATTTTACTATTTTACAATGAAATGCAGGTTAGTTATCAACTTTGAATTGTTAAATAGTGTGTTCCTTCACAACTGAATCATGCATATGCGAGACGCATGTTCCGGAAACAAAATATTCCTAGCAAAGAACACTGTCCTGCCCAGTGACATGCACAGAATTTTCAAGGGGAAGGTGCTCAGATATAGGGGAGGCCGTGACTGGCCAGTACATTTGACCTGGCGGTAGGGGTCAGGGGCTCAGAGGCCCCTCGGTATAATTTGGATGATCATTGGTCATCAAAAAGAAGCAGTTCGAATATCAAAAGGGGGGGGGCACTTTCAATCATTTGGGCAAAAGGGGCCAAATATTCAAGCCCACAAGTGAAACACATGTCTGGTGTAATTGGGACGGTCATTGGACCGTCCTGTTGGGACGGTCATTGGACCGTCCATTGGGACGGTCCTGTTCCAGTCGCACGGGTGAACTGGAGGAAAACACCCCTTCCTTAATCTGTTATCTGGCTTGATATCCACCCAGGCTGAAGAACGCAGTGCATAATTACTCTACCCTGACTATTTACGGTTTCCAGGAGAATGTCCCAGAACACACTGTTCTGCTGCTGAATCTGGCCCAAAAAAAGTATATTTACATTCAGGGATTAATTAATGGGGAAAAAAAGAGAAAAGGGAAACAATTTTGACAAGTGTATGAAAGAATTTTGGCTTTGTCGTGTTTCTCGTTTTGTGGGAGTGATTTATTTAAAGCACAAGCACACTGCCCCTTCTGTGCTTTTCTTTCTACTCCCAGTTCAGAGTAGAAATGGAGGCTTTAACAGATATTGGCAAACCCGCGTGAAATACTGTTCATCCCGATTTTTCCGAAGCAATAACTCAAAGGGGCGAGGGTCAAGTGTGGGAACAAGCTCATTTCCAGAATTGCCGTCCACAAACTGGCAGGGGGGTCAAAAAACAGGTAGAAGAAAATGAATATAAATATAAACTGCAATCCAAATCCATAGTCCAAACACAGGCAGAAATTCATGAAGGTGATACGGGCAGTACACTGGAAAACAGTTAGAGAAACTGGGAAAACCAGCTGGATTCATACGGAGAAACCAGACAATGAGACAAACAGCCACTGTAGTGGAACATTCAATACTTCACAACTAGGTAACTGAAAACCAGGGCTTATTATACAATGCTAATTAATCAGGCAGATGAGCTGACTGGCTGTGGCGGGACTGACGCCTGGCTTGATCCAGACATGACATTTAATACAGATGGTACAAAGCATCCGTAATCGATAACGTGAAATAATGTTATATACACGAATGCTCTAAAACACACCATTGATCAAAGAATCGACACAGTGGTAAGCATGCGTCTAAGTGACATTTTGCAATCAGAATTAAAATTGGCATTCTAAAGCCTTGATAAATGGCCCAGTGATGTCGCAGAGTATGCAACACATTACGGATCCATAGGCAACGGAAAGCAAACGTCCAAGTGGAAAATGGACAGATTTATAGCTATCTTGAAATCTAAGATTTATTGCTGAGAAACAATGAATAGCTGTTTTACTTTGTTTATGAATGTGAAAAGATGTGAAAACATCTCTGGGAACACAGTCATCCCAAACGAAAACATGAGGCCGGGAAGGACATGCACAACACCATGTTATCGTTCGGCTGATATCAGGGACAGCAAGCTAGCCAAGGCTTTCCCAGCCAAGTGAACCAAAATGGCCGCATACAGCATCCAGAAGCTCCTTTCAGAACTGGCCACCTTTCATGTAACTCAGACAACAGAGGCTAATTTGATGGTTCATTCAATGTTGGTAACCGAAATGGTATCAAGATGTAATGGAATCCTAACGATTCTGTTTAGTTCCAGCTCATTTTCTGTTAGCGGCGGCTAAACGTCACCAAGCAGGTAGAACAATAAGCATGGGAGGTCACAGGAATTAAGAATGTCTGCCCAGGTATTTTGTCTGGGTTGTGACACTTCCTTCCTTTATGCCAAAGTCGGTGTCCGATTCGAGCCATCATGTTTAATCCGGCTCATGCTTTGGGAATTATTCACGGAGAACGTTGACGGAGCCAAGGAAAAAAGGAACCGTTTGTGTTTAAAGCCAAGAAGGAATGAGGACAGCAAAATCAAAGCAAATTAATAGGTAAGCCCCACTCTGAAAATTTGTATTTGCCCGCTAATAATCTTCTTTTGGACGTCTCGAATAAGCACTCACTCCAAAAGCAGCCTTCAGACTGCAGAATGTGACAGTCACTCTATTGAGAATAAATCACCATAATTCATTCTTTCTTTTGCAGCCGAGAAAGTAGATGGTTCCAGAGGCAATTTAATCACCACTGAATCTGCTGGGCCAAGTCATAACAAATGGAGGTTGAGCCAGTAGCTATGACAGTGGCAGCACATCCATCTTTTCCATTTAAACCCGGCATATCTCCAGCTCTCCATGAGTCGCTCGGCTTTACGGACGACATACAAATAACTCTGGACGTGACGGGCGATCCATAAGCGACATGGCGCAGATTCTGCCCACAGCCTGCCGGGAAAGCAACACACAGCCCAGAAACCTGGGGATCTTCCTGTGGAGCAGGCTGCAGAATCGACCTTTCACCTCAGGAGATGGGAAGGCACTGATGGGTTCAGAAACAGGGGCTCTCCTCCATTGGTCAGAGGAAAATATTAATCGGTCTGATTTACTGCATGACAAGACGTACATAATCAGACCTTCGGCTGCTGATTAGATACAAGAGAAAATCAGTGAACCAATAACACAATTTTTCATACTATAATTTTTCTTTTAACAGAGACAAATACCCCCCCAAAAAATGTAAATATACATTCATACACAACCAGTTACATTACCTATAACAGCAATGGCTCTTGCTAAATGTTTCTTACAGTTATGGATAAATGCCTTACAGAACCATTAAGGACTCTGCCCCCCATGTAGAAATGCTCTGACTTTTCACTTTCGTGAGTTTACCAACTCATTCCAGGTCTTTAAATGGATCTTATCCAAAACTTCTTCAACTTTATAGATCTGCTACTGGCTCATTGTTTTGCCGAATTCAAAGGTCCTTCGAAAAATGACTGCATGTGGCTCAGGGAGCTTAAGCCTCTGTGGGTGTGATCAGAAGGTCATTTGTTTCAAGCCTAACCTCAACATGTTTAAGGGCCTTTGAGCAATGCATTTAACTCGCTACAGGTGGCTGCCCTTCACGGCCAGCTTGATCTCACATATGCAGAGCAAGTTGGGGGATGTTCCTGCAAGGGGATCGATGAAGTATTAATAATCATTATTAAAGTTGCTATGGAACACAAGATTCCATTACTGCCCAAGATTGTGGAGCCCAAGTTAACCAAAAAGGCCCAAAGATCTGCGCTGCTACAGTATAGCTTTCATTTTGAGTTCCTAAGATTCATTATTTATTCATCTTACAAAGATTTTTGCAGGATGGGTACTTGAGCAATGATTCACTGCTTTTCCCAAAATATGAAGCCGACTGTGGCTTCCTGGAGCTCTAGGATCCTTAGAAATATCTTTGTAACCCATTCCAGAATGATCCAAGGAGCATCAGAAAACTGTTTTTCAAAGAGTCTTCAAGACGTTATTCTGATGGTAGCACATCTCTGGAACCTTTATGCTGACAACTTTAAATCAAATCAGTTTAAATCGATGAGTTTTATGCTAGGCAGTGCTGATTGTATTTAAACAGCTGATTCAAAGTAGACGACTGCTTGGGGCGAGTTAATTGGTGAGGCATTAATTTTTTTTTCCACAGTTGAAGATTACACATCGCTTAAACCAAAATCTGGACAGTTTTTATTTCTCAAGAATTCCTACAACCAAGAAACAGGTCTGAGATATTCTAATTAAAGGGGAAGATGTGCCGAGACGTAAAATACCAAGCAAAGCAAACTTCAGAGCCTTGCTTGCAAAAAAAAACACTCGAGAAAGTCCATGAGGGACAAATAAAACCGAAAACCACAGGAGTACAAACACTGGCATGATCTTTAATGAGTCGCTGCCCCGTAAGCTGAGTGGAATGCATTTCCAGACAGACAGACAAACTTACAGGAAAGTGATAAAAAAAGAGTCATTTTCTGTGGAATTCCCAGAAGAACCCAAGCAGAACATCCGCCTTTAAATATTAACACACAGTAGATCACTGTAGTGTTATAGCTCTGTGGAAAAACAGAAGATTCGCAGCAAATTAAATCATATTTCTCTCAACTCTTCCCGTTGCTTTCCAGATACATTTTTTTAATGTTCCTCTTTGGAGACTTTTCATTGGTTGCAGAACACAGTCCGAGCAGAAACCTGCCACATTCGGAAAATCCTCTCAGATCCAACAGACAAATAAAAGTTGTCAGATAGTTTATTAACAGAATAATAATCTTTATGTTCTGTGATGTTTTAAAAACAAATACCTGTATAAGTTCAAGTTTATTCCACTACAGAATTCCACTGTGATGAAAAATATTTATTTGTATAGTGTACAGATACTTTTAAACCGTGAAGGAATTAATTTTTCAAATGAAAGGAACATAAATACAGCCAGAAGCTGAATGTAATTTTTCACACTTATTTTTGTTCTCTCCTGCTTCTCAGCAAATTAACGACCCTCTCCAGTGATTAAAAGTGCTTTGCCGTTGATAAAACAATACTTTCAGTCAGCCGTCTTCATCTTTTGTTGTGGAACCATTCCACAGGAAACGAGGAAGCGGGGGAACAAAAAAAGACAAATGACAGCCAGTCGATTTTACACGCTCCATAAAAAAGACCAAGGACCCAAGCCTCGACGCACACAGACAAACCCCCCAAAATCACCTCCCAAATTCGGCATCCGATTTTCACCGCTTTGCTGCCTTTGCTTTCATTTTTCAAAAGCGTGGCGCCCGGCTGGAGGGGACGTTTAGCGGTCCTGTGCTCCCATGGTCGGTCGGCTGCTGGCGAGGCCAGCGCTCGATTGCCTGACCGGCACAGCAAAGTGAGATGCTTCTTCAGCTCTTATCACTGGAAGTTCTCAGACGCTCCATCTCTCTGCTCAGAGGCAGCCTGCAGATTCATCTCCTTAGACAAGCTACACTACATGGCCAAAAGTACACGGACACCAAGCTTTCTAACATCTAATTCCGAAACCAATTGTATTAATGTGAAGTTAATCAGCCCACTGTTGCTGGAATAGCTTCTTGTCTTCTGGGAAGGCCTTTCCATTAGATATGGGGACATTGCTGGTGGGATTTGCTGCCATTCATGTTGGGTGTTGATGCTGGGTGATCAGGTCCCTTCCTGGGAGCTCGTGTGGCCGACCACTGCGTAGCTGAACCTGCTGCCAGACATTTTGACCTTCACATCACTTGAGGCTGACCGGGGCAGCTCTAGTAGGAAACACAGAAATGAGCAGGTCTGACTTGTTGAAAAAATGAGGTGACCCATGATGGTCTCCTACGATGACGCCAAGTGTAAAGTCACTAAGGTCTCCTGTACGACCCCCCACTCTGCTGCAGTTTGCTGCAGGAGATCATGTGACTGTGTGTTTAATTATTCACCTTTGTCAGCAATTGCTGTGGCTTAATTAGACAAATATTCTGATTAATTGGGGTTTCCACAAGGTTTTGCCCATATGTTGCACCACACAGTCCCTCTATCCTTGCGACGCAGGTCTGACTGGTCACTGAGCAAGTCTGAAATATATTTGTTTTATGGTTTTGTAATCGTCAAAGAACCTTATACTATGGGAAACTCCCCTTAATTCCCCCGCAGAATAGACCTAATTACCCACCTCCACACACATTGCCCATTAGGGACAATAACCATTAGCTTCATGATCAGAGGCAACCCTGAGCACAAGAGCTCCTGTTAATTGTTGCAGGTCTAAGTCCTCCTGTCAGGTTTCATTTGATCTTCCCAGTTACTCACTAAATCAGCTTTGAAAAGCAGGGCATGTTTTTCTGCAGCCACATGCCAATAGGGCACTGGACCAGATTAATGCCTCTTCCCTACTCGCTGTTTCAGGAGGCCCCGCTTAACTAGATTAAATAAAAGTTAATGTTAGTTCACAATCAAGACAGGGGTTCGCCAGGCGACCTTTGACGGATAAAAGAAACACCAAACAGACAAAGAATAATATCAAAGTAGCTCGAAGCAGAGTGTTCAGTGGTGAAGATTTCAGGCACATTTGTGGTCAATTAATGGGATTTAGATCTGTCAAGTGCTCTGAAGCTCAGACTGATCCAAGGCATACAAAACTGGCCTAAAAGAAGGAAAAATCACGAGAGGGTGTCAAAATATCAGTCGAATGTCTCCGGATGACAGTTTAACCAACAGCCACTTCCGATACTAACCACCACGTCTCCCCCCACCCCCACCCACCTCCGTCGCCGCCACCAAAACCCGCAGAGTGAACTTTTTCCGGCCGCTGCGGGGAGCTTGTGAAGCCGGGGCGTTAATACGCGGCAGCTGATAATCGACGTCTGCACGTGGGTTGCATAGACTGGCGGAAAGTTCCAGAAGGCGAGTTGAAATGGAGAACGCCGGCAGCCAAGGGCTACTCTGAGGTTTACTGATTGTCAGAAAACGGTGAAACGGCACGGCATTGGGGCTAAGGTGACGATTAACTGGCTGTCTGGTGGAGACTTTCGCTGAGGGAGGGAAACGCCCTAAAAAGTGAAGCAATTTACAGCTTGTGCAAAATACGAGGCAAAAGGAAACACTGTGGTTGACACAGCAATTATGAGAATGTAACCAAGAGTTCCAGTCCTGTTAAGGGAGATGCATAAAAATCACAGTTTACAGAGTAATTACTGTGTCTTTACTATTTAGTCACTACAATTTCCTTCTTACTAATTACATGCATCCCATTTCTCAGCATAGTGAAAGGACATCAAGAGGGTGTATGTGGGAAATTCCCTACTTCCCCAGGAAATTAACGAAGTACCTCTAATCTACTTTTAATTTTGAAAATGCTGAGGAAAAAAAAAACTATTTCTTTTTCATGTGTTGTATCACTGTAGATTTCAATTGGATTGTTGCCTCAGTCTGAGCTCGGAGTAGATCAAAAGCAACACCTTCAAAGAAGACCTCGCCTTCAGTGTCCTTCAGCTTGGTCAAATGCCGCTCAATCAACTAACAAGGCAGGCAGGTGGGGTTGGGCGGCGACCAGGAAGCCAGGAACCAGACCTCAGCGCACAATGCGGCCGGCAGCAGACATCACACATCTGCACCATCTCCGCCGCCCATATTCCACCCGCAACCGCGGTCCAGTGCAGTCCTCCGCCACATGCAATCTTCCCGGAGGCCACAGTGGTTTCCATGCGTTTACAGATTCATTCATTTTCCATTCCAACTGAGGGTCACAACAGCTTGCGGTGTCCATATGAGACACGTGTGTGGAACAGATAGCGGAAATTAACTGGAGTGTATATATACGAATCCACAGAGCGTTAACTTTCTGTTACCAGTTGACCTGAGACTCCCCTCTGTTCCTGAAGCAGCCAGTTTCCACGTAGCGTGACTCCATTCCACAGCCATCGGGAAAGTTGTCTACGGTTTGCAATATTCTAGCTGGAATTGAAGCTGGTTGAGCTTTGGATAACGAAACTTCGGGGGGCAGGGGGGTTGGAATTGCCAGAATACTGACTAGACAAGGTTACCGATGTAAGGACCCCCAACACAGACACACCCAGAAGTACGGACAAAAAGATGGCCGGCAGAACATATGCCTAGCTACTACTTCTCAATTGTTCCATTGATGTCCTTAAGCACAGGAGATGTGACATCAAAGCACAGGAGATGTGACATCAAAGCACAGGAGATGTGACATCAAAGCACAGGAGATGTGCTTCTCAATAATCTTCCAGAGAAATCTCATCAGCATATATTACATAACTGGTCAATGACTTGTGTGGTCCTTCAAAAGAGAAATTTGGAGGTTGTGTGTAAATATGTCAATTTATTATACACATAACAAAATTAAAGGGTGTCTTCTCAACAATTCTTCTAATACACCTTATTAATTGGTAATTGTTTACTTAAATAGTCCCCTGTTTGTGAATGGTGTTGTATTTTAAAATAATATATTGCCGTTTCTGTGTTCTGAGCGATGCACTAGTGGATGAAACATTTTCCCGAGGTCCTCACTGACAGTAAACTGTAAGCTTGGCACGCTCAGCCTCTCTACACACAGCACAAATCTTATCAAAGGGCCCGTATAATGGCTGATGGAAATGGTACTCCAGAGATATGCTGTGATGACGGATGGCTTAGCTCCCCTGGAGAGCTTGCTTCGCTATCAATTTTTCTCTCCATGCAGAGAAGCGGCAACCCCAGGACCGGGACATCCAGGTAGGGTCCGTTTGCGCCCTCCCAAGGGTCTACCGGCTGCCAGCTAAAACGTAGCCTGATGGGGACCTTGACGGTGCTACAACACAGGCCAAAGGAGCTGACTCCTAGTGGTGTGTTTCAGGAATTAGGGACACTAGTACAGAAGCAAGAAAAATGAGGCAAGTCCACTTCAAGAAGATGCAGTAAACTGTCGATCCAATATGCACTGCATTTTACGCATCTACGACAGGCATCGGGGCGAAATCGATACAGTTCGCGTCATACTGCGAGCTTCTGCGCTCAAACGCAAGCGCACCAGAATAGGTTGTGAAGATGTCCTAATTGAAAGCCAGGGATCGTAAAGGGTCACTGGAACTTGCGGGTTGGGCAAGAGTCTCAGACTCATGGACAGTATCTCCATGCGTGGGGGGGTTGTACTCGGGGAAACTGGGGGGTTAGGAATCCTTCAGGATGGCCGTGAGTAATCTCCAAGCCTGCCAGTTGCAAAACACAACGCTGACCCCGAAGAGGACCTTGGCAACAAGCTACACCCGCTCCCCCACCACCCCCGCAACCACCCCCACTGCCTCCCAAGGCCATTCCGAGGAAAAGCGGGACAGGCAATGTTTACTGGAAAGGCAGACTTGGGGCAGTGAAGACAGAGTTTGGCAGCCCGTTCCAGCATAACAGTGTGGTAACAGAGTGGCCTAAAGTGCTTTGCACTGAACAACCAATGTTGTTATTGTGTTTCTCAAAAGATTTTTAGAGGTCAGGCAGAAACAAATTGGGAACAAGGCCACAAGCACAACTAGAAAGAAAACAGAAGCCATAACCATACATGTCATTATTTCCATGACATGAAGTGGATCACAGTAAGTATTTTATTCATGCATACGCTGGTTTGGTGTCTTGGCTTTGAGGTCACTTCTGAGAGCAAAAGAATGACCTTAAAGAAAACCCGAAGTTCCTTTAATTATTAATACCTCCGGCCGGGAAGTGAGACGGATAGCAGTAAAGAGCCCTTATTGAGAAGCTGTCTGTCAGCAGACGTCTGTAAACTCGGACCACGGACCGTGAACCCGGGGTGATGCATCAGGCGCTCCTCATGTTTTTTGGCAAATTTTTTTTTCCTCGTTCCTAATGAGACTAAAAACTAAAACCCAAAGCACTACGTCAGGAACAAAAACAAGCACCAAAACAAATTTTCCATTTTTCACTATTTCTCACAACACTCACTCGATGCACAAACAAAAACGTTAAATTAATAATTTCATTTAATATTACAATACAAAATGAAAGTACTGACAGCCCGACTTTCGAAGACACGTCTTAACCTCGACATGAAGTCAAATATTAATGGTTGCCAAACTTTCAACATAAATACATGCTATAGGATTACACTACATCGCCGAAAGTACATGGGCACCAGCTTGTCCAACATCTCATTCTGAAACCAAGGGTTTTAATATTAAATTAATCGGCTCACTGTTGCTGTAATAGCCTATTTTCTTCTGGGAAGCGTTTCTATTAGATATTGGTAGATTGCTGGTGAGATTTTCTGCCATACAGGTTGGGTATTGACGTTGGATCAGGTCCTTTTCTCTGAGCATGTGTGGCCAAGCGCTTCGCAGCTGAACTTGCTCCCGGACGTTGACCAGGGCAGCTCTAGCAGTGCAGAAATGTGACAAACTGACTTGCTGGGAAGATGGCCTCCTGCGATGATACGAAGTGAAAAGTCACTAACCTCTTCTGTACAACCACCCACTTTGCCGCTAATGTTTGCTGCAGGAAACTGCGTGACTGTTTGTTTAATTTAAGTGCAACTTAATTGCTTAATTTCTATAAATAATAGGGGTGTCCACATGCTGTTGAACATACAGTGAACGTTCTGTTTAACAATAACAACAAGCGTATTAAATTGCCGTAACAGAATTGCCAAGTTCTCTGATCCTGTTGAGCAGCAGGCAGTGTTTTATTACTCTGTGGTCCAGTTTTCTTCTGTGGAAATTTCTGGAAGGGCGTCCCTTTGCAAAGGTGAGCATAACTGCTCAACAAATCTCCCTTAGCCCCTGTTCCTTCGGACCCAGTGAAACTAAAAAAAGGGTGCCCTCTAAAAAATGACCGTCCCAAGGTGCCCCCTCTCACAATCCAGCTTAACATCTCCTGCAGATCAGGAGTATAAAGGTAAGCAACCACACGTGGAAGAAAAATGAGTCAATGCTGATGCGGTCTGAACGACGGAGGAACCGCATACAAAAAGATCAATAACAGATGGAAAGCGTGAGATGGCAAATTGTCATTTAGAAATCCATCTTGCCACTCTACCCTTCGCACTCAGAAACAGCACGCTCCATAATATAGCTCAGGCCACATTGTTCCGTCGCATAACGATCTAAGCTAAAATCATTTATTTTCCAAAAGTGTCCTGTTTTATTACGACTAGGAGATGTGGAGGAAGCGATAGAAGAGAGGGAGGGAGGGAAAGACGCTGCCAGGTCAGGGAGGACGGCTTCTGTGTTTCGTTCACATGCTAAATCTTCTAAGCCAGGGTTCTCCAACCTTCCGGTCCTGAAGAACTACTGTCCAGTAGGTTTTCAATCCTACTTGGCTTCCGATGAGCCACACCTGTTCTTGGGTAAATACCAGGAATAGGGGAAATGATGCCAATGTCCTGTAAGTAAATGTGCTTTGAGTACTGGGGGGCGGTCCTTATGAGCCACACCTGATTGGCTAAGCCCATGCCTCAGATATGACCTCTACGGTGCCCACCTGCTTGTTTCTGAGGGGCTAAGACCAGGGGACGGGCCTCCTCAGTTACATCACCCATTTCCTGACAGCACCAAGCATCGTTAGGAATTCTGTTAATGAATGAGACGGGAATAAACTGAAAACTAACTGACGCATCGTCGACGTAAAACACAGGGCCGGCGGGGACACTGGTGAGCAGTTCAGCTTGTGAAGTCAGCTGAACTTTTCAGTTTCAAGTCCTGCGGGCCCCTGCTGTACAGCCAAGTACTTACCCTGAAAATCCAGGAGAATAACAAAACAGCCGAGAAATAAATAAATTGTAAGCGGCTTTGGATAAAAGCATTATCTGAGCACAGAAAAGCAGTATAGCGAGGGGCGGTGGGAGACGGAAGAGCCCGCATATAGCAGGCGTAAATTGGAGCCATTATCCGGTGGTTCTACTTGCATAATTATTTTAACCTTTCACTGAATCTCCTTTGTGTGCCCCCCCCAACCCTTCCAGATGCTGGGGAGGGGGCGACGTGTTGTTCTAAGAGGCCAATTTTCAACACAAGTACACAAGAAGGTCTGTCAGAAGCAGCATGAATAAGATAGGGATGGCCAGGCGGTATGCGGGGGTCAGCGGACCTTTCACATTGACCCATACGCAGATTAACACATCGACTCCAGGGAGCCAATCAGCATTCACAGCAACCAAAGAAAGGCCAGCCTTAAACTTGCCCTGCTTCAATTTCCCCCTTGGCCTCGTTACCTCTGGCGTGTGCCGGCAAGGTGAAAACGTTCCACGAAGACACATTCCGGGAAGGATTCCTGCAAGACCAGAACAATGGTGCTCGACCTTCAGCCATTAAATGCACGTTCAAATTAGGTCCAGCGTGATAGTCACCAGTCTGTCATACAGGGGCCTGACATTTTGCATTTTCATTGTTCCGAATGACACACTTCTCAAATAATAAATCCATAAATAAAATACATTTTAAATGTGTCCTTAGATAACATGTAAAACGTCATCTATTTAGGTGGATTAATAATGAGAAATTCCTCAGTGAAGTTTGTTTGTCTGCCTTCTGGAAGTTCCTTAAGATATTTCACATTTAAATAGGGGAAAAAGTCATTCAGATGCCAATGTCCTGTAAGTAAATGTTAGTCTATTTCTCCTGTTTTGCCTTCCAGTTCTTTTCACCTCATGCAAAATTGATGTTTTGCAGGAAAAGAGGGTGCACAGATTAAACACGAACCTGCACGGTTAGACGATTCCCCGTGGACTGT
>JAODJX010000043.1:12796249-12809756 GCA_026776945.1 Isichthys henryi
TCTATCTATCTATCTATCTATCTATCTATCTATCCATCCATCCATCCATCCATCCATCCATCCATCCATCCATCCATGCTAGCCCATTGCAAAACACATTCACTCATTCAGTAAATACCATTTGCATGTAATTCATTCAAATATTATTACATGTGGCAGTTAGGTTGCATAACTGCAATATTAAAGGAGTCAATAAGTATCCCAGGAGCCAGAGGTGAAGATGCCCTGCTGCTACTTTCGCTACAACCATGTTACCAGCCTGAGGCACAAAGGAAAGTGTCTCCCTAGTTAATGGATTTATTGCTATTTCACTCAAGATTTATTGCTTTTTCAGGGTGTCTTCAATGAATGAGAAGAAAAGTATCAAAAGTTTGAAAAGTTTGAAAGTCCCTAGTTTGGTTTATTGACAATAAATTATGCATTGTGTACATTAACTGATCTAAACCAACATAAACCAGGTAATTAAAAGTTTCCTGGAAGTGCAGTGATTTATGCCTTTTGTAAACTTAATATTCCTTTACAGTTTAGATATTCCCAAAGCTTATAATGATATAAATTCTCCATTTGTGTTAAAAACGTGAAAGAGAGTTTAGCACAGCTGCTCGAAATGCAGAACCAGGGGCCCCAAATGAAAATGAATGTTAGCTAGGAAGCCACAAACAGTAAGGAGCAGGGGGGACATCAATTAGTTATTTCACAGTAAAAGTTGTTGACAGGGTGGGGGGGGGAGGGTGGTTATGGGGTTTTGTAAGGCCCTAATAAAAAAAAGCAGGGCCCAGTCTTTCGATTATTTGTTCATGTGAATTCATGACACACCTGACATCGTACTATCAAGCTAATTATGACTCCATAAGAGGGTTCAGCTGAGATTGTATAACAGATACATCTTCACCAAGGTCCCCAAATCACTAGTGAAATTCGCATAAGCCTGCCTCGATGCGGCCGACAGAAGCTGTGGTGCCTGGCACAGCACGTGTGCTCCTGCGCTTGTCATGTTGATGTCTTTCCCCTGGCAGATGAAGTCACGTCCCCAGCGTTTCCTGTCCGCTGCAAGCTGACACATCAAAGTCACGCTCGCAAATATATAAACACACATGCGGGACTCAGGCAGGAGATCCTTCTCACATTTCGGTCTTCCTCTATGTCACATTCACATCGAGAGCCCCAACATGACTAATATGGACTAATATAGATATTCCCAGTGAAGGAGGGAATACAGAATCCTCCCAGTGTAGAAATACCATTAATTAGAATTAGATAGGAAGTTCCTCTGGCAGCCTCTCCAGAGACAACGGTCAGTCCCGGAGAGCCCCTTGCTATCCAACCTGAGTACAATTACTCAACAGCCAAGCGCTAATCCATAAATCATCTCTCCATCCACTTTCTGGGGACGCTTACTCATCTGGCGATCCCAGGAAGCGCTGAGTGCACCCTGGGTAGAGCGCCAAGCCGCCACAAGGCCCACTCAGACAGGCTGGCGTGATCAATCAACAAGTTGTCCACTTCGGACGCCGGGAGGACATTGGAAGGAAGCTCCGCTAACTCACAGGAAACATTCTACTCAGACAGGGAGACTACTCAGACAGGGAGACTACTCAGACTACTCAGACAGGGAAACTACTCATACTACTCACACAGGGAGACTACTCATACTACTCATACAGGGAGACTACTCAGACAACTCAGACAGGAAGACTACTCAGACTACTCAGACAGGGAGACTACTCAGACTACTCAGACAGGAAGACTACTCATCCTACTCAGACAGGAAGACTACTCAGACTACTCAGACAGGGAGACTACTCATACTACTCAGACAGGGAGACTATTCAGACTAGGCGAGTGGAACCCACTAAACAAGCATGAGCTACAAATTCCTAAACACTCCCAAAGAATGTTACTTCTGAACCCCAACAATCGCCATATTTATATGAACCTCGTCAGCATTCATTTAACCTCTTAATTTTCCTATGTTGCACCTCCATGCTACTCAAGGCTGCTCCTTGCAGCTCGTTGGACGAGCAGAACCTGGTGCACACATCCTGAATGTAGACGGCAGCCATCTGACAGCATCAGCCTGCTAAAATGTTTGCCATATAATTGAATAATTAATGGCCTTACAGTATTTTGCTCCTGCAGGCCGGAATGCCCCTCGTCGCCCCCTACTGGGGTTCTGTCCCTCCCTGCTCCGATGTCTCACCATCCCTGCATCCAGACCTTTCCTGTGAGGCCTTGAACATTAGCCTGTGGGGTTAGACCTTTCCTGCAGGGCTGTTCTGTAGCTGCCCCAAAGCATACACTTTTAATATTACACTTAAATCAGCCTTTCTCCTGTCTAATAGCACCCAGTATGTTCGCTTGTGAGTCTTATGGACCTGCGCCTGTTGATTCTGGTGCTGTCCATCTCAAACAGCTTTCATTCATACACAACATTCCTCCTCTTCCTTCTTCACACCCCCAAGTTCCTCAGTGCCTGCAGTTGCTAAGGAGCCTCAGAAGGTCTGTTCTGAGCTTCAGGCTTCACAACTGCATACTTAGTGTCTCTAAAATGTCCTTGATATGTGTATCTACTGCGAAGGACTAGCATCTCTTCATGTCCTCTTCCTGTATTTCCTGGCATGAGTTTCATGCTCCCTGAGATCCAGTATTAGATAAGCAGTTATGGAAGATGGATGAGTTAAGGTTTTTCCATATCTTGCCTCAATAATTTTACAGTTCCACACATAATGAGTATGCTAGAGCCCTTCTCTTTGAACCAGCAATCTCCAGGTTTTAACCACCAATCAACTGTACTACTATGAAAAACCATGCTTTTTCTTACATGTTGCTATTTCATGCACTAAAAGCGTGAAGACTGTGTTGTCACTCAATAGCAAACGTGACTCACTCATGGCTTCCCGTTATTTTCATGGCATCTGTTTGCTAATCTGACCGATTCCAGTCTAAGGGGACTGGAGAATAGCCAAGAAAATTAAAACTCTAACACTAACAGAGGGACAGATGTAAGTAAGGCTTAGCAGTGAATTAAATTGAGTTACTGTAGAAAACAAAGTGCACAATGTCAGACTAAAGATGTTGCTAACATACTGCTGAGTTTTGCAATGCCAGTCATATATATAAAAATCTGAATAAATTACTTGTTGATTTGCTCAGGTGATGACTGTGTGTATGCAGTGTTCAGTCCATAAATATTGTGACTTCCACTTCCTGACTGGTATTTTTTGTCTATAGGTTGTTAAAATGGGACTGGACTGTCAGGACTGCTTTTTAACATTGTAAGGAAACAAAACACATCAACACACCTGGACCACACCGTCACATAACCAAGACTGCTACTGTAGTGCAAGCAAAACCCTGGGTTCCTTCAAATCAGAGCTAGATAAGGTTTTAACAACTCTGAGATATTAATTAAGTTCTCCCCAAACGAGCTTGATGGACCGAATGGCCTCCTCTCGTTTGTAAATTTCTTATGTTCTTATGTCAGCTCATTCCCTTCATAACTATATACAGTATAAGATTACTACACCCACTCAAATGATAGAATGGTCATAATCACAGTTAAACCTTATATTTAGTATAACTATTTTATTCTTTAATCTTTTGTGAATCTGAGTAAAATGACTCTGTCACTTCTATGACCTCTGTCCACTAGGTTTCTGCATTCCCTTCATAGTGTCAGAATCCCTGTTCTAATTCAGTAGATTTCCAAAACCTGACCACCCTTAAACCATCCTATCTATAAGCACCTGTGTTCCACTACCTGTGACTCACTCTCTGTCATTTTGGATTCATGGTCAAGGACGTCTGCAATAATTCATTCCCCTGGAGCAGCCAATCTTAGGTGCCAGAATGATAAAAATTAACCATTGAATTATGGGCATATACAACTGGGCTAAACAAGAGTACTGACCCATGCATTTTGAAGAAACCAGGAACCAGTCCCCTAAGAGACATCAACAGCAGTATCCATCTACAGGAACCAGGCCCCTAAAAGACATCAGCCACGGTATCCATCAACAGGAACCAGTTTCTTAAGAGACATCAGCACCAGTATTAATCTACAGGAACCAGTCGCTTAAGAGACATCAACAGCAGTATCCATCTACAGGAACCAGGCCCCTAAAAGACATCAGCCACAGTATCCATCAGCAGGAACCAGTTTCTTAAGAGACATCAGCACCAGTATTAATCTACAGGAACCAGTCCCTTAAGAGACATCAACGGCAGTATCCATCTACAGGAACCCGACCCCAAAGAGACATCAGCACCGGTATCCATCTACAGGAACCAGTCCCCTAAGAGACATCAGCACTAGTATCCATCTATAGGAACCAGTCCCTTAAGAGATACTGTATCAGCACCAGTAATCATCTACAGGAACTAGTCCCCTGAAGTACATCAGCACCAGTATCCATCTACAAGAACCATTCCGCCAAAATACATCAGCACCAGTAACCATCTACGGGAACCAGTCCCCTAAGAGACACCTGCACCAGTAGTCATCTACAGGAACCAGTCTCTCTTATGAGGAGAGGTTAGCTGGGCTGCATCTGTTCATCCTTGCGCGAAGGAGATTAAGGGGGGACATGATTCAGGTATATGAGATTCTAAATACTAGAACTTGTGACCATAAGTGGAAATTAGCGGGAGAACATTTTAAACTGAATTTGAGGAAGCACTTCTTTACACAGCGTGTAGTTAGAGTATGGAATAGTCTTCCTGTTCATGTATTGCAAGCTAAAACCCTGGGATCATTTAAATTAGAGCTAGATAAGATTTTAACCACTCTCAGCAATTAATTGTTCTCCTCAAACGAGCTTGATGGGCCAAATGGCCTCCTCTCGTTTGTAAATTTCTAATGTTCTTATGTTCTTATGTAAGAGACATCAGCACCAATAGTCAATATGCAGTAACCAATAACTGGTGGATTAGAGGAATCGGGAGTCACCAGGACATAATGCACATATTAAACCTTAATGTTCATCTTATTGATAACCATAACTTTTAATCAAGGGATCAATGTTTTTGTGTTACAACAAAACCAGAGTCACATATGGTTTGTAAATTTCAAAAATAATAATGTTACCACACAAAAATCTAAGAATTTAATTAGCATTACGCCAGCATTAATCACATTTTTTTAATTTGACAATAGAAATACATATAAATACACCACATGGATTAATCAGTACTTTGCTATTTAAGGAGAGCATCAAATAGCAGAGATCAATACAAGCTCTTTGCTAACGCTCATTTGGGTGCAGGAATCAAACCAATCACATCAACGAGCATTATTCAAATGACTTTTAAATGCGGTGTCAGTATTGCACGGCTGACACATGAGCTATAGTCCTCTTTCAGGCCAGCGATGGAAAATCAGGGTCATGTGACACAACCATAAATCACTGAGGAACATGACTAGTGAGATGCTCTATCCAAAATGGCAGAAGATGCTTTTTGCAATATATTCATGTAGAAAGTCACACAGTATGATGTCTCTGTTATCCAGTAATTGACAACACTGTTCCTCTCAGTCACTGTCTACACTTCATTGGATTTGAGGTCTTTCTCGTAGTTTTTGGAGTGGCACCATGATTGGGTGTTTTGAGTAAAGGGGACTCGAGGCTCCTGATCCAAAAGACTCCGTTTGGGAGTCAGAGGTTAATCAATGACGACGGACAAGGCTGGGTGCTGCTGACGCTGGAATAATCGTACAACTCAGGGCCAGGAGCACAAGGGGATGGGGGTGGGGGGTGGGGGGATTGGGTTTCAGCTGCTCAGCAAAAAAGGTCCAGTAGAAGCATGCTGGAAAAACTGGTGAACACTGGAGTGGGTGGGGAGCAGGGAGCGGCGAAGGGACCAATGAAGGGCGGTGAGGCTGCAATGAATTAAAGGAGAAGATGCCTAAAGTGTAATGAAGTATCCGAAGGAAAGACACTAGCAGCTGGGCTTCCTTCCAGAAAGCATGTGGCAAGGCAAGACTGGAGATCAGAAAACGGATTAACTTCAGTCACTCGGGAGCAAAGTCTGTGGCAATTTACAGCTTTCATGTGTCCTACAGTGTAGATGCCGACAGATCCCTAGAGATAAATATTACATTCTATGACGGGAAAGGTTTCTAAATGATTTATTGAATGAATGAGAAATTAAACGATAGGGACTCAATCAACTTCTCCTCGGCAGGAGATGTGGGTTGAGGGAGAGCTTTTGTAGACCACAGAATTAGACAAGAGTCTTAAGATTTAAATTACAGTCAGAAGTCTAAGATGAACGACCCCCTCATCCTCACACATCCAGTGAATGAAAAGCAATCAGGTGACAATGATCTGAATGAGCATCCTTACAGATATCTTAATTACTATGCTGGCATCTGACCTAAAATAACGTCCATAATAATACGGATGTCCTCTAATCTGGGCCTGTGGGAAGTTTGACATCGATGGGAGGTTTTTAACACTTGTGTGAAGTTCCCTGTGGAGGCAATTCTAGCCAGATTGGTCAGGTATCCCAGAGTCTGGTCAGAACCATGGCTCATAAGTTTTGAAAAAAACCGGGAAAAACACAAAGGGGTTAGACAGCTGCCTGTTCTGTTTAGACAGCCTGACAGCTTTCAGAAAGAGCGTTTAATGGGGATGGATGGATGTGGGCTCTCAAGCTATCAAGATGACATATAAGAATTGTATAATTAATAATTATAATGCAAGCTGCATTGAGGCCAAAAAGATAGGATTTTGTGTTTGATTTGTTCTGTGTTTTTAGAGATAAATTAGAGATAAATTAAAGAGAGAGAAATTAGCATCAGGAAGTTAGCAGCAGGAAGTTAGCATCAGGAAGTTAGCAGCAGGAAATTAGCAGCAGGAAGTTAGGATCAGGCAGTCAGTGGAAAAGAAGACATATCTGTAAAAGTGAGATCCTGCTTTCCTTGGTACAGTCAATGTTAACATGCTTCCTAAAATATTGGTCTTTCATAACCACTTACCCAGGACAGTGTGGTGGTGAAGCTGGAGCCCATCCCAGAAAAACAGGGCAGAAATCACCCTGGAAGGGATGCCAGACCATTGGGGGACACAAACACGAGCAATTTAGGGACACAAAGTTCACCCATGATTTTGGTTTCAGGGAGGAACCTAGACAAACGTGAGGGGACACTGCACCTAGCCCAGGATGTGTGAGGCCATGGTAGTTCCTAGTGAAGCACCAAATCTCCCACAGCCACACCCCTAGTGCAGTGAAAAAGAGAGTGAAGCAGCAAATAGATTAAATGAGGAAGAGACACTGCAGATCTACAGTGATAGGTTGCTGCAGGTCTCATAATTGTTGCCTTGTAAATAAACATGGACTAGCACACAGGGTCAGGAAAAGTGAAATAAAAGCAGAATCTTATGCTTTCTTAGTAATAAACACATGGAGGGACTAAGCTGCGCTGAGCAGCCGGTCACCTTGCAGCCGGATCGCAGGCAATTACAGACCCTGCGTCCATGGCAGCAGGTGGTGAGGAAGCCCCGCGCCGGCTCTCTGCTAGTGTCTGGCTAGCTGTCGAGCCTCTGGCGTCGATATCCCTCACCTTCATTTACATTCTGTCACTGCAGGGCAGGCAGGAAGAGAAGGAGAATGAATGAACAAGAAAACGAGAGACGCAGTCCCGAGATTAATACATTCACTTGAAAACGTCATGGCCCATCAGGGGAGCCGCAGGTGTCTCTGCTGCAGGATGACATGCGCCCCAGTCCTGCCAGCTCCTCTACTCTGTAAAGTACAGAAGAGTGCCTCCTACAGGTGGGGGAGGGGCTGGTTGTGGCGCAACGTTCAGCGTTCCTGTGCAGCGACACTCCACCCCCCGCCCCAAGCCTCCCTTCACCCTACATGATAACCCCTTCCGGCTAAACCTGCGCATGGGGATCTGCACAACATATGCTGCAAGTAGCAGGGGGGCAAGGTTTGGGGGGGAGGGGGGGAGCTGGTGGATTTCAGTGGCTGGCACGTCAACGGGTAGGATGGGCAGATTTCAGGGATGACAGCGAAAAGGAGCGCTGTCGACTCAGAAAAGTAGATGTTTATTTTTAACGATTTACAAGGAGGGAGGGGTTAATGAGCTGGAGTGGCGTGAGGCCGTGTTCTCGGACACCGCGGGCTCACAAGCTGTTGCCCTCTCCCCCCCCCCACCGGGTCCGCCCCTGCCGGCACCACGTCCCCCGGGCAAAGTTGGAGGTTACCCTTGTTTGGGCTGGGGGGGGCGTGGTGGGGGGGGGGGGGGGGGACAGTGATGGATGGGGGATGGAAGGAGACAGAGGTGGGAGGTGGGGGGCTAATGTAAGAAACACAGATGTGAAGGGAATAAAAAAGGTAACGGGAGAAAAGATAACATAGATCAGGAATGACAATTGGACAATTGAGGAAGAGGGAAGTCTGGTGTCTTTTAGGATTTATACTGGGAGGGACTGGAGAGGTGATGTGCTGAATCCAGAAAGAATGGGAAGAAGAATTTGAACATAAGAAACTGATATAAATGCTTATGTTGCTCTCACTTGAAAAGAGTTTGAGGACTGGGGGGGCCGCCCCCCCCCGCCCCCCCCGGGCGGGGGGGGGCGCCCGCCCCCCCCACTGGGTACTTTCAAGGCAGACCAATGCAAGTTACACAGGTTGTGCTGGAAATGAAGTACGGAAGGATGCCAGCTCTCACGCTTTCAGACTTAAATAAAATCTATATCATTCCATTATAAACCTAAAATTAGCTGCATTAAAAGCCTTGGGGTTGTTTGCAAAATCTACAGGCTAAATACAACGCAATAATACTCTTACATACATGTACATGTATGTAGAGACTTGTCTTGAATTGAAAATCTCACGGCAGCCAGCTGAACAAAGTTGGCAGGTCAGCACACAGGTGAAGTCAGGAGATCTTGGCCACCTACCCACCGCCTTATAAAGTCGCACAGTGCTAGACAATGGTGCCGATTCATTTCTATTATATAATTACTTCCGTAAGAGCGCACTCCCTTGGAAAGTATTTTATCAGGGGGGACACCGGTACTATTTTTATTCACCCGCGACTCTTTCACATACCGAGGACCACCGGCATCAGCTGAAATCGGAAGTATATACGGAGAATCCTGGTCAAACAAAGCCCGAAGTCCCGGCTCAGATCAGCAGACACTTCCTCCACACAGAAACAATCCACACGTGTAGTTCGCCTCCACTTCTCTCTCCCCGTGGCCCTTGTTAAAACGATCCCTGGACCGGGTCAATCCAACATTTTTCGGAGTTATTGTAGATACGTACAACTGAGCCCTTCATCCCACGCAGGAGACAACGAGCTTCTCAAAGGCTGTTATACGGGCTACACACGAAACGCGCACGATTAAACGCGAAATTAAAGGTTAATATGCCGGTTTACTGGGTGACATTTAACTGTTCATGCAGAAACACGTGGAGGGAATATTAAGCATTGTGCGTTTTCGATATACGTCGGATCTGAACTTGCAATACAACAGCGGAAGGCAGCCGGCAACCATCCCCGCACTCAGCCTCCTGAGCACAACAGAAATATAGGCACGGATAAATCGCATCGGAATTAGATTTTAATAAATGTAAAATGCATACCTCCGAGGGTGGGTTCTGTCCATCAGTCCCCAGCATCGGATTTGATGGAACCTTTAATAACTTTCTTCCCGATCGCAATTAATCCGCATCCAGTTTAAACAAAAGACGGGGAAGCGTGTAGCCAGTCCGACTGGTGGTGTAACTTTATTCTGCTGATAAAAAGCGAAAGGCTGGAGACTCTGTTGGGGTCTATTAGCGGCGCTTTGCCATCTCAGTCCATTTTCCTCGGAGCTAAAGCGACGGATCCGACACGGTTTTTCTTGAGGTGATATTTTAAACTGCGCCCGAGGAGGGAAAAGGGATGGGATGGGATGGGGGTGGGACGGGACGGGACGGGACAAAAAGCCCGATCACTGACACATATTTAAGTCTCCCGTCACCTTGAATGTTTCACGACTTAACAGACGTGAAAAAGGTGAATGATCCTTCTGAACACAGACCAATACGAAGCCATTAAATTCATGCACTGAGCCGAGTTGGGATTTACGAAAGAGTAACGAAGAAGCGCTTATGTGCGTCATTTAGGCGCTGACACATATTTGGACTGTATACATTTTTTAAAGTTTTACGATTTCTATTTAAGTAACAGCACGATTAAACCACTGCAGTACTTTAATTTACTCTGGCCCGTTATAATTGCTTGACGTTTTTAAAAAATATATCTACTAGTGTCTGTTGTGTGCTTATGTTGCTTTTTGTATCATTCCTGGCCGAAGTTTGACACCTTAAGCGCAACTTGCACATAACACACTAATTCAATTGATTTTCTTAAAAATACGTACAAAACAACAGACTAGATAGGCCTAAATCCAAGTTGTAGTAACAGTAGTAAAGTAAAATGCGCTTTGTAATATATTTAGGATAGTTTTAAACGGATCCAAAAAAATCTATCGACTAGGCCTAAATGAATAGTTTTAAACGTCACCATTGACTGTTTGGACTCCTATGTTTTGGGTGATATGCATAATTGTAAAATTATTTAGAGCAAATATGAGAGATCCCACAATCGATCCATTGCTAAATTGTTCGCTGTGACCGTGCCCAAGTGCTGAAATGATTAATTCAGTTAATCAATGCATAATGTCATTTTTCAGATAAGGTGCCACGACCTCATTCTTTTTGCCCACGGTAATTTAATAGTTGTCCTATCAACGTAATATATTTTCACCTGAAAATGCTGTGAATTGAGTTTTCACGTTTGCCTTTCCACTGTCTATGGGAATAATTTGCTAATCGGCCCACTTGACAGTCCGCGCTCGATTCATATCCATAAAAGCCAACATCTGTCAAAACAACGACTTTCATCAACTCATCGCTGGAGCAAAATGAAAAACCCGCAGACCGTGTAGCCTCAACAGGACACCCCGGTCTGGAGGACAAAATTCACCCCAGAGTTATTATTAATTCTGGCGGGAAATGTTTCATTATTGATGCTGCTTGACTCAATTCCATCTTCATAAGCCAGAGAAATATTTCTGAATCCGTGATGGCAATGGATCGCGATTACTTTTTTCATTTTTTAATCAATATTTTGTTCCATTTGTTTGATTCCACATGGTCTTATATCATTTTTTTTTCACTGTTTGGACAGAAATAAAAGATGGAAACTCCAGAAGAGGTCAAAAAAGTCCAAATCTATTTTACAAACCGGGCACAAGCTGAAAATTGAGTTTGGGGGGAAAGTGCAGGATTGTCTTAGCTGTGATGTAGCTTCCCAATACCATTACTTAAGAAGGTGTTCGAATCTGTTTTGTTTCACAACCATAGAACCGGCAAGACCAGTGCAGCTATTGCCAAGAATGAAAATGCAACAAATCATAACTTTGGGTGACAGAGCTGGTTTTAATTACCTAATCTCGTTATTCATAATTCTCTGTTCTTATTTTATTTTATTATTATTTTTTTATTAAACCCTATTGTCCTTTATTCCTGTTTGCACTGTGTCCTGTTACCTGTAGTCATCTCTGTACTCACTGTTTGCACCAACGCACAACCAACTCCAGTATGTTCACATACTGGCAATAAAGAGTTCTGACTTCTCTGAGTTCAGTTTTGAGTAAATTTGTCTAATTTACAGATATATCCATTTTCTATGACCCGTTATCTAACCCAGGGTTATGTCAGTAATCAAACTTTAACATGAAACGTGTTTGCAGAATGGGCCATCTTCAGTCTCTGTGAAAAACTGAAGCGACTGTTTGTGGTGTGAGTGGTGATACACAGCAGCACTGGCGGGTGTGTGTAGAGTGTACATGTCTTTCCAGTGTGAAAGGCATTCAGATACTGGTGATTGACAGTCATCCGTGCAGTGCCAGTTGAGTTTGTGTGCATCAAGAAGTAGACAATGTCTCACGCAGTGTGTACCCTGGCTACAGATTAGGCTTGAGAAATTGATTGTGTATCATTGTTGTTCTCTGATTTAAAATGGGAGCACTTGTGTATTATGTTGTAGTTTTTAAGTGAATTGTTATATTGTATATTGTATCTTTAATAAATATTACCTGAATGGTTTAAGTGAAGGTTCATCGAAGTACTCAGCTGGTAATCTTCTTTATAACAGGTTACTTTGCAGCATCCATGTTTAGAATAGCAAACTATACTGCTAACATTCATAACTGAGAAGCAGAAGGGAAAGATTAAAACACAGAGGCAGGCAGGTAGGACTGAATATGAGTGATGAAACTCTTTTTTTTTCATAGTCAGTCCTGTGTGCGGGCGAAGAAAACGGGGCTATATGTCAATTTCCCGGGGATGTAAACGCGATCACACTGGTGTGAACTTATGTATCCTGACTGATGTGATGTTCCAGCTAATTAGAGTCCATTTAGAGTGAAGGATGATATTTTCTTAATGGCTGTCTTCTTTCTGCCTTAGTGATTGCCGGATGATATCGTGCGTTGCTCCATCTCACAAAGACTTCTGGTAAATACTCCGGTGGCTGTATATGTTTATCTACAGCGTGTGCTTTCTCAAGGATGCAAAGCGCAATCTTGTCATTCTATTGACCCCTCAAGCTGTTTGAATTGGAGGAGGGGGGGGGTAGAGGGGGGAACCTATCATGGTGACAGAGAGAACAGCCTGAGGCGATGACATATCCACGACCCGCATCTGGTGCAATTACGAGATTATCCGCAGCAAGCCAGTGTTCTTCATCTTAACAGGTGCCATTGTAGTTCTGGTTGGGTTCTTTGGCATTACGGCAACAAATACTTAGTATTTTGCAATGTTACATTAACATGCGTGAATGGAGGAATGCAATATGAAAGGCTATGCATCAGACATTCGCGATGCCTATTTATGTTCTTGTACACCCGACGAGAAGTATGACATTGTGATATTAATCTTGGTCAGTGAGAGATGTGTGTGTGTGGGGGGGGATGAATTTTATAGAATGACAAGTAAGCTTGTAAAGCTATCAGAGATATTTATTTGTCTTTAGTTTCCAGATGATTCTCGGGCTTATGACAGGGTAATGATGCCATTGTCAATATTGTAAATAAAAAAATCAATATTCGGCCATTTTTACATTTTAAAAAATCTTTGCGGTTTGATAAGCTGGTGTCAGATTTGTTGATGTCAGAATGACTTCCGAGTGATGGAGTTTTGTTTTGCCACAGCCTTGACTTATCAAAATCCTATATCCAAGAAATCTTTTGTTTAAGGTTATCTGATTCGACAGGTTATTATTTTCAGTGTCCACTCATGGGAAATTTGTTTTCAGTGTCCATTTCGTGGGACATTCACTTTCAGTGTCCATTTCGTGGGACATTCACTTTCAGTGTCCACTCATGGGACATTTGTTTTCAGTGTCCATTTCGTGGGACATTCACTTTCAGTGTCCATTTCGTGGGACATTCACTTTCAGTGTCCATTTCGTGGGACATTCACTTTCAGTGTCCACTCATGG
>JAODJX010000043.1:12831639-12846969 GCA_026776945.1 Isichthys henryi
CTGCAATGGGCTGGCCCCCCATCCTGGGTTGTTCCCTGCCTCGTGCCCATTGCTTCCGGGATAGGCTCCGGACCCACTGCGACCCAGTAGGATAAGCGGTTTGGAAAATGGATGGATGGATGGATGGATGGATGGATGTTTTGAATCGGTAAGTGATAGGGGAGGGACCACTCAGGAGGCCAATCAGCTTTCCGCTGTAGCCACACCCCTATGGCCTCTCTACCCTATATATGCCCCAATCTTTAATTCCCTTTCTTCCGACCTTCATCCATAATTATTTGGAATGGAATCCTGCAAGGACTTAACCCCACATAATGAATACTGTAGCTCCGAAGAGGATGTCGGTAACTATGGAGAGTTTTGCCTTTGACAGTTTGATTGGAAAACGCATCCCACGATGCACTGCACAAAAACGCATTGCACAGAAAGACTGCGATCCGCACTCGCATTCATTTGAGTGAATTTCAGCACATTGCTGGAGAGCAGTTAACTCTTGCCCTAGATTTTTTTTCTCTACAGATTTTCTAAGTTTGCATAAATCCAAAGAAACCGTGTTGTTTTATGTAACACATTCCCGTGGGGTTGGCTGGACTGCCAGCAGCCGCTAATTTCATGTTTTATAAGGAAACAAGGAAGGTAGAAAGAAACAAACGCTGTCAGACAGATGCCGTGTTACGCTCCCTGATCACCACCTTAACCGGATGGCGCGTCTCCCTAAAACACGCAGCAGCGTTGCCACCAATAAGCTGTTTCTTCGTTTATGAACATTTTCAAAGCAAGTGAAGTTTCAAGAACAAAAAAAATAATAATTTATATCTCTTCCCAAACAGACTAACTACTTTGGAGGTGGAGCACCTTAAGGTCACCTAGAAGCTATTCTTCTTGATAAGTGACTTTTTTTTGGTGAGCGACCAGGCAAAAATGATCCGGAAGACCCTCATGATTAATGCTTTAGCAAAACTGAATAACCTGCCCGGGCCACAGTGATTTCAGACATGAATCTGTGTTAGTGAGCACTGCTCTCAGGCCAAGGCCTTGCGGCCTCTTTCCCACATACTGTAATTTGGTTCAGTCCAAAACAGTGGAATGAAATGTTCATGGGGGTATACCATCTGCAAACAGAGAGCGGGGGGTGATGTAATAAATGAAGTTTTGCTGCAAGGGCAGTTAAGGGGACACACACAAATGTACCAGACCTTGACAAGGGAACCAGGGGAACAGGCTAATTAGTTTAGGAAGGAACCCTAGCTGGTAAGAATTTACCTATACATTTTCATATAGTTTCTCTAAACCACACCTATATTAGCTTAGAAATTTCATTATTCCTCCCTGAAATAACCTCCAGGGATGCAGGTGTTGAGATATTTATTACCCCCCCCCCCCTTGCCAGGTTCTGCTATTCTGAAATCCTCCCCAGTGTATGAAAAGGTTCACTCAATTAATTTTTGTCCAGACTGGGAGGTTCAAATTATTGTGTGCGCATGACCAGCTAAGGATGCGTAGAATATTTCCGTTGAGGCTATTAAAATATTATTCGATGCGCTGCTAACTGTGTTTCTTAATCGGTAACTTTTGTGCTCACATCAGCAACACTGGATATACTGGAGATGGCATTAGTTGGAAGCAATGTTCTGCCCGGTCTACACCTAAAGCTGTGATACTGTGATGAAGAGATCCGAGTGTAGAGCAAGCAGCTTTAGTGACTCGCACCACGAAATGCCGAGTGCCAAAATGTAATCTGAACATAAAGGTCGGAATACAAGCTAAATATTTAAAAAATAATAATTCAGGGCAATGCGAATACCAAGTCCAAACCATTTCCTGCAAACGGCGTCGGAAAAACAGGCAAGAGTTCAGAAACCGACATCAGCCAATCAGAAGCCCAGCAAGTCAACAGTCGACCAATAGCAGCCCCGCAAGTCAACGGCCCAGTAACAAGTGGGTTCAATGCCTCACAAAAAGCCTCATTCAGAGAAAGTCCACATACCTCCCCTAAGGTTAATCAAGGAATGTGAAATAGTTGCATGGAGAATTCAAGCGAGGTGAGGTGTGCACTGGAGGGACTGCTCACTGGTGGTCAGCGTTACAGAGATGCATTTCAAATCCCATTACAGTCATGGAAAAGCTACTTATAGCTCCACTTGGGAAGAGAAATAGATTATCAGCTTAACAGTTGAGTCATACATTTCGGACAGGTGCAGGTAGATTTCAGCTCCCATCTCCAGAGCCTCTATTACCTTGGTGCTGAGCAAGGAATCTTGTAACTTATATTTAAGACCTTAGTCACTGAGGCAGGAGTTCCAAGCTGAAACAGCAGGTGCTTTTTAAATGAACAGACCCCGGTAGCAGAAACCATCAGTTAGGGAAGCCATCAATCAGCTGGTAACCTTTTTCAACAGATACATACTGGCTAAAGAGGAAAAACACCAGAGTTTAATCCTGGCATGAGTTTACAAAAGGTGTGACATCCTAAAATCAGCTACTTTGCGAGATCTTCTGGCAAACTACGCATTTAGACGACCCATACCCTAAACTGTTCTTCAGAGGACTAGAAAAATGGTGACCTTCTCTGAAGGAGGTCACTTCTTCTGAGGGAACATTCCGACAGCAGCCAGTGCTGAATATTTCTGGGTTGCCTTAGTCTATCGATGCCAATAGCTTCTGTAGTGAAGCAGCTATGCACTTCGAGACAGCTGGAGTGCCTGAATCAGAGAATGAGAGTATTAAGATGCTAGAGGCTGTGGATGCCAGGACTGAGACCATCTGAGAACAGGACTTTGAGGTCACGGCATTCAATAAACCACAGACAGTGGGGACAGTACCTCATTTATGGACAACCAAGCTTGTATATTTTCAAGACAGGACAGCAGAAGGTATGCGACAAATACAATGGGATCAGACTCTTCAGTGTCAGTTCTTGTAGAGAACGCTGAGTCTCAGCTGCCATTAATCATCAGTGTCTGATGGTAGGGGGGGTGGTTTATGGCTGTGTCCCAGCCCTTACCTATGTTCAGAAGCTGTGAGTAATGACTGAAAGGATAAAATCACAGTTTCAAGCAGTTAAAAAATGAGGTTTCTTGCAAGTACAAGTGGGTTCATTCTTTGTTGTGATATGTGGTGCTCAGTGATCCAAAACACCCTTTTGGTAGAATCTCAACTTAATTATAAGACAGTAAAGATGACAGAGAGAGTATGAAGGCAGTTCAGGGACTATGTCTCGGAGATGGTTTAAACACTGGCAAATTATAGCAGGAGTAACAGCCCTTGGTTTAGGGTGGTGTGGGGTCACGGCTGATCTAACCACTTGTGGTTCCAAAGTTTGATGAATGGGTATGTATACAGTATGTATGGGTGAAATACCTACAGTATGGTCTACCACCCTGTCTAGGATAAGCAGCTCGAAGGTAGATCAAAAGATGGATGGATGGATGGATGGATAGTCTAGTATATTTTCTATTCTTTTCAATGGAATCCATTAAGGTGAAGAGATACCATTAGCTGATCACGTTAACCATTTCTGTAAGACAACCAACCTCCTACTGGGACAGCCTTAATTCCCAAACACGCTTAAGTATGACTGAATCCGTGTTACAGTGCCGCTGGTAGTCAAAAGTACCTTAACGTGATGTCATGCATAAACGTCCGGGGGCCTCCCACAGGTTCGGGAGTCGCTGATGTTGCTGTGCATCCAAAGTCAGCTTGCTGAGATAATGGATTACCTGCAGGCCCAACACTCCAGCAGCTCGCTGCTTTACTGCATTCTCAAAGCCTATTAAAATGGATTTGTGCAATCCACGAATTGTCTGTCCCTCACGGCTCCCCCACCAAGCCTGGCTTCGCTTCAGTCCACTGCCACACCGCTGGTAAATAATGCGCAGTAATGTCGCCTGTGTGAGCATGAAAGCCTTTTTTCAGATGCCATTTTCCCTCCCTTGAGGTGATACTGCTTTTGTGCTTTAGGAAATTGCATTTTATAACCCTGCTATTTTTTTTTTATTGTCGATCAAAAAAAAACAATTTTGTTCCGGAGCTAAAGAAATACAAGTCACAGACATTGTACACAGACTGAACTCATAAATAAGGATGTCTAATGTATAACAAGGATTTTATACTAGGGGTCTTTTTAAAATCCCTCTTTGTCTCACCGTTATATTCGATTTGTCCACTTTGTTTTGATACACACAGCGGGAGACACTTCTGTTCTCCGAATCCCAGGAGATCTCACAAGCATAAAACAATAACTAAACATCATCCTCAATCAAAGACCCATCACTACCTTCCTAACGCTATCTGTTATTTTATTGTTCCGCTTATGGCAGTGTACATAACCTTCGCATCCATAAGGACAGTGTCAGTCGAAGAAAAAACTTTCAACTGAAATCAGGCCCGTTTGTGAGTGATCATAGTTGGCTAGGGGGCCAGACTGGAGTCCATCTAATGGCTCCAAGGCTGTAGATTTGGATCCCGCAACGCCTCTGCTCTTGCTGTTCCCAAGGTCATTCTGTGTCTGGGTAGCTCGTAGGAGTTTTACTTACACAAAGATGTTCTTAGGACAGAACAAAAAATGATTGGTTCAGAGAGATTGCAGAGGAGGTGGGTCAAGCAAGTAGAGGAGGCTAGACCAACCAATTAGATGTCTTGGTCCCGCCTCCTCTATATGCTTGGACCCACCTCCTCTACAATCTGATTGGTAATCTCTTTGAACCAATCATTTTTCATTCTGCCCTAACAGCATTTTTGTGCAAGTAAAACTCCCATAAGCTTTTGGGTCGTTTTTCTGTTTCCTTCTTTGGTTTGACACCATCTCAGTGCTATTATTGCACAATCGTGCTGTTGATTGGATGTTGGTTTCCAGTCCACCTTGCACTCATTTGTTCTGCTGCACCAAAACACCAATTAGACACCCTTTTACTGGAAAAAGGAGATGAATAAAGGATTACAGTCTTGAAAAAGGAAAAGTTTAGCTGCACTGATTTCCATATCCTCCACAATCAGTATATTTTGTCGTCTCCCTACCTTTTATAGCGCATTATCTGACGAGCAATGAACTGACAGTCCGTTAACTATACAAAAGAAATATGATCAGATAACAACAAAGAAAGTGGTCCGGGCTGTAATTTGCCAGGTGACTGGAATTATTTTATCACACAATGCCTCATTCGACTCCGCCTGCAATTTCCCGGCGATAACCTCTTCCCCTGTTGGCGTTCGGTGCCGTCTCAGATATTTTTTTACCACTGAATGATAAAGTGTAATTATCACAGAGCACGACTGCATGCTTCTGAGAGAAGAGTTCTTTTATTTTTTTCCTTTCCTCCGTGGCAATAACCTCATAAATACATCTGCTCACGAAAACAAGCAAAGTTGGATTCACCAAAAGTGAATGACAAGCAAAACAAAAGACCCAGGACTCTTCCAGCATCTTTCCTGTGGTCAAATTAAACTTTATATGAGTCAGTAAAACATTTCAGCAGCAGATTAAGTTAAACCTGCAAGTCTAACACCCAGAATTCTTGTTTTTTTTTTTCTCTGTAACTCAGTAGGTCTAAAAATAAAGTCCCACCACTGCTTATTTCTCTCTCTCTGTTCTCTTTGACAGATGGCAGCAGTGGCTTGTGTTTAACAACAGGAGATGTTTTATAACCTTCCTGTCAACTGCTGTGCCAGTCTAGTGCCAGAAAAACCCTGGACTGTATGTTGTGACACACAGTGCACACATGCTTTTCAGTCTCTCTGCTGAACGCGTCGTGACAACAGGCAGAATGGGCTTATTTTTAATACGTCTTCTCCTGCAGTTTTGTACTAGTTTTGAGTCAATTAACTTTTTTTTTTCCAAACAAAAAAAAAGAATCAATAAAGGTATTAAAATATTAAGTGAATTTGCCACAAGTTTGTTTAGTTACAGGACAGTCACTGATAATAATACTTTAAGGGTAGATTTCCCATTTAAATTATATTAAACACTGATGTATGAAGTATTAATATGAAGTACAGATGCTCCTCTACTTACCAACGAGATACGTTCGTAACTTGAAATGTTCGTAAGTCATTATTTGACATCATTTTAAGGGTATATGCAAGTACAAAGAACTAGGATGCTGGGAGTACGCACGCTACGCTGCTGCGCGGTGGGAGTAGCGGGCAGAAGTCGTACTAGGCGGAATTGGCATGCAGAAAGAAATTAAATGTCGTGGACAGGAAACGGGAGCCCAATGAATACAATTTGGACTTACAGTCCCCTTCGTTCAAATGTCTGAAAGTTCGTAAGTTGAAAGATCGTAAGTAGAGCATCTGTATATCGGTTAAACGAAGTATTTACTACAAAATCAAGCTTTAGAAAGCTGTGTAATTGTATACGATGTGTATAAGTAGTTATTTTACTACTGACAGCCTGACACTTTCAAAATGTCTCATTTGTTTCATTATTTGCAGTTTTCTAGCAAAAAGAATGAAGTAAAGATATCCAGCCCTACTTCATTTACCAGTTTGACATTTGAGTCAAATCACAATTTGACCACATTTTCTTTGACAACCTAGCAGTTACAGCGTCTCTGTCATATATTACTTGAGCATAGTCCTAACCCTGCATCCCTGGGACCACGCACACACATCCTTGCACGCTGAGAAATAGGTTGACCTACATTTGCCACAAGCTCCGCCCATCACCTTTGGCGCCCACACTACTGCTGTCCCTTCGCCAAGAAAGCATAAACACACCTGCTCTCGAATTAATTCGGAATCCTGCTCCGGGTGGATGCCGCAATTCTATCTACAATAAAGCGCATTTCTCTGAATCCATTTACCGGCTGACCCGGAGCATCTTCCATATGTATCTCCCGATTCACTCAAGATGGCACCCTCCCCTGCCCCCCCTACCCCGTGTCCGTACTGCCTGTCTCACTTGATTCAAAGAAATAAGCCAGACCATGGCTGAAAAGCCGATCTTGCTCAAAATAAATGAAACCCAATTTCCAAGGAACCTGGGTTTTTTTATTTTTTTTACTTGGAAAAAAATGTTTGGAAGGTTTGGATGCAGTGGTGCAGATGCGGATACCAGAGCCCCATGTCGCCCCAGCAATGAGATCCAAATTAAGGTCAAAACCAGTGCAGATGGAAAAGAAGGGTGAGCTTAGAGGCTATTGCTTTTTAAGCTGCCTCTCGCTGTTAATGTCCCTTCCCGTGCTCTAGGAGCACCCTCGAAGCAGCCTTTGAGGAGGTACAAGGACGGGTTTGTGCCCAAAGCCGTATGACTTCCATTGTCCCAGTCGCCACCAGCCACAGACAGTCGTATCGGCGCGGACAGAAAGATTTGTCAGACCACTTAGGAAAACTGCTCTGATTGGAGGGAAACAGGAACGTTCATGAACATCATGCCGACTGTTCCTCTTTTCTCCGGAGTGTGACCCTCTTCAGCGTAAATTGCTGCCGGATTTTAATAGCAGTACAGTCGCATCATATTTTGCTAGTGAGGGTTCAAAAAGGGATATTTCTATGTATGAGAGGCACTGCAGTGTTTATCTAGGAATTAAAAAATTTTGCAAAGCTGTTATAGTACAGTATTGGTAGTTCGATGAGGACACAACCTGAGAGAATTGCTTTATAAATTAATAATGACACCATTGACACGTGATCCAGAACAACTTAAGTTGTTAAACCCCTTAGCGCAATACCTGAGACACCTTTAAGGAAACTTCCAGATTTCCCCTGTGTGCATCGTCACGCTCATGTATGACAGTTCCATTTCCTGTAGTCGCCCTAACAGATTCAGGCCTTGTCCCCTGTGCCACGGGACAAGGCCTGGCTTTTCACCAATGTGACGCGGCATTCGGATTGCCGAGTCAGCCGTGTGGTTACCGGATGCCAATACCCGCGTCTCCCTGGGTCATCCTGTCGAAAAACAATGAAGGCTTATTGATCGCTAAACCTGCTCTGTTAGCAATATCCCAGCTCAGGAACTGATCACTGGGGCGTCTCTATAAAAAAGGCGATTCAGGACAATTTCACCTCTGATTTTAGTGGGTTTTTTTCCTTCTCATCTCGACTCAAATTACTAAAGAGCAGCTTGACTAACTAACCTTGTGTTGATTTATATGCTGGCAAAATTATATTAAAGCATAAAGTCCTGTTTACTGTTTACCCACACAAATAGAACAAAAAAAAGGAAAAAATATAATAATCTTTGTTATAACACTGTGGGTAGGATATTAACTTCACTCCTCCAAGCTTCTCTGTCTGCACCCAGCTCTGCCTGTGTGGGCTTATCCATGCAACTTAGTTTTCCCTTATCACCCATAGTGTGTATGACTAGTGCAGTGTTTCTCAATTCAGTCCTCGAGGAACTGTAGACAGTCCATGTTTTTGGGAAAATCTTCCAGAAAAGCAATAGAGTTTGCTGGATGATCTCCATCGGGCAGGTGAAGTATCCAAGGCAATCTTGTGACCATCGTGTAACAGGCCAGAATATTTGGTAAAATGACCCAAAGATAACTGGGAAAGGGGTTATTCTAGAATTTTTATAAGGTGGGGGGGGGGGGCATAGGGCGGACCATGATTTATACAGAGGGTCTGCCTTATCAATGGCCAATGATATGTTTTGAATTGGTGAGTGACAGGGGAGCGAGCACTCTTGGGGCCAATCAACTTTCAGCTGAGGCCAGTGCCCCTGTGACCCCACCCCTATATACACACCTGAATTGGGAACACCCATACTTCTAGAAGTGCAAGTTTCAGTTGATCGAATGAAAAATATCCTGGAGGACAATTTCACCTTGGTAAACCGTAAACAAGACGAGGCCCTCATGCCTCATGGTGAGATGACATCACAGAGTTCAAATGGCCTTTTACTGACAGCTTGAAAGCATTAATGTGCGTCGGCTGTTTCGTAACACTCTTTCTAGCTGTTTACAGTACAGTTTAAGTAATAGTTACTCTGAGCGCGGCTGGCCTGTTATGAAAAGTAACGACTGCGGGTAGGGAACATCTCGTCCCACTCAGGAGGCTGTGAAGGTAGAACGGGGGAAAGACTGTGTCATCAATCGCTGGCATCCAAACAAAAGCGGTTAACAAACCAGAATGGCTACCAAATGTAGCACATTGTAACACAATCCACCCAGGTATATGTTCTAGAAATCTCAAAACTGCCACTGTTTTCATATTTTCACAAACGACACACTCTATGAGCCCAAGTGAATTCCTGCACTTCGGTTGACGATTATCCATATTCCCAAGTGATTCTTCCTTAGTAACGACATCATGTTACTAGCATAGTGATGGATCCAGGTACCACCTTCCCAGTTTCTTAATGTTATTGCATGACATCATTGGCCCGTAGCATAATACTCGCATTTTCTCGGCCTACAAGCAGGAATGACGCCAGAAGACCGATCTACTTTATTCGTAGCAGCCAAGGCCAGCATAAACATATATAACTCATCACATGCTCCGGAAAATACCCAGGGTGCACTTGCCGCTGTATTTTTGTTTTTCTCAGTGTTTTTTATATTAGACAAACAGACTGTGAAGTTATGATGTTGCCAGAGGAATATTTCAGAAGATGGATGAAGGCAGCTGTCAGGAAACGTGTTATAATCATTACTTCTTTAAATTACTTTTCTTGATATTACTTTGAGACCACAAAGGTGCATCTGGCTGAGACATATTAACAATTAACTCATAATAGATATATAAATTGCAGTTAATCGTATAATATTGTGAAAGGTGATTTATATTGGTTTAATATCTATCTATCCATCCATCTTCCATAACTGCTTATACAATCCAGGGCTGTATTTGACATAATTTTGCTAAATTTTTCTCAAAAACTTTCTGTAAATCTATAAAAAATTGTCCAAAACATTCTTTTGCTCAAAAATCCGTGTGCCCAAACCATAAACAATCCATTCATTCTTTCAAAGGTAACTCCACTGCATAAGAATAATAAACACTTTTGTCGACCGGATCACCAGCTAACTGGAACCTGTTAAATTTGCCGTCTAGGAAAATGGACATTGGCGTTATTTAACTTGGAAAGGACCTGTCTGTGTACCACACATGTGACAAGGTACTATATTCTCCAATGCTAGTATGAGGGGGATATTCCATCTCGTGCTCTAGGGAAGCCAAGGTGAGCAAGAAGGAAAATAGCAGATGCTTTTCAGGTAGTGAGGACTGTATGGAAACCACCAAGATCTAGTGCCGTTTGAAGTCCACCGTTTGAAGAAGTCGCTCGATTGGCCTCTGACTCCTTCATTTATCTCTGGAAGCCTAGCGGATCGTGTGGATTTTAGCATCGAATCATGCACTGAAGTATGCTCTCAGGCAGCCGGGGTTGGGGGAGGGGCATTCTGTGTGTCAGCAGTTACCCAACAGGTCAGGGGACAAATGGACCCCTCTCACTCGAACCTCCATAAGCTGAAACCCTTGTATGGACAGCCTGAAAAGACCGACCAGCCACAGAAGCGTGAGAGACTTCCTGTTCGCCAGGACATTGCCGCCGGCATGCATCAAGCACTTGTTAAAGCGTTAGGCACTACCCCACTCTACAATATTCATGCGCGTGCAAACCCAGAGACTCTAAAGCATCATCACTCAACCCAGTCCTCAGGGACAGTCCACAGTTTTTGATCGTTTGGTTCTGGAGTGTTGGAAGCTGAGAGGGGGCAAAAATGTGGACTATCTGGGGTCGCTGAGGACCAGGTTGAGAAACTGCTCTAGAGCATCGACAGTCTCCCAGTGGGTTACATTACTGTGAGAATAAACGGATGGTTTATCACTCCGCACAGCTACTGAAACTACTGCCCTCACCACATTCCACAGTGATAAGCGCTTGCTATTAAAATCAACTGTCATAGATCAATACTGACAAAACAGGTGAGCAGAGAAGACAGAACTAATAGGAATCAAAGTATATAGCATTGATAATGAATTCCAGGACATTGTGTAAAGTAACGACTTTTGCAAATCAATAAAAGGCTCTGTTAATTTTGTGGTCCTGCTATGTGAAAAATCATTGCCTACATCTTTTTTTTGTGATGGGCAACAATGAGTTTTAGAATATGCTGTTAACTGTCAAAAAAAAAATAATAATAACTGGAATAACCTGCCCCTTTAGCATAACTTAAAGATGTTCATTTTGCTTAATTGACATGCACAGTAATCCCACACCCCTCCACACACCCAAATCTCATGTCTGAGTCTTCTCCTCAAAACTCTTTTTTTAAAAATTTACTATATGTGCTAAATAGCAATATATATAGCTGGTGATTCCATCTGATTAATTTGAAATTTCTTGCAAAAGTAGATTGAGTGTTTTGGGAGCTTCGAAAAATTCTAAACATAAAAAACACGGCAAATAGGTCATTTTTAAGACTACTGGCAACAAGCAAATTAGTCCGAAATCAAATCATGGGTGCAGCTAGCCTCGAGGTCAGATAAGAATACTTGTTAGCAAACCAAGCTCTGTGGCATTGATGATCACTGATGCTGAACTCTGGGACTTAAGCTCGTCTTTCACTCAAAAGATAAATTAGCTTCTCTTTGAAAGCTGGAAACTACTTTGAAGTGCTGTCAAATTTATTTGAGTCGGTAGAACGATAAAATTCTGCAATTTACTTATTTGAGACAAAGTTCTGAATGATTAACACGACTTTTAAAATCAGTTTCATGCACGGGAGAACTCTCATACCTGACATTAACGCTTTTTTATTATTATTTATTTAAGTCATTAAGTGGATGATAACAAGTAACCTCACTGGTTGCTTCAGACAGCATTGGGGTTCTAGTTAACATTAACGAGTCCTCAGGAGCTCGGTTTGGTAGCACGATCTTTATCATCTATAAAGATCCGCCTCACAAGATGGACCGACAAGTAGACAATGTTGAGCTCATTTATTCAGCTGGTTAGATAACTGTATCTTATAATGAAAGCACTCTTATTATCCATATTCATAAATGTATTTTTAGAAAATCAGCACAAGACCCCACAACAGATGAGGCTGCACAGCATTTTCCGTTTTGCTTTGATTCTCGTGGCTGGCCTGAGCTCCCCACCCGTCTGATTACTGTTTAAAGAAATCATTTTAAATCATATTACTATATTTGTTGTTTCTCATCTGTACCCAGACAGCCATCCACACCGAATATTCCCCGTTTGATTTTAAGTAACCAGTGAAATTAGCAGGTTTTCCGGGTAGCGGGGTAGCGCGCGCGCGACCTCATGCACGAGAACTGCACGCGCTCGTGTCCGTATGCGAGCCCGCGAGATAACGCGCAAATTTAAGATGCGCGAGCGCGTATCCGTCAGCGCGGCGGATATAAACGAGGCTCCTCTCCGCGTGCTTCACCGGAAGGTTCGTCTCACGAGGCGCCGAGTCCCTGTTTCGTGTCCCATGCATCGCATCGCTCCTGATCCCCCCGAGCTTGCTGACAGATTGGGGTCAAGTTTGCGGTGCCTCCCTGCACACCGCTCGCGTGTTTTCCGATCCCCCTTGGTGGGCGGGGGCGTTCGGCGGCGACGCTTCCCACCGAAGCGGTGACACCAGTCATATTGCACAAATTGGTTCGGATCTGAACTGGTTCTTCCCAGCGCCATAACAGTACCCCCTGCCCCCCGAAATATTGAAATTCTTGTTTAAGAAATACCTATACGAACATGAACGTGAAATTAAATTGAATTAATCTAGTCTTTTATAAGATATTTAAATATTTAATGATTAACTATATTGGACAACATAAAAATTAATTATTTTTTAACAATCCAGTGCTTACAAAAAAATCACAAAAAACAAATATATTGTGTAAGCCGATAGTCAAGCTTCGACTAAGCTGAGAAAGTGCTTTCCCCTTCAGGGAATTGTATTGCGGGGTGTGAATGTGAGCTGGGTTCTTCAGAAGCCTGTATCTTGTCCCATTATAATTACTGTCTCAGATCAAGGCAGCCTGATATTACTATTGATTTTCTGCACTTTGGTCGGTCACCCCCCTAAATCAATGCTGACGGCCCTTGTTAGTAATTAATTTGCCGGAAGACAACCAAGAATAATGCGGCTGATTCAGTTTGCAACCAGCCGTAATGGAAGCGAATCCTTTTTTACCCTTGGATTCTGTGATTCACACATGGTGGGTAAACAAAGGCCTGCATTTAGTTTGCGGCGAGCGCTGGGACTCCGTGGAGTGTCTCCGCGCGCTGCAGAAGCTTAACCCATGTCAGCCTTGCTTGAATCGTTGGCTTTATTACTTTTCAGGCCCGATAAAACTGAGCTTTTAAGCAATTTAACACAGTTACACTTTTCTGTGGTTGGACGTGCAGGGGGGGAGGGGGGGTTGCAGACGACCTGTAGCCCCGCCTCTGAGAGAGACCGAGCTTATTTGTTTGAAGATGAACTCCCTTAATCTCTAAGTTAAATAAAAATAAATACAGAGTCCTTGGTGGGTAGATGTGTCCGAGGGCACAGTAGCTCATTCGGGGGGTGGGGCATGATCCAAAAATGAAACCCCCGCCCATCACACCAACTCAGGCCATGCGGAGTAGGACATGCCAGCCTGCATCAGGATGGCCATGTATCTCCTCACGGATTTTGCATCTGTACCCCTCCTTCCCCCCCAGAATCATAAGATTGCCTATAATTACACAGTAGATAAGGACTCATGAGGCTACCAGTATAGTCTGGAGACACGTTGCCTTTCGCCACATCAGATACCGTGCTGAGGCGAAGCAGCAAAACAGCAGGTGGAGACAGAGCCTCCTACACGCCAGAAACAACTCCAGCTCAGGGGGGCAATACTCTGTTACATTCCTGGGGGGTTGTGGGGGCCAAAGGAGCAGTTATAAACCCAGCAGTTGTTTCTCAACACAGGGAGGCTGAATCTCTTACCCTACTTTCGGCGCGGTTATTTATCTGAGGTAATTATGTTCACTTTATCTCCAAGAGAAAGATTGTTTTATTTACCCAACAGTAAAACACTGACATAGATTTACCCCCTTTCCTTCACAGGTGGTTTCCATCTGCCCTTTCACAAGGGCAGTTTTTTCTTATTTGGGGGTGGCATGCCATGTGATATGATTGTGCCATAGGTTACATCTGGCAGAAGTGAAAGTGACCCACCTTAAGACGTCCTGCGTGGTTATGCACACGCCACCGCGCACAGACCCCCACTTTGCGGCAGTCCACACCCCTCCATCTGTCACTGTGGCGCTTGGTCAGCCTGCCGCACAAACACCCCCTCCCCCCCCATGTGATACTCTTGCCTCCTGAGGCAGCCGGACTCGTTGCTGCTCTCGTTCGCCCTCATTCTGGCAACAGGCCGTCGAATCTGCTCTCCCGATCCCTCGGGGGTCTGGGGAGGGGTGGGGGATGCATCCCACGACCCTCACGCCGTTCCGCCCGAACGATCGCAGCTGACTCGATCATAATTACGCCCCCACGCGTCCCATCCTACTTTCGGTAATGTATGTGCCTCGCTAATTGCCTCCGTATGTTTAACAGCATAAACACATGAATCACTGCTGACTGGAACTGCCGCTTTACTCAGAGGGCTCAGCGATAAATCAGGGGTGTGATTTATCATGCACGCCTGCGCCCCCTACAGGTCGGTCTACATAATGCATTGGAACTGGCACGGCACCTGGGTGCCTCCCTCCACAGGTGATGGGGATCGGCCAGAAGGGTCAAACCTGGACATTTGCTACAGTTCCCCTGGTAGCACAATGTTATCGGGGAGAGACCATTTTGCGGGGGGGGCGGGGGAGGTCACACACAGGTTTTTCCATGCTCGAGTCCTCAACTGACCTTCAGGAGGGGGGCTAACGTGTAGAGGGGGTGAAAGCAATGTGGGACAGTCCATTGCGGTGGCCCAGAAGATGTTTGTATCCATTTGTGTGCCAGTAACTTTACCATAAATAACTTCAGGGCTGGCAGGTAAGGTGACTGAACCTAGTCAAGGCACTTTGGGAGGGGGGGGGGGAGGCTACAGAGGAAGGAGAGCAGTTGGCCAATCAGAGCGATTTATTCAGGACATGGGTATAAGCTATATTCCGTCAGCGTGGTTAGCGGGGCACTCTATGGAGAGGCACACAGGTGCGAGATAAAAGGGACGCGTGACTCACCCAGCCCCTCGACCTGCGCTGAGACAGGCGGTACTACTTCTTCCCCCGCCGTTGCCATGGTTTTAGATGACTCCACAGAGATAGCGCTCGAGTGCTAGGCAGTTTGATTACAAATCCAGCACTGCTTCCACTTAATCCCTGGGTGCGAGGGTGGTCAGCTTGTTTTGTCTCGCAACAAGTAAAAACAAAGGTTTCAAAATGCTGGAGCTTAAACAAGGCGCATTAAA
>JAODJX010000043.1:12847774-12892087 GCA_026776945.1 Isichthys henryi
AGGGGGCCTCAAACCGGCCTTGGTCTGATCAAAGGACTGGGCTGTGGAGACAGCATCACTGCAGCCTGTCACCCTGAGCAGAACTCTGTCGACAGTCCTGACTGAAAATCTCAGCCATTTCACAGGCAAATATAGGAGCCGGTCTCCATTCTTTTCCTTCCTTTTCTCTACTCATGATGGCCTGTTTGACCCACTAGCTTCTTAGCCTCCATCAACCACCCCTTTCCTAGGATGACTCCCCGCCCCGCCCATCAAAGAAATTGTCTGGGACAATGTGATCATTAAAAAGAGGCCAGACGAAATAGCAGTGAAAAGGGGGGGAGGGTGTTCTCGGAGGAGAAGAGTCAGTGACCATGAATAGGCGACTCATTCAAGCCTGGATCATGTGAGACGTTGCCTTCGGGGTGCCATACAGACCTCATACACACGCAGACACACGTGCGCATACACACACACAGGCCAGTCCTATTTGTAGAAGAAATGCAGGGATTATCTGCGTCTAATTAATTTCCCAGTGTAAATACGTCCAGGTTTTTCCGCAAACAAAACGACGGGGTCCTGGGAGCTTCTGCTTTGGCAGCGCAAAACTTCAGGCCCCTTTCCCACTGATGGGCGACATCTGTTTTCCAGAGGAGATTAGCCAATAACGAGCTGGCGATTCCGTGCCGAGCCCGGGCTGAGGACGGCCGCGCGGCCGCAGGTGTGGGGGACAAGGCCAAACTGAGTTCTGATGCTTCCAATCGCATCTCGCTTCAGATAAACGAGAGAGACGCGTGTTACACGTGTTTGGAGTTAGAGCCGATCTGCAGATATTATTTGGGGAAGGAGACAGGACCCAGTTAATCATGCCCAGAAGGCGCCGCGCGAATACAAACCACCAGATTCATCCACAGATCCTTGTATCATCCCGCCACCCTTTGCTCAGCATTTACTAAGGCCTATTCAACATTTATCCTCATATATTCCTCAGAAAATAACTGCACATGATGTCGTATTCATGCTGGTAGGTCAAAGTGCGATCCTGCTATGTCCCCTTGACATTAATCTCATTCCCTCCAACTCGAGGCAACATCCCGCGGATGACATAAGCCGTGACCCCATGTGACTTTCTGCCATCGCCAGAAGACATTTTGCGTCATAAGCGAAGTAAGGTGTGACTCCTTGACATTTTTCTCAAACCCTTTTTCCTGATAATCATCTGCCAATCAACTTGTTTAGCATCATAAAGCAATACTGCTGTGGAATAACATAAATTTTGACATATTACAATATCATATCAAAATATTTCCAGTTTGCAGTACTTAATTTTATTGCTGTGGTTACGGCTGTTAGTGGGCTTAGAATTAAGGTTAGGGTTAGGGTTAGAGCTAAGTTTAGGATTAGGATAGCAGCTAGTTTTTGGGTTATGTTTAGGGTTGCTAATAGGCTTTGGAGTAAAAGACTAGCGATAGGACATCCGCATCTGCCCCCCCACCCCCACTCCAGACGGGCCTGTTGTTGTTGTTAGGTGCTGTCGTGAAGGAGACACTCCCTCAGTTTCACTTCCTGTCCAGTCTGCAGGTATCCCAGAGGTATCTTCATTGCAGTGAAAATTTCTATCCATCTTGCTGCTAGTCCACCTCACCTTCTTATACCTTCCATATTGTTCTTACACTTTTTATTCTTCTAAATATTATGGTTTGTTCTAAATCACTAAGCGATTCTCACGATATGCCCTTAACAAGACAGCATCAGTCTGACCATTTTTGCCTCAAATGAAAGTTTTGATTGGTTCGAGAATCGACTCTTCGTGTACCTTGCGGTCCACAGGAATCTTAAAAATATCTTCACTGGCACAGAAGTTCAAAGGCATCAATAATCCTCCCGTCCTGCTTCACTGTCCAGGTTTCACATCCATGGATGGTCTTATAAAGCACCATATTCTGAACAGTCCTGATCTTTGTTCTTCAAAATACATCAGTGCTTGAATATTAGAGCCTTCGCCACAGCTCAGCCACTCGCTGGATCCCTTCCCTGATTACTTTTCCAAGGAAGCAAAACTTTTCTATAACATCTTTGTCTGCAATGTCAGCAGTAAAGTTAGTTACCTCTTGCATTATGACCTTTCTTCTTCACATTTAGGATTTTTGTTCTTTAACTAAGTATCTTCAGATATTCATTTTCTGATGTTGCAGAGTCGTTGGCATATCGAACATCACTGATTCTTCTTCTTCCGGTCTGGTTTATGTCATTATATGTGTATATGTGTAGAGGCTGAGTAGGTACGATTTCTCTCCCTTAATCTGCCATTTAATTCTTTACTGCTATGGAAAGGTAAGTGTTTGCCTTAAGGCACTGCATGAGAATTTTTGAATTAAGTTGCCAGTCTGGCTGTGATCCAGAAGCCTTGAAAACAAAGCACTGAAAATGCCAAATTTATCGCACACAAATCATAATAAATGCAATTTCTTAGCAATTTCGAACAGTGGATGCAATGAACAGCATGAAATAAGTTCCCCTTGATCACAGGAGGCGGGGGAGAGGCGGGTGACGGGGTGGGTAAGAGACGCGTGGGGCTGAATGACGGTGTCCCATGCCTTCCTAGCAGTGTGTAACTGATTGGCCGGGACAGGTCAGTGTGGCCATTTAGGGTGCCAATCAGGGTCACACACCAATGTCCCCACACCGAGTATATCTTCTGTTTTCACTCTGTAGTGTCTGGCAACCAGCACACAGCACCAACTGCTCACGACCACGCTCTGCCACTGAATACTGCCATGACCTGCCTCTCTCTAAACGGCCACAAGGGGGCCAGCCAGTCTCCCCCCCCCCCCCCAACTTCAGTGCGGGTTTCTCTGCTCCAACTAATTTTGAATTGGAACATTTAGAGATTGTGGCAATGTGGCGAGTAACTGTGTGGCAGAAGGCCAATGGGGAGATGAACGCGAGATCGGTAAGCCTGTGATTCGCTCGAACCAGCCTTTTCAGCTTAAACTGGGCCTCTCTGGCTGCAAGCAGGTGTAAACAATGACGAGAGAAACGTCCTCATTGGCTCATCCTGCCAGGGTTCAAGCTGAAGACAGGGAATGCTGGGTAATACACTGCTGACAAACTAGCGGCCAATCAAACAGCCCCCGTAACTCCTTCATTTCTCATACCAGCTTGCGCACTCTGTTCTGAAGACAGACAGACAGAAACACTAGATATCGTTCTGCGCGTACGGAACACGGCAGCTCTTTCATGGTGAGGAGATGGAAAGGCCAAATCCGCCAGACAGACCCGCCCACAGATGGGGCCTGGTGAACGATCCAAGGATAGCTGTGTGAAACGGTCCCAAAACATCGGCTACAGTGGCAGCTGGAATATGGCCCGAGTAGGAAATTTGTGTCTCATATGTGGCCATCCAAGTAAATCAAACGCATGTGTGCACGCATGCAATAACACTATAATAATACTCTGTATGAACTGACTGCTGCCGTAATAGAGAAAAAGCACTTTTGGAAACCGGTAGCGGTTGGTTAAGTTTTAGAAGGTAATATGCTGACATCATGTGGCCGCTGTGTGTAGTGCACAGAATCACGAACTACGTAATGAAGCTAACATCTACGAAAGACGCACGAGCGTTTACAGCCGCTCCTGGCTTAGCGACAGAGCCGCGCTCCAAACAAACAGGACGTTACGTGAAATGGAGTTAAAAATCGTTACACTGCCACGGCACGTCACGCTGCAAAGATCACTAGTTGCTGCCCATCTCATTCAGAAAAAGTTTTTGTACATCCATGACAGCGATTACTGTGTTCGTGTGAGGTCACGATAAAATAAGTCTAATATCCATTTATGCCACAAGTGTAAAAAGCAATAAGCACCCAGAACAGACTGTTCAAAAAAATGTATTTTCAACAGATGCTACAATTCAACACTAGGTTAACATAGCACAGACCATTACACACTTCAGTGAAATTAAATGTCAATTAACAATAACAAGGCTTTCATCAAAGCAGTTATTTCCAACATACTTCTGGGGGGGGAAACGCACAAAAGAAGAGTGCAAGAGCTGGTATCCTGAAGCTGACGTCTCACTGCTGTCGGACAGCACATGAGTTACTTGATTAGCTAAAACACTAACCGACCAATCCGGTTTGCCCTGAGCATCCGCTGAGTTTCAGAGGAGCAAAAAAAAAAAAAAAACTAGTGATTAATTCAGAAGCTGAAATAAACCTTTGCATGACAAGTTTCGGAAACTTCCAGTTCTCCACTGTCAGAAATAAATGCTGACCGAACATTAAAGTCAGTTTCTGAAGTTTAGCGGCTTTTTTTTGTAACAGAATCACCTTTGTAAACTTTCTGCTAAACCTCCAACCACACAAACGATTCTACTCTCAAAACACTCTATTTCACCTCTGGCTCATACGTGCCAAACATTTCCTTTTTGCCTTATGAAGCGGCCAGAAAAAACAGCCGCTGCACTCTATATCCTGATATGTCTGAAATAAGTTTGTTTTAAGGGAATAAAATTTATTAAAAAATTTAAAATTCAGCTTTTAAAAAAAGCATGTTAAATTAGGCTGGAGTGTAGTCTGTCAAGCACATTCCAGTACAATTTTCAGAACACTTAAATTTTTTTTTTTTTCCATTTTTAGATCTGTATTAATTTAGATCACAATAACTAAAATCCCTCAACACAGATTCAAATTCAAAATCTTCAGGGGATTGTCCTAGCATACGATGACGATGATGATGGCTTGGGGCAGGATGGTCCTTCAGAAGGACAAGATGGTCTTCTGAATAATATCCACACACTCCCGGACCTCGTCCTCCTTGATGATGAGGGGCGGGGCCAGCCTGATGATGTCACCGTGCGTGGGCTTGGCCAGCAGCCCGTTGTCCCTCAGACGTAGACACACCTTCCAGGCGTCATAGTCTGGAAGAGACGGAAGTGTCAGGCTCGGGGGGAACAGTGGCAGCTGTAAAGTTGATTCAGCTACATCTGGCAGGTCTTTCTTAGTCAGTTAATACTCAACGCTGGTAACCCGTTCCCTTATGCGTCATGGCTGCCAAGCCTTTTCTGCGCTCATTCCACCCGTCATTTGTGCACCCACTCGTACGCTATGCATACGTAAGATGCAGTACCACCAAAAGTCTTGGGGGCAATATGATCACATTTTGCCATGGGATTAAGTGTTTATATACAACACAGATAGTATTAAATTAGAATCTGATTTTAAGAACGAGTGACTGGAAGATAATCAAAACTGAATAAGAAAAATATTTCAAACACTATTGTGTGCCTCTGAGTCTTCGAAATTTAACGGCAGTTTAAGTTTCTTCTGCTTCTGAATTCAATCTAAGACAAAAAGTGTCATATGTACAAAGTACAGTGTATAAAGTACAGTGAAATTCTTACTGGACTGCCTTCTCCACAGACTACAAACAATTATCAAGACAGTGCAACATCACAGTACCAAAAAATAGGGCTAGGTGATGTGTGATACTGATGTCGACACTGCAAGGGCACGTTCTCACATTGCAGCTGGGTTGAGGTCAAGCTGTACGGACGTCTCGTAACATTATTTAGAAATCTTGGTGATAAAATTTGGTGAGTTCGAGGGGTAGCTAAACTAAAACATTTATATTCTGTTACAGGAAACAAAACCTGGCAAGCTTTGCAATTTTAATGATCATTTCTTTTTGAAATTGCATGTAATGCAGCATCTAAAGTAAAACATGTGGCAGAACAAAGTACCAATACGATGTGGAGCAGTGGGTAACACATTTCCTACCACAGCCTCATAGAAACAAGACTAGAGACGTAGGAGCCGACCGAGATAGTTCTCACACTGCCCCCTGGTGGACATAGCTTTTAGTCCTCCTGATTGGCATAACGCAAGTATGAGCAGCAGTACCGTTGCGGAGCGACGTGTAAGCGCACACGTGGAATGTAAACCAGCCCTTAAATAGTATCCGTTCATGTGCAACCACTGACCCACTGAGCAGCGTAGCTTTCCCTCCCTGAGCCGCTAACATTCTAACCTTTGGTTTCTTTGATGACGACGGCGTTGAGGAGACCCTTTCCCCTGACACAGGTGACGATGTCATTGGGCAGCTTCATTAGTTCTGCTCTCAGGAGCTGGCCCATGTTCTCCGCATTCTCCGACAGCCGCTCCTCCTCCAGCACCTGCGAACGGGAGGTGCTCACTTAGCGTCGACGTGGAGGCCCGACAAACGACAGGCCGGGTCGAATACCGCGATGCCCCACACTGACCTCCAGGGCGGCGATGGCCACCCGGCAGGCAATGGGGTTCCCCCCGTATGTGGATCCGTGCTCGCCGGGCTTGATGGTCAACATCACCTCGTCGTCACACAGCACGGCAGACACCTGGGCAGGGCACCACAGAGTCACATGACAGGGAAACTAAAAGGTCGAGGTTATGCATGTGCCGGAAAACACACAAATCAATGACGAGACCAACAGGATCCAGCAGCCATCCAGGAAGGGATGCTACAGGACAGACTCACGGGGTAGACGCCCCCCGACAAAGCCTTGCCCAGGACCACCAGATCCGGGCGCACCGCTTCATGGTCCACAGCCAACCTGCGGCCAGTGCGAGCCAGACCCGTCTGCACCTCATCAGCGATGAACAGAACCTGGGCGGGACGAGAACGACATCGGTTTACATTTAGCCGGCGGAGCAAAGTGTAACCGATGAGAGGTAACAGAAACTTTTTTGATCCCATGGGGAAATTCTTGTGCATCTGCTGTGCATTAAAACAACAGCGTATGGCAGGAGAAGAAACTGAACACCTGAATTTAAAGAGGAATGACACACTGACTGCGTAGAAGTTGCAGGCACTGCGATGTAAATTCTGTAAAGTAGCACTTATGAAACACCTGTTCAATATTCTATAAATGCACAGGGGGAAAGAACCTATAAAAAAAGCCCTGATATGTAACTTTCCCAGTGAACATGTCAGGGTGGAGGTAGGGGAAGGGGGCCACTCACATTGTGCTGGGTGCAAAGCTCCCGCACTTTAGTCAGGTACCCGGGATCCGGGACCACAACTCCAGCCTCGCCCTGGATGGGCTCCACCATAAACGCAGCCACATTCTGGTCCTGCAGGGCGCGCTGTGGAGCACAGCCCGAAAAAATGTCTTCAAAAAAGTGATGACAGAGCTTGCTGCTTGACCAATCAGAGAACAGCATTTAGCACGTGCTGACATTCAATATGTTATGGGTAAGATGATTGGGGGAAAAAAATTTAACAACCAGGAGGCATAAAGCCAAAAGCCCTACCTCCAGTGCGGGGATGTCATTGTAGGGGATGAGCTCGAATCCAGGCATGAAAGGCCCAAAACCATCGTAACTGCTAGGGTCTGTGGAACTGGAGATGGCGGCCATGGTTCGTCCCCAGAAATTGCCGGCTGCAAGGTGACCAAAGGGGGCACTACTGAGCTCGCAGCCAGACAAACTAGATGCATACATAGTGCGTGACTGTAAACAAGCCAGTCAAGCTGTACAAGACAACCGTGCCAAATCTACAGCTTTTATGGTTTCTGCATGCAGATAACAGCTGGGAACGAGTTAATCATTCAGCAAGCCGTGGACACAAGGTATTTCACGATACAGCACTCATCTGAATTCCATTGCCCTTACAAAGTAACCGATACGTTATCAGTCATCTTACACATACAAAAAAGGGAAAGTTTGGCTATATACTGATATATATCTGCAGATAGTGGAATTCGATAAACATAAAAAATTTTAAAAAGACAGTGATTGAGCGAGATCTTTTCCATGTAGCCATTTTCTAGACAAAAACACATTCCATTACAAGGTGGAAATTCCCCTTAAAAAATATGACACATATTTATATCCTGTGAGTCATATCTGACATGCTACAGGTGACATACAGGATTATTCCTTCACTGTTAAACCTTTTGATAAAAAGAATCAACTTATTCATCACCTCGATTTAAAGGATTACACTATTTTTCCACACCTTGCGTATTTGTGAACTTTATCTCATAAAATACAATCAGACAAAAGCTCTGTGTTATTGTCAGTCATTTGCAGATTAAGGAAAAATTTGAATGTTTAGATTACTTACTTGCAAAGATAATCTTCGCCTTGTACTTGGGTACGCCCTTCACTGTATATGCCCACTTACGAGCCAGCTTGCACGCAGTCTCTCCGCCTTCAACGCCTGTGGGTGAGGGGAAGTGGGCGTCACCTCAGGAGAAGGTTACTGTGAGAAAAGGCCGCACCACGAGGTCTCCTCTGTCGCGGCTGTCTGCGTACCTGTGTTCATGGGAAGCACCTTCTGGTAGCCGAACATAGTGGTGATGAACTCCTCGTACTCGCCAAGCACGTTGTTGTAGAAGGCGCGGGAGGTGAGCGTCAGGCGGGCGGCCTGGGCGCTCAGCGCCGCGATGATCTTCGGGTGGCAGTGGCCCTGGTTCACGGCGCTGTAGGCGCTCAGGAAGTCAAAGTACCGCCGGCCTTCCACATCCCAAACATAAATTCCTGTCACGAGACGGGAGATTGTGTGGTCAACCACAATGCACATCTTCAAACCCAGATAACCATCCATGCAAGTCAGTTAGAGCAGCACTACCCAAACTATATGTGGCATCCTGTCTACAGCATACCCCTGCACTGTGTCCTGAGTTGCCAGGGAGGAACTCCAGCCCCTCCCTCCACAACACAGTACTTGTGGAGTGATGGCTGGAACTATACAAGTACAAATTTAACACATTTAACCCTGGATATGGCACATTAAATGCACTATTGTATATGGCAGTTTTTCCACAATAATCTCATCCAATACGAGGGCAGCGTGTGGCTCAGCACACTAAGTATCTGTGCACAAGACCAGCAGGTCGCAGGTTCAAATCCTATGGCCACCAGAACAACGTCACCTTAGCCTGAATTGCTCCAGGAAGCGGTTGAACCTCGGAAATATCTTTGATGTGTCGGACAGTGTGTTTGGTGATTGGCACACTTTGTAGGGAGATCCCCTGCTGTGTGCCATGCGCTTCCTGGTATAAGCTCCAGGCCTCATTTGCCATTCCCTGTATTTCATGCGATTGCAGTCGCCGCCAGCCCATTGGCCCATAGCCCCAGTGGGCGTGTCTCACCTTCTCCTCTCTGCAGTGCCACGGGTAGAGGGTGGTAGTTGTGCGCGCCATACTTCTCCTCCCGGGCGTACACCTCTTCAGAGGACAGGGGGCGTTCCGTGCGCCTGGCGGCGGGGGCCACGGTGGAGGCGGTCCGGGTGCCGGTGCGCATGCCGTGGCTCAGTGATGGCACCGCCTGCCTCAGGACACGGCTCAGCCTGGAGAGCATGCCTTGCTTCATCTATGGTGCGTTTTTTTTCTGTGCGGCAAGAAGGACAAGGAGCCAATTCGAAATTAGACCTGCATAGCACCTAGGTTTTATATACGGCTAAAGGAGCTTTTCAATATGCCTGCACTCTATCACCAGAGTGTGGCGATGGGTTAGAACCTTGTGCCTGTGATCAGAAGGTTGCTGGTTTGAATCCCAGTGTCAGCAGAATAAAATCACAATTAAGCCCCAGTCGGCCCAAGAACTGTCTGATCCCGCTTTTTCTGTTGTTTGTTGCTTTGCCAAACCTACATGGTTCTCTAAATAATTAAAGTTCCATAACTAGGGCTGTGCAAAGGTGTCACAGGTTTTGTGACCAGGAACTGTGGAATATCACAAAGGGCTACGTGTGCTGTGTGTGCTGGTGTTCCAAGTCAAATGTTGACACTGCTAACGAGAAGAGTCATGACGGACTCCTCAAGCACACAGTTCTTGGGCTCTCCATGTCTAGAATGGGAGAACACAGGAATGAAACCGGGGTGAAGGCCGACTGGAAAGCGAACATGAGACCAAAACCTGCGTCTCAGCGGATGAGCCTCCGTCGGGGTCAAAGCAAACAGCCGCCCTCTGAAATTTCATCCACCTGCCAAACAGGCAGTAGGCCGAAATAACCAAACGTCAGCACCTCAGACTGACAATGGCCAGCAGGACGTTACCGGGAAACGGACCCCCCCCCCCACCAGACAGTGAATTTCCATCGTTGTACCTCAGTAAACAGGTCAGTCTTCGTGGAAGCCTTCTGCATCCAAATCCCTGTTTTTTGCATTAGAAAACATACCCAAAGTTATGGTATTTATGGCCAAACAAATACAGGCCAATTGTAACTATTTTAAGAACGTGGCCTGTGTTTGTTGTGTGGTTTTGCCTCAGTTCTGTCGTAAGGTAAAGACTTCGGCATAAGTCCTTTAAGATGGCGGCGGGGTTTGTATTGTGGAAATTCTGGGACAGGGTGGGGTCCAGCCAAAACCAAACTCACTTCCTTCTCCAAAGCAGCAACAGAAGGGCAGCTCCTGTTTTCTCTCAGCTCCCAACAGGCTGATCTGGGAGCTGGAGACCTTGTGTGGCCTTTTCCACGCGCCCCTACGCCCAAACCCAAATAACGTCCCGGCTCTCCCCCCATGTCACGCGCTCCTGTTCTACGTCCAGCGCTTCACAGTCCATTTCTGTGTGTCCTGTCCTTTGTCCTTTTAACAGACACTGCCTGTGCTACAAAGAACACAGTACTCTATTTTTTTTTGGGGGGGGGGGGTGTTTTTAGCCTAAAGGCAATATCACACCACAAAGTTTTACTCCTAATTTATCTTTTGGACATTGGTGCAAGATCAACTTTTGCTGAGCTCACCCTGTTTGTTCAGTTATCCTTACAGTACCTGGATTTAAACATTAACAAATTAGCAGATGATTCTTAAGGAAAATCTACAGACGTAGACAAATTCGTTGGTTCTCTTACAGCTCATAAAATCCTTTACGCTTCCTGAAAAGCGATTAAATTACAAGCAATTGTCTCATGTATACTTGTGTGCCTTTCATGTCATTGAGTGATGCAAAACAAGTGTGAAAACAGGTATACTATTGCTTATTCTACAAAGATGTTCTAAAAAAAAAAAAAAAGCAGAAATTATTGGACTGTGTGATTATTTTTTCAAACAGTTTTTTTTTTTTTTATTAGGGTCACACATCTTCGATCTTGTAATCATTCATTCGGCCTATTTACATGGAGAAAAGCAGTCACTCTGCTATATGGCATCACCGTGTGTTACACTGAACATGCCGAGAAAGCAAAGGAGGGAGCTGCCTGAAGAGGAAGAAAAATATAGACAAAGCCTATAAAGCCATTTCCAGCAGCTTGATGTTGCAAGTATTATCAAGGAGTTCAAGGCCCCCAGGACTGTAGCCAACCTCCCAGGATGAGGCCGTAAAACGGACCCCAGGCTGGGCAGACGGATAGTGAGAACGGCAGACAAAGTGAAACACCGGTCGTCATTTTCGGGGCGACAGTGGGGACAGTGGATGAAGAACCAGAACATCTCTACTGGTCAGAGAAACACATGAAGAAACCAGACCTTACTTTGTCAAAATGCACATTCACATGCCACAATGCTTCTGGGAAATTGTGCTTTGGAGAGATGAAACAAAACTGGAGAAAGAGCTGATGGTTGGCAAAGTTATGTCCATACACACAAAAAATTAAGCTGGCAAAGAAAATAACACCATACCTATCGTCAAACACGGAGGAAACGCAGTTGTGTTTTGCAGTGAAATACCTTTAAAGTTTGTGCAACGAAATATTAAGGGTCCCATCATTTTTGCCCATTTTCATTTGTGTCATTTAAAATAAACTGTTGAATCAAAATTCTAGATCAAAGTCTGATTTTCACTAAATATGGAATAAACAATGACAAGGGACAATCACTTTCGTCAATTTCAAGTTATTTCAGAGACAACTGTGGATTTTCTCTTTTTTCATGGAAGAGTACCAACAAGTTTGTCCACGTCTGCGTAAAGATGTCTTATGCGGGACGCGAAAGCAGTAAGATTTCCTATATCTGTATTTTTTTGACCTTTTCCATGGCCTGAATCAAACTGGCATTACCGTCAACAAAACTTGTGATACGTTGCAAAAAAATACAACAGTAGACGAGAGTCCTAACAGCCAATCGCAAAAGATTCCCGCTATACAGTACATATAAAATGTAGCTGCTTAATCCCAGGTTAAGCTCTGCAGACAGAAATGTCAAGGCATATAAAAACTGCTCCCTGTAGGGCTGACAGGGATATGACTGGGGAACGTATTAACACTACCCCTTGCCCCCCCCACACACACACACACCTGCCCCAAAAGTAAAAAGTGAGAGTCCCCAATCTGGCATTACAATCTTTGAGTCATCAAATCCTATGTTACTGAGGTCAGAGAAGCTGGCAGAAGCTGTGGTGATTCGATTGGCTATTCAGGAGGTGTTGGCCTGCACTGGAAGGTGATAGGCTGTCTGGGCACTGCCCCCTCGGCTCAGCCCCTTTGGCCAGAGCCAGTAGCTAAAAGGAGACTGACGTGCCTCACACACCCTCATCAAACCAACATGCCACTAAAGTTCTGCGAAAATGCAGGCGGAAATGCAGCTCTAACACGGAAATAACAAAAAGATATGACTAAAATATATTATATTCTGGATCGCCGGAGTCAATTCCACCTTCTTCTGAATAAGATGACAGCGTTAAATTGCTTTGTGGTGTATTGCACTGCTGCCTTTGAATCAGCTCAGGATTAAACAAAAATAATCAAGTGACTTACCTCCCTAATTTATATTTCATCACCCTTTACACAAACCCCATTCACTACTTACACTGGAATGAGATCTTCAGGTCAAGTGGAGTATCAGGTAGCGGTGATATAATCAGCATGGTCACTAACTAACTAACTAACTAATCGTTCTGTTTTTCCCCCAAGACGGAGCCCTGATATTTGTTAGGGCCCTAAGTATACAGCCTAGAGGAGTCTATGCATTAATCTGCCCCTGAATGTAATAACAGAATGTTCCTTTATCCAATAAGTTTATCAACATCGTACCTTAGTAACTCCATGTCATGTGATAATACATCAGCCATGGTCTTCCTCTGTCTGGCTTCATTTGAGGTCATCCCCCACCCCCACCCTAAGGCCTGACGTGGAGGTCATACTCAGCGAACCACCAGCTAACTTCAAAAATCCAGGTGGCGACTGATAAAGCACATTACTGTTTGTTTTCTCCGAACCCCCCACAAGACTATCAGACAGGAATTGTTCTCTTTTCACTAATCAATATTAGATGGTGTTGGCCCTGACCTCGTTACTTATTCCCCCCCCCAAAGTTCATCATGTGCTTAAAAAATGTACTTTAATTTGCTTCTCCTGCGACTCGGCAGAAATTACTTTTGAAATTAACGCAGGCTAATTAAATATCCTTTTGAATATAGTTTAACAGTTGCTTGCGGTAACAGTTAAGCACCAATTATGAAAGAATCACTGAACAAAACTTAAGAAAGAAAATCGAATTGCTGTGGCATGAGTTTACACCGTAAAACTAATTTAATCCTCACATACAAGTCAGAAGTAAGAAATGCGATGACGTGCATTAACAGAAATATTTAACCCCCTTCCCAATCCCTACACCAATCACTTTGTCTGAAATAGTTCTTACAATGACTTAATATAAGGAGTCCCAGAATAAAATTATCGTGACAAACATCAAAATCACCAGTTTTTACCGTTTACAATCCTCAGATATTTTCAGTTACATTAGCGCAAACTCCTGAAAATTTTCATTTTGATCTTAATTACCAGTAGGATAATGACTTTTATTAATGTCAACATATAGGATCTCATAATTAAATCTATTTTATAAACCGGTGTTTAGTATACAATTATCTTAAGGGGTCCATAAAATTTCTTAAATGTGGGCATGTCCCCGCTTAGGGATATACCGAGCTGCATTCCTATAATTATTTTATTACGTATGCATTCATTCCTCTCATTCTAAGGAAACACCACCCGGCTCGTAAACTAAATAATAACCCCAGGATTATTTAGTTCAGATTTCAATTTTAGAAAATAGAGACACGGGTTGCTGCAGAGCAGGTGGCTTCATTCATCCATCCGCCTGTCACACCATCATGGAAAAATACCAGCCACGACGGCGACGGTGGGGGGGGCGGGGGCAGCCTGATAGCTCCCCGGCTAACCGAGCCGTAAGCAAGCGGCTACTAACTAACTAGCCATCCAGCGGAGGGCTTTTGCTCGTCGCCCTCGCCAGTCGGATGGGTCTGTCGCGAAATGTCGCCCCCGGTCCGCCGGTTACTATCCCCGATACGCTGCACCGCGCCCGCATTTAGCCGCACATGCTACACGCGCTAAGCACCAAAACCGGCACTGATGCTGCACCTCCGACCACACAGATCCTGCGCTGCGCTGCGCTCCCCTCTGCCTCACAACTCCATTCTCACCCTTTATTAAATAAATTCATTTATTACGCCTATTAATTTACGATTCAATGATCATAAGTCGTGCCCACCTGCAGTAGAACCGGGACAGACGAGACGGACATAAATTACACGCCCGCACCGCCCGATCTAACGAGTCAGATGGCCGGCAAAATACGCTTTAACGAATCAGACGGCACGGGCGGCAAAGACGTGCGGAGATTACAGTTAATACCTGCAATGAAAGCGACCGGCTCCTCTTGTCACGTTAGTCCGTCGTCTGCCTTCAGCTCTTCTGCTGTCCAAGCAGCTAATTCCTCCGCTTTTACGTCATGCCATGACGACACAGGGGGAAATCGATTATGCAGTTAACTAGTCGACTTCTAAAAGAGACACCGACAGAAACCCACTCGCTTCTTTGAATTAATCAATTGTAATAAAATCATCATCATCTTCATCATCATCACCCTTTGAAATAAACGCCAGAATGCAGATACCGGCTTTTTTCCCTGATACACTGTAATTACATTAACTGTTTGCGAGTCCTGTACGAAAACATCGTTCAGGTCACACCTCCCACGCCTGGGTACATGTGCTGCCCTAAACATCCTATTCTTTCTGCACAATAGTAAAGGATGAGAGAGTCTATGTTGTTTGCTTATTGGATTATTTCTGTAACTTTACCATCAGTCTGCTATAGCAACATTAAACATTAGATATCCATGTTAAGGAATAAAATAATGCATATTTCGACCACTGATGAATTAAAACTGTTCCCATGTTTTCTGTCTGACATAAACGACTGTAATGTTATTGCAACACACTTCTTGTAAATCAATAGGATCTTGTAATGATTCACTGGCCACAAATATCTTAAGATTGTGTTGTTGATGAGAGAATCTTTGGACAGGCACAACAGTCAATAGACCCGTCTGACTTGTGCTTCAATTTAGACAGACCAGTTTCTGAAACTGCTTGTCTGTTTCAGGGCCGTCGTCCCCCGTCCTCCCCCCCACCCCAGATCTCCCATCTTTCGTGTTTTAGATTGAAATGTCAGTTATAATACTAATTGTGATATTTGTGATTTCCACCAAGGGCCTAGGAGAATTGCAAGGCTTGAAAGTTCAGTCAAATAAAAACTGTACAACCACCCCTGCCAATAATTTATGCATCCATTCCATTTTTACAGATCAGTCTGCTTAAAATAATTTCTGAACGTCTGAATGCACCGTATCGATTTGATGCGGACTCCAGGATCAAATGACTGTATAAAATACACTTTAGGGATCAAGATCACACATTGCTAGGTTTCAAGATATTAATGAAATTATCAAGAACCCCCCCCCCCCCCCCGACCTTCATCGAGATAAGCGGTTATAAGATGGATGGATAGATCAAGAAGACTCATGAATGTCCCCCCCCCCGAAAACTACATGTCCCATGATGCATCGCTCACAAGCAGCAGGGTCTCGCCATGGCCGAAATGGACTGGAAACATGTTATACGCGATCTGAAAGGCGTCGTGTTAGACATGTGCGGCGTTTTGTATGACAGCGGGGAGGGAGACGGCGTGGCTATTGATGGGTCGATAGAAGCGGTGAAAAGGTGGGCGCTGCTTTGCCTGTATAAAAGCTCAACTTTCTTTAGGTTTTTATTTTATGTCTATCAATGAAAATATAAACATTTAGCTACATTCTGTGTACTGGAATACTCTTCCGGTCCTTACACTCACACTGTCGTTTCAAGGGGGTTATTATATAACCTACGGTTCATAACTACTTTAGTGGCTTTTCATCGCTGTCATTCGGTGACGGATAAAATAGAAGTTTACAGTAAGTTGAATTGGGCCGTGTGCTGTGGCATCATGTTACAAAACACGTCAGTTTTATAAAATCAATACCAAAAAGTCACTCGGTAAAGTGACAGCGAAATGCTCAGTTTAATCTTTGAACGAGCCACGTAACTCGGCGGCGACACTAAAAAAAAAAAAAGTCGCCTTGCATTGAGTATGTATGAGCTACCGGGGATGTCCTTGTGTTTTTGCGCATGTGGCACACCTTTACCATTGAAGATGCGCTATCGACATACCGATATTTGTTATAACCTAATTACAAAGCGAACTCATCAAAGCATGTGACGAACTGAAGTGCAGTGGTGACAATAACAGTGACTATGACAGCGGGAGAGCGAAATGCGGAGAAACTGCACCATCCGGACTCTGTGTGTTTTTGAAGCGCAAAAATCGTGCGTGTGTCATTCTGCATTGCGCCATTCACAGTGCTGAGCGCTCTCTCCCGAAAACATGCACATCTGCGCATGTTTTCGGGAGAGGGACGATGATGTAAAATTGCTACTGATGCTTGTTTGCACATGGGCTGGAGCCGGTTTTACGTATTCAGTATATAGTAGCAAAGAGCAGTCAACAGTGTTAAGTAAGATTTCCCTATTCTAGAAAAAAATTCATGGCCAGCTTTCAGACCCAGGTAAAAGTAAAGAATAAAAATAATAAGCTAAAAAATTATAATAAAAAATCCTCCTGGATAATAAAGGTGTTCTGATTATAATTACGGAATACCACCAAAGATATACATGCTCCCCAGTTTGATGATACAGCTCCTCAGCACCAGCTATGTGTAAAAAAGCCGGGGATGGTGAGCTTCTAAGTGCAAAGTTTTAACTTGACCTACCCTAAACCTTGCCTCTTATCCCACTGCCCTACTTCCGCAACCTCCTACCGCCAGGCTCAAAGCGTCGGACCTGCAGCTGCGCTTCTGCACCAACGAGACCCAGGCCACACGGGAGAAGTTCGTGGCAAAGCTGGGGCGCTTGGGCTTCGACATCTGCGTGGACGAAGTCTTCTCCCCAGCACCTGCGGCCGTGACCATCCTGAAGGAGCGCGGCCTGAGGCCCCACCTGCTGGTGCACGACGGTACTGCATGGCCTTATGTTGTCACGGAGGAGCGTGTCCTTCTGCAGTCACATGACCATAGCAATTTATATTCTGTATCAGTTCATAAATTGTCGCACGAGCGGATTTCCCCTCAAACCTACTGTTTATAGAATTTGTGATTTTTATGGGTGGATGCATGTTTGGATGGATGTGAAAATGTAAAAAATTGTTTTGTTTCTTTCCATCTGAAATGCTGCTTTGATATTCATATGGTAGTCTGAAAGCGTTTGTAATCAGTCCACTAACTTGTTTATAGCATCCACCACCAAACTAACAAACACCATTGTTATTAACACGGTGTAACGTCCTCACTGCAGATGTGCTGCCCGAATTTGACACAGTGGAGAAGACTGACCCAAACTGTGTGATTATTGGTGATGCTGCTGACAACTTCTCCTACCAGAACCTAAACAAAGCCTTTCAGGTCCTCATTGGGCTAGAGAAACCAATACTGTTCTCCCTGGGAAGAGGGTAGGACATCTTTGGAATTGTTATTTAGGAATGTCCGGTTCAGTGGCCGATTGCTGTACTTTCTGTTTGAACTGCAGACATTTTGGGACTTTCAAAATATTTCATATTAATTGTTTGCAGTTCATGTTATTAGATTATTCAACACTATTAGAGCATGGTTAGGTTTGTAAGTGACGTACCCCCTTCTGGTCATGTTTGGAATTGCAGGAGCTACTACAAGGAAATGGATGGTCTGAAGCTGGATGTAGGAGTTTACATGAAGGCCCTTGAGGTGTGTCACATGTGATCGGGACACGAGACGTGAACTGGTTCTGTCTCTTCTGTGCCCCAGCACCCATTCCTTGTTGGTTGATGGTTTGAGATGCAATAATAGAATGATACTTGTGATTTCAACTACGGTTCATAACTACTTTAGTGGCTGTTCATCGCTGTCATTCGGTGACGGATAAAATAGAAGTTTACAGTAAGTTGAATTGGGCCGTGTGCTGTGGCATCATGTTACAAAACACGTCAGTTTTATAAAATCAATACCAAAAAGTCACTCGGTAAAGTCCAAAATCCAAAAACCAGTGCCGGGCGTTTCACATTCAGGAGCTACTAATCCAGACCAGGATTTTGTTTCTACCAAGCAGTTGCGCATAAAGAGTCACAGACACAGACACAGACCTTCTCTAAGGACTTTGAGTTACTTGTGAATTTTGTTTGTGTGTTTGTCTCCTCCCAAAGTATGCCTGTGATGTGGAGGCGGAGGTCGTGGGAAAGCCTTCCCCAATGTTTTTCCGGAGTGTTCTGGCTGACATGGGAATCCAGCCCAGCCAGGTGGGTTTCACGTAAGTGCCATTTTCTCCTGCCGTTCTTTGGGAGAGAATGACCAGTGATGTCATCATGGACCCAGCAGGACCTTCACGGACCCATTTGGAGAAACACTAAAAGCAACCACGTCTGGCTGATAGTAGTGATGACCAAATGAAACTTCATGAACCACTTGCTATATTTTCTGACCCCACTAGATGGTGCTCTTGGCTTGCTTTGGGGCATGCTTTCAAATCTTTATTGAACAGAGATCACCATCTAGTGGGGTCAGAAAATACAGCCAGTGGTTCATGAAGTTTCTGGCCATCACTAGCTGATAGCATCAGATACATTAACTGGGAGCTGTGCTGAAAAACATTATTGATGTAATAATAGATAAACATGTTATGAAACCTGGCTGGCATCGTAGATGGTTTTTGATTGCATAAGGAACCACTGCCAGCCAATCACTGCGTTCCACTTCTCACCTCTACAACCGCAGGCCCTGATGATTGGTGATGACTTGGTGAATGACGTGGGCGGGGCCCAGAGCTGCGGAATGCGTGGGCTCCTCGTGAAAACGGGCAAGTACAGGTGAGCAGTTGGATTGACTTGTGATGGATTTTCTGTCCGTTTCCTCCTTCGACGCTGGATTGTGGAATTACGATTTACAGAAATACAGAATTTGTCATTTAATCTGAATCCATCTTTCCACACGGTTTCATTCTTGTGTTCATTTCAGTTCAATTTAGGTTTATTTAATTGATACTGCTTTTTACAAGACACTGTCACAAACCGGCTTTAGATTGAAAGCATGAGAGGTGGGAAGGCTCAGAAGTATGAAACCTTGATTTAATGATTTAATGATGCACAGAAATGAAGGTCACTTATATTGCAAATGCGGAGGGAGAGCAGTCTATTAATGAGAGATAATGAAGGCAGGCCTCTTTATGTTGCACGATGGCCTTGTCCAAATATTTATCTATAGGCTTCACTAAACAAATTTGTATTTAGCATAGATTTGCACATTGAGAGTCATGAATTTGAATTGAATTTAGTGATCAGTGGTCATTGTTGACACACCACACCACACAGTCCTCTGTATTTAACCCACCGTGGCATAGCAGGGGTCAGTGTGAATCCCAGCAATCTGCAAAGGTTTCTTCTGCAATCAGAGAACTTTTCAAGAAAATGCCAGAACAAGCAGTATAACAAAGGCAATATGGTCATATTTTCTAATTCTTTTGAACTGAAGGGACGCTTAAGAGCAAACAGATAGCAAATCATTGCAATAACCCAGTAATATATAAATCTGATACGTAAATAAATGCATTTTCAACACCATGAAGAGAGAACAGTTTGCTTGGCAATGTTTCTTAAGTGAAAGACTATTGACAGAACTTTTTGATGAATATGAGTTAAATAGGACTTAAATCCAAAGGTTACGTGGGAAAATTTTATTTGTCTATTACTCGAGATTATGGGCATCACCTTGTATAATATTTGCATTTTCTGAATTTTATAGAAAATGAGGAGGGAAAACTTTTGTAGGAGCGTCTTTTCCAGGCTGACATATTTCCGGTTTGTCTGCCGATGTAAATATTGTACATACTGTAAATTTTAATGCCCTGTTGTTGTTGTTCCACGTCTTGCCACCAGATGGCATTGTATCCCCATAGTTATAAAATAAAAGCAGATCAGAGAATCGGCGGTTATAATTACATGCGCAGACATCACATCATAAATGTGTGTACTTGACTTTTTTCATGGATTTTATTAGGTCATTAGGAATTCAGATGTGCTACTTGTCACCGTCGTTTTCATAATGTGATTTCAAGTGTCACTGTGGGTTGGGTATTTTTTTGCTGTCATAGACCTGGAGCCCTTATTAAATGAAAAACAGAAGGGTGTGATTGAGACTTTGTGAAGGTGTACTTTGCAACAGATGAATGTACGCGTTTATTGTTATATATGAAGAGTTAAAAACAAAGAAAGATTTTTATGCAGGTTATAGGAAACTTGGCTGATTAACATGAGTGTTTGATAACAAGGACATTATACCTGAGGCCCAAGCTGTCTAGCAGAAGTTAAACTTTCAGGCATGTTATTATTCACGGTATTAATGCATAATAGGAGTATTATCTTGGGGTATGTTTTCACTTACAGACTTTTAGTGCATTGATACTATTTCCCGAGTTCCTGGAAGACAGGCTTGAAAAGCAGAGTTTAGTTCAGGGAGAATGGCTGCAATATTCTTCTGTGTGAGAGGACACTGATACAGCGCCACTCTGTAAATTTCTAAGCTTAGTCCATAGTCAGTTCCAGTCTGAACTGTTAGAGGAACATAAAATGAATTGTTAGGTAAAACAGCAACTGTAGGCTAATTAAATAATAAGGTTTCTGTGTTCTGTGAATTTAATTCTTTCTGGAGTTTTAATGTTACATTTTTGAGACAGAAGGAAAATCCAAAAACCAGTGCCGGGCGTTTCACGTTCAGGAGCTACTAATCCAGACCAGGATTTTGTTTCTACCAAGCAGTTGCGCATAAAGAGTCACAGTCACAGAGTACTCAGCTGGTTTGGTAGAAACAAAATCTTGGTCTGGATTTGTAGTTACTGGACCTGAAGTGGCCAACAGTGTCTGAAACACGCCTACATTTCTTAGAATATACATCTGGGACAAATGTCTGTTTTTTTTACTGTTACTGCTGTTTTTATTTAGCTACCAGCTGACACCTGTACAGAGAAAAGGCTGCAATACAGACAATACTGCGCCTTACATGCACTGAGAAATTTGTTCGGGATTTAAGTAGTTCTAAGTAAAATTCACATAAATCCTATTGTTCTTTGTTGTGCCTGTTACATTGATCACAGTTCTCTGAGTGATCATTTTGAGAGAGGTTATTATGAAAGATGGTACGGTTTTGTGGATGCAGTGTGAGTTTATTACTTAGCAGCGGCAACCTCAACGGGTTTGACGGAAGTGTCAGGATATGCAGGTTCCCAGCAAAGCGGGGGCCTTTATGGAGGAGACACTCCCACAATGCCTGGAGCAGAACACAGCTTGCTGGCACCTGAAGAACAGTAAGATAGACACAGGCTGATTCGTGATCAGCGGGTGCCGACGTGGTGAATGGAGGTGGCAGGGACAAAGAATGGTTTAGATAAACCAATGTGCATTTTTGAGAAAAAGGGGTCAGTTTGTCTCTGGAGCATTTGGGGTTTTAAGGGCCTTGCTTAAGGGTTCGATGGTGGCATCACTCTGCTGACCCTGGGATTCGAACCAATAACCTTCTGATTACGGACATGACCTCACAACCTGCCGAGTCAAACACCACCCCTGATTATGAGGCATACCTACAATGACAACGGTTAATCCCTAACTCCAGCCAGCTTAATCGGGGACATAAAGGCAAAGCATGCTGGGAGTTACATGAATGTCCAAGGACAGGCTCCCCCTAGAGCACGGGTGAGGGATGACAGAAAGGAATAGCAGCATGGTGCACCGGATGGGAGCGGTAGGGAGTCGGAGGCTGGAGGTGCATCGTGGGATGTGTGCTCTGGGTGGAAGGTAGACTCGTCCCACCCATTTCACCCAGTTTCACAGGCTTCCTACGCATGCACTGGGCATGAGCCAGCAGAGTGACGCTCCAGCTTCTTAACGCTGGTTCTGGAATCCATTCGCTTTTTTAATCACCCACGGTGTTTCAGCCGTTCTAGGCAGACCTAGAAAAGGGCTTCTTTTATTTCTCCAGCATATCTGTCTGCTAAAGGAACATCCAGCTGTTTATTAACGCACTTCCCGTCTCCTCCCCCCTAACCCCCCAATCCCTCAAACATATAATTCTGAGTTGTGCCTCATGAGTGTTTGGGGAAAACCAAATGGACGTCTGGAGTTCTGTTTTCCCAGAGGTGACCACACTGGCATTAAAAGAAAGCTTTTAGAACGGAAACATGACACACGGCCCTGGACTGCAGACCCGGAGGTCAGCGGGCGGAGCCCTGGTCGCATTCGCGTCATCGGCCGTCCAGCTGAGTAAATCAGGACTGGAGAGCGTTCATCGTGCAAGTCAGCCTCAAGGGAGGCAGCATGGAGGATAGAGTATCATGGCGGAACCGCGGATGCTCTGCTGGTGACCCTCAGGGTTTGTCGAGATCTATCGCCGATGTTCCCCTATAATCTGCATCACCCCAGCACAAATTCCTGACCTCACAGATCTTCGCTGATGACTGTTACCTGTTTCTCTCACATGTACTGGCTAACTGCCTGCATCTGTCCCAAGCAGCATAGGGCACAGGGTTGGGGTGCAAGTCCATCACAATGCACACATGCACACACTGTCATGCTGTGTGGGAGACTGAGAGACACCGGTTCACCTACACAGATATTATTGGACCTTGGGAGGAAACCAGAGTACCTGAAAGAAACCTGCACAACATCGGGGGGGGGGGGATTTGCAAACTCCACCCATACGAAATGGATGCAATATTCGGACCCCCCAGCCCCGGAGCTATGAGGCAGCAGTGTTTCCCCCTGAGCTACCCTGCTCAGTGACTGGCTACATTATATTAACATTTCCAGAGACCCTATACTTTGCAAAGGGTAAAGTCATGGGGTGGGGGGACAAATCCAAGGAGCCCTAAACATTTTGGAATATAGTTGGATTGGTCTGGGTTAGAGGCCTCTAGCAGTGCCGATGGATGGATGGATGGACGGATGGATGGATGGATGTTTGCAACAGAGTAGGACAGAGTTTGATAGTGGGGGTGGGCACAACTTAGCAATTTAAATACAAAAGTTTATTATTGGGGGGGGGGTGAATGAATCCAAATTAAGTGTTGGGGGTACAGGTCCCCATTTCCTATGGCCCTGCATATATGAACCTTTTAAATATACTTAATTTTAAGCTATCGATCTTGGGACGTGTTGTTTGCTTTGGGTTGGTTCCGACCCGGGGAACACCCACTTCGCGTTTTCCCTGATCCTGTTCCTCCTTCCTGAGAGCCTTTTCCATCTCCATCTTGTAGCACTTTGGTGGGGCCGTACATTCTGATGGTTTTCTAACCATGTGAACATGCGAGTGTGGCTCCCAGCTGCTCTGGCTCCCCTCCGCAGTGACGTCGCTCTCCCCCAGACCCACGGGGGCGCCAACAAGCGGCATGCTAACTGCTAACGGCTAACGCCACTCAGCCACTTCCACGTGTTTTAGTTTTCCTTAATTCTGTGTGGTTTTTTTCTGGAGGGAGGGCTGGGAAGAAGGGGGATTTTAAACACTGTTTTGCACCCCTAGCCCAGAGAACCGCACGGCCCGACAAGCGACAATAAACCTCGCCGATATTTTTTTCCAAACACATAGTTATTTCCATGGCAACCAGATGCCGTGGGAGGCTCTTCCGTTCCCGCTGGGCCACAAGGACCTTGTCTTTAAAGCCCTCGAAATGCAAGAACAGCAACCATCGCATTGAACGATGCAGTCGCTACAGCAGCTATTGGATGTGGGTCATCCCCCTGCAATGACTTTCAGAGGTTTCCTGTCATGTCTCACTTGTGTTGGGTAAGCCGATACCGGCTCCAGGTGCTGTTATCATCACCCAGAGTTGATGCATCCGTTCAAATTGCACAGTTGTCCTACCCGTTTGTGTTTCTGCCTGCAATATTTGGAAGAACCACTAGGGGGACATCTTTTTAAACTCTTGGTGAACCAGATGCACTAGTGTTACTCTAACCAAGGATTTGCCTCTGAGCTTTCCAGGTTCTTTCAATGATTCTTGATGGGATTCATGTCCGGACTCTGGCCAACCCACTCAAGGACTCTCTTTTTTCTCCCCATAATTCCACTGTGGCTTTTCCCAAGTAACTAGGCAAACGTTGAGCAAATGTGCAAAGAAGAGTAACTCCAGACCTGGTGGGTGGGCTTGCCCCTTAAAGACTCCCTGCCGTCACCCCCAATAAAGGCCCTTTCACTCATTTCCTAATTTTTAAATATCCCTCTGACAGTTACACAGTGGTGGGGGCCGGGAGAGTTTTGTGACACACTGGTGGTGCATAATCTTAATAGGACGTTATTCAGACCAAATACGCCCAGCAGTACTGTGTGACACTCTTAAAACGCCTGTGTGGGCTTCCATTAGCAAAGGCTAATCGAGCCCCTTCAGTGTCCATCAAGCTTTGACTCGTTCTCTGACACTGCGAGCTGGGATTCGGGATGCCAGTCGGGCATGGTGGCACGGATTTTTTGAGATGGGAACCTGTGCGGGACAATGGGTCACTCGAAGCCACTTTTAATCAAGAGGGGGTGGTGCGGGCCTCAAAACGTGACGTGGATTTGACCAGGCGGGACTCGTAGCAGTGAGACAGCTGCGAAACTGCCTCCCCCCCTGTGGAGTGAAATGTATAACCAAACAGGACGGCTTTCCTGCAGGGTCTACTAACGCAAAACAGGCTTCACTCCCCTACATCAAAAAAGTGCAGGAAAATAACAATCTTTAACGCTCATATTGATGATGTGTAACTTCTTGTCATTGTCTTCTTTCTGTTCCTTTGATTTTGAATAATAATAATCATTTTAGAAGTTATGAAAACTTGCTATGTGAGTGTATACTTTTACTATAGCATATAAGTGAATATGTAGTGAATAAGTTGCATTGTTGCCATATTTATTATGTTTGTATTCAGACCTTATGGGACTGTTACACAAAAATGTTCTGTGGGCAGAAGGAAAAATGATTGGTTCAGGTAGACAACCAGTCAGATTGTAGAGGAGGCAGGACCAAGATACCCCATTGGTTGGCCCCACCTCCTCTATTTGCTTGGACCCACCTCCTCTACAATCTTCTACAATCCTACTGCCCTCAGAACATTTTTGTGTAAGTAAAACTCCCAGGACCGTGTTCAGACCACCCCTTATGCTGGCCTTATACAGAAATACTCTTAAAAAAAAAAACCTTTTCGAAGGTGCTGAATAGCAGTGGGTGCTTTTTATAAAAGGACTTGGGGGGGTGGGGGGTCCCCAAACGGAACCAGGCTGTCACAAGCGGAGGGTTTCAGTGCTAACAGTAAACAAAACGAGAAACATTTCAAAAAAGCAAATGTAGAATTACAATTCCAGTAGGACTTGGGGGGAGGGGGAGACAGATAAAGACTCACTTATGTTTGGGTCTGATGTGGAATGGGGCGGGGGTCTAGGGTTACTGGTAAAACAAACAGGAAAGAGCAACAGGTGAGACAAATCAGTATGAGCACAATGACCTCACAATCCCTAGGGCCCCAGGACGCTGCCACCCCCCCTACTCTCCCATATCCTCTGCTAACTCTCGCTGTTTATAGGCTGACCCTCTTTCAGCCCCTGTGCAAATCTGCTGGTGCTCAGATGCTTCTGGAGCTCAGCTTGGCTCACACATCAGCAACTGAGGCAGGTGTCCCCGTGTCTGTCTCCGTGTCTGTCCCCGTGTCGGTCTCCGTGTCTGTCCCCGTGTCTGTCCCCGTGTCTGTCTCCGTGGTGGTGCATGCTATGTATCCCGTCCGGTGGCTTAGTGGGTTTTTTTTTGCTAAATTAATCAGGCTCCCCTCCTGTCCTTTCCAACACATTGGCATGCTAATCATCACTTCTGCGCTGTGCATGTGGTTGCCGTGGCAGCAGAGGGGGCAAAACATGCTAGAATTGTGCTGGTTTGCAGGAAGTTTTTCTCATTTTACAGCCTGCTCTGTCATTCAGCTTTTCGATGTTCTCTTGTCCGGAAACTGAAGCCGTTACCCTTTTGCTGGTCATATCAGGCTCTGCGTTTCTCTACCAAACTCATCCACCCATCTGTCCAACCATCCAGCATCCACTTCAGGGTATAGAGGCACCCCCTAAGCTACCAGGCTTCAGGGTATAGAGGCACCCCCTCAGCTACCAGGCTTCAGGGTATAGAGGCACCCCCTAAGCTACCATGTTACACCCTCTACCAAACTAGCACAGATTAGGGCCTGGCTGCTTGCTAATTAGCTGCTGTATCCAGTTACCAGAAATCAGACAAGTATGTTCCATTCTGTCAAAAGTGATGCTCATGTCTCTTTTCGGTGATTAATCCCCTCATTTTTCCCAGGCATCCACCCTCCCAGCCCACACCGCTGTGCGCTGGCTTCCAGGGTCACATGATCCAGTATCATCGTCAGCAGGCCTACTGCTTTGCCCCATTCCAGCATTTGCTGATTGGCCCGTTTCCCCCATGAACCACTGATTGGCCCATTCCCCCATGATCCTTCCCATAATGCTCAGCTGCTATGCCCTTCAGCGACTCCTTTCGCCTTGCGTTGTAGCCACGTGGGTAACTTGAAAAAGGAGCAAAGTGTCACATGGGTATCTTTCATTTAACATCTCAGCTGAACAAGCAAATAAATAAAGTGCTTTCGCCCACCGCCTTATCGCACCCTCACTGGGCCGTGCTGCCTGCAATAAGCTAGTGTTTCCTGTGCTGCCCGTAGCCCGTTTTAGCCAAGGCAGCTAGCTAAATAAAGGCAATTATCTCAAATGTATTGGAGGAAGGAAGGGAATCTAAACTAAGAAAGTTATGAAGCCCGGGGGTAGTAGAAAGCCCCCAGCGGTCCCCGGCCGTCCCTTTGTTCAGCATGTGGGTCGGTAACTGCAGAACATCACGCTCCGTTAAATCCATTCACGTGCAGATAAAGGAACCCGCCTCCGCTGTCAGACGGAGGGACTGGTGGTGCATGTTGCCATTGTCGTAAGTACCTCCATGCTGCCGTTCTGGAGGGAGATCAGCATCAGGACCGGCCTCCAGGTGGCGCTGTGGCGGCCTGAGCGCTTTCTGAGTGAAACGAGACCCGAAGGACGGTGTTCAGGCTGTCTCTGGGCTCGACGTGTCTGTGTCAGCAGATATAACGACCAGCCATCTTGGAAATTATTTTTGAAAATTATTGTTCCTTGCAGACGATGATCCTTGTGTCTGTCACTATTGCAGCTCTAAGTGTTCCAACAGACAGTTGTAGAACTGTTTTTTTTTATTTATTTATTTTCTTTGAAGGTCACAGTGGGGACAGTGTTAAACACAGTATGGGTATGGAACATTCCTCAGATGTGCTATTCTGATTGGCTACCTCCGCAGATTAAGAAGGACTCTTCTGATTGGTTGCTGCAACAGATGCCCGCTCACTGCGCTTCCATGAACATGCTTCTTGAACGGCCTTTTCACAGTTTGCTTTCACTGGCTATCCTTGGGCGGTCCTGCTGGCATGTTTTGTCACGGAGGGAAGGAAGTGGACTGATCTCCGCTCGGTCTTATTTAGGATATCTTGGAGCTGCAAGGCAGCGCAGACACATTAGCCAGCTTGCGGCTGGGAGACCAACTCCCAAACACACCCGGTGCAGTACTGCGGCTTGAGGCTCTTTGAGCTTCGACAGCAACTAGGTTCAAATCCCAGGGTCTACAGAATGATGTCACCGCTGGACCCTTGAGCAAAACCCATTACTCCCAGTTGCTCCAGTCTGACCCTGTTTCCAAATACTACATCACTTTGGACAAAAGTGTCTGCTAAATAAATAAATATATATCAATGCAAATGCACCAGGATTTCCTGTGGGATCGATTCCTCCTACGGCACATTTGTCGGAGTGGCCCAAATATGAGCACTTCATTTAAAGAGAAAGGCCCCCCTTCTGTGGAGAGTTTGGCAATCTTCTGGAGCGTGACTGTCAGCTAGATCTCTGGCTGTCACTCCCAAACCACAATCCCACCCAGCTCCACCCCAGCCCTCGTTAAGGTCCTGTGGGATTCGCGTCACCCGAACACAGGGTTGTGACTGCACACATGGTGCATGCTGGGAATATCTCCAGAAAAAAAAAACATCTCAAACATACCTTTCTGGTGTAAAGGTATTTCAATCACCACACATGCTTCTTTTTGGTATGATTTAACAACCACATGTCCTGGGTCTATGTTCCTGGGGCAGCAACATCTCATCTGTTTGTAGGCCTGTCTCAATAGCTCTTTCTGAATACATACTACTCCCACTTAGCAGTGTCAGGATTGAGACTCACCTGGTTACAGTCACCTCCCATTACTTGGACGTCCCAGTCTGCTCCATGTTCTCTGAAAGTTCTGCACTTTCCAGAATGCTCCAGAAAGTTCTACACTGCTGTGCTTTCCACTGACTGAACAGTTGCCTTATTAGGTTCTTGTTTCGTAGTTGCTGTGTGGCTCCTGTTCCAATCCTGCTTACACTCATACCTGGGCTTCCACTGGAAGCTCAGCCTAACTGCACTTATACCTGGGCTTTCACTGGAAGCTCAGCCTAACTGCACTTATACCTGGGCTTTCACTGGAAGCTCAGCCTAACTGCACTTATACCCGGGCTTTCACTGGAAGCTCAACCTAACTGCAGTTATACCTGGGCTTTCACTGGAAGCTCAACCTAACTGCAGTTATACCCGAGCTTTCACTGGAAGCTCAGCCTAACTGCACTTATACCTTGTCGCCTCCTCGACAACATGTATGTGTAATGTTTATAACACGCTGTTTGTGTGACTTGTACGTTGCTTTGGAAAACAGCAATCTCTGCATAAAAAAAATCTAGATGTAAATATATATGTTTTGATCCGGCCAAAGTCTTAGCTGAAGTGAACAACTTTTAATGGAAGTCTTTTGGATCAGAATTCCGGCATTTTGGATTAGTTACTGTTGATTTAGTGTAATCTGTGCATCGTAGTGGATTATTTTACATTTCATTTTTCCCGAAGCAGGGTGGGACCCCTGACACTTGCCAGGCCCCAGGGCTATAGCCTAGAATAGCCAATCCACCTCTGGCTGTGCACGTCCTAGCATAGGGCTGGGGCTCCTACAGTGAAGATTCTGGTTCCCCCAAACATCAGGCTCCATCTCACACGAGTGGCTCTGTGTTGGTTTTCCTGCTTCCACCGAGGTCAAAGGCATGCTTATTGTTTTCGTTGGGTACTGAAGGCCCCCCAGGTGACTCTTGGTAGGGGTTTACGACAGCCTTTATCAAGGCCTTTTGTTGGATCTGGGATCTCTTCCCCACCATCTGAAAGCTGTGCACTGAACGCACACAACTCAGACAATACAAAAACAAACAGAATGCCGCCGCTGGACTCACGCACACATGGAGGCCTCCTCTCCCCTGCTGGTGCTTGTTCCTCGCCCTAACCCTTCTTGTGTGTTTTCTGCAGCTGACACAATCGTGGACAATACGAAACTTTCCCCTGCCTTCCGGTCGCTTCTGTGGGGGGGGTTTAAGTGGTTTGTCGGGAAACTGCCTGCGTGCGATGTGCTTTTTGATGTCCGAGCAACAAAAAAGTAGATAGAAGAATATGAATGTGGAGTGGGGGAAAAAGAAAACAGCAGTTTAAACCGTGTCAGAACATGACAGATGCTGACTAGCTTTCAACTAAACTGTCGAAGACGTCTGAGCCTAAAAGATGGTGGTTTGTGTCAATGGAAGAACAGTGATATTTTACTGTTGAAACTATTAAACTGAATAGTTTATGTACAACCATATTGCGGAAAACCACTGGAATGGATGTGGTATGGAACTATATCCTACGAATTTTCTTTTGGACACAATTGTTTATAAAGCCACTAGAGTTAGGGTCTTTATCTTTCAGAAGTCGCTATAACCAAATTTCAGATTAAAACACAAAGGATATAGGTGTCATGGGGAGGAGGGGCATCAGCCTGGCAGATGATGGCATCCTTCCTCTGATTGGCTCTCAAACACAGATATCACTAATCTAGGTCTCGCCTACAATTGACATGAAGCACCCAAACAGAAGGCTTCAAGCCATTCCGGGGGCATGGGTTACTTCGCAGTCATTTTTCCCAGAATGTATCAACTGAGGAGGATGGCGGTGGTTCGAGTGTAATAAAGTGACCCACCACATATCTAAACGGTCAGGTTTTGGTGCCCTGAGGCCAGAGGGCTTGGTAATAGGCTCCAAGGCTCCATTCGTTTTGCAGTCACATGTCAGAGATTGTAATGCCTGCCAATCCCTCTTCCAGTTCTGCCTTACAGTATGACTGAAAGAAGTTGGTGCTTCTGCAACCAAATAACTCTACGCCACTTTTCTGCATGGTTTCAATGCTTTCTAGAAACTTCTGCATGGTTTAGCAAAAGGGTGGGACATTCCCACAGAGCGCTTTCTCTGGTAAGGAACTTGGCAGCATTGGGACTTGTGTCACAGATCTGCAGCACTTACACAACTGTGATCCATCTGTGATCAAATTAAAGACATTCAGTGGAGCAGGCGAGCCACTTATGGGTTCTTCTTGGGTCCAGGAGAAGCAAGTACCTCGAAGGCAGCTGCAACGACTATGTCGACAATCGGCATTGTTACACCAAAAGTCTGGTTGCTATGGTTCGAGAACAGCAGTAAACAAGGAACAGCAGAGGAACAACCTGGATAAGCTGAGATGTAAGGTCTTCTTCTTCTGACATGTCTGAACAAGGTGTGGATGGATTTATATAAAAAAAAAACTTTGAGTTCCTCTGGGCTGATGGACCTACCTGCATCTCTCATGTTGTCTGTTCCTCACAGTCGTCTGTGTTGTTTTTTTCTCTGTTATTTTTCCAATTCGTTTACTTTAACAAACCTGTCCAACGAGAAAAACAAAGGCACAATGATGATGGTGAATAGCCAGTTTAAACCCTATTCGGTCATGTCTTCTGAGAACCCCAGTATGCAGTAAGTCACTCTCGGTACTTTAGTCCAGAGAAAGTGAACGGAGATCATGTGTTTGTCCTTTGGGGCAGGGTGGCTTCAAGATAACTGAGGAGTAGATACTGATCACAGGGATCTGGGACACGATGCTGAAGCTGTGTGAGCTAATCCTTCCAAGATGTGTCCTTGAATTGTAATCTGTCCTCTGGTGAACATCTCATCATGTACAACATACACTCCATCATGCAGCTCTTTTACATAGAAATCTTTGCATGAACATTCAATCCGACACCACAACATGCAGCTATGGGCCAAATGCATTCATTGTGGCAGCATTATAAGGTAACCTAGCTACTTCTCGTTCAAGGGTAGATTAGTAGAACAATACGAGAATCCCAGTGGTGGGCACAGCTAACTGAAAAGTTAGCTTAGATAACTACTAATTCGCTAACTTCGAAGTTTACTTTGATAACGGTAAACTGATAAACCACTAAAAAAAACTAGTGGAAGCTAACGGCAACCGCTAAATTCTAATCGCTAACTTTTACTATATGAATTTAGCTTCGGTTTGATTTTGCGCTCTGAAGCCCTTAAAAACAGAGCTGAAATTCTAACCTGTTTAGTGATTTAAATCCTCAGGGCTGGAGTGATTACCTGACGATACTTAGTTTTTTTCTGTAGAATCTCTCGAATACATTTTCTTATATCATTTTCTTTCAATGATATTCCATATGTGAGTGTTTTTGTCGGAGGAGTCCTATTGCACGACTGACTCGTGCTTTTACCCTCAGTGAAGCCAACTAGGGACTACAAACATGGCACCATTTACCCAGAACTATGAAGGAGGATCTCAGCTCTTTATTGGTGTATAGCTCTGCCAATAAGAACCCAGAAAATAAAGGAAAATTACCAGGGACTGAAGTAGGATTTCAGGCTTAGCTGGATAACTTGTTGTATTGAAGGTAATCTGGGCTAAATGTAAGTGAATGAAGATAAAGTCCATTTAAACTAGGGTACCTGCAACTCAAGTTATGCAACTATGCAAGAAATCCTGTTTCATGACACAGGCCCCACTTAGTTCAGGGTACCCCAACTTAAATGGATTTTATTTTCATTCACTTACATTTAGCTCAGACAACCTTAAATAGACAGGTTATCAACCAATCACATCTTCTATGTACACATAGTCAGCTAACACCGTGCCGGAACAGACCAGAACAAATATGGGTGATTTTAGGATTTACAATCGTTTTTGAACATTAAACTTTATTTACTTTACAAGTGCTAAAATGTTAGTGGGTTTACAGTTACCAGAACCAAACTTCGCAGAAGCTAATCGGTCCTGCAACAGTTTTCAGAGTTAGTAGAAATGCTAATCCACTAATGAACAAGTTAGCTTTGCTAATTAGCAGTTAGCGGATTAGCAGAACCCTGCGCATCACACAAATTGTTGTACTGAGCTTTTATCTTTAATGAGTCCGGCCATTCTCAACTGACCAGTATCATTTACAAGATTTTTACATCCACAGAATGTATTTTTGTTTGTTTATTTTGGAACCATCGTCTCTGGCCTCAACAATCCCACCACATTCAACATCACTTTGATCACATATCTTAGCCATTGTGTGTTTAGCTGAACAGAAACCGAACCTATTAACTGTGTCTTTGTGCCGTATGGATTCAGTTGCAGCCACATGATCTGTTGTTTGTTTCCTGGTAGAATTAGCAAGCAGCTGTACCCATTTTGTTGTGATTATAAATGTATTATAAATATATTATATATATATGCATGATAGGCCAACGAGCTGAGCTTCATCGCAAGGTTGTAGGTTCAAGCCCATCATTAGGTTAGGTTTAGGGTTGGCCTTAAGGTTAGGGTGAGGTTTGGTATTAAAGTTAGGGTTGCCATTATGGTTCGACCTAAAGTTAGGGTTGCCTATTTAGAGAATGTTCTTAGCATTCACGTGCAGCATTGATCTACTGGAACAGTAGGGTTTGTGAATGCATTTATTCTTTTGCATTAGCTACCTCTGGTGTTTGTGACCGCAGTTTCAGAAGGTGACTGCAGTGACACGCATTTAGGCGACTGTCAGTAGTGACATCTCTCACCGACCACAGTGAATTATTTATGGTAACAGAAGAGAAGCCGTGGGACGAAAGCAGCTGCACGGAGGCATGCATAGGCAGTTTCCCGGGTGATGTTGCTCGCCTGACACAGTGGGTTCAAAACCTCTAAATCTAGTACAGATCTTCCTTTACAATTAGACAGCAGATTGACCCATGAATCGTGAGTGTCTGCTTATTACCAGTGTTTCCCATTCCGGTCCTTGAGGACCCACAGATTTCTTGATAAAAGGTGGACTGTCTGCCAGGGAACTGGAAGGGAGCAAAAATGTGGACCAGCTGTGGGTCCCCAAGAACCAGATTGGAAAACATTGCCTTGTACCGAAAGCCTCACTTCACCTCCCTGGAGCTCCTCAGTACCCACAGAACTGCAGGCACTAGACCAACCCACCAGTCAGTCTCACATTACCTCTGACCGTAATCTGTGAATAATAATCCCACTCCAGCTCTTCCCAAAGGGTGGACACTCCCCCCCTCACACTGCCTCCAGGGGACTGACTCACCCGGCTTTCTCAATCAAACATCGCTTTGGATAAAAGTGTCCGCAAAATTAATCTAATTTCTCTGTGGTTTCTCGGAGAAAACGCCGGAATGGAGACCAGGAAGTTTTAGACTCTGAAACAAGCGAGGATCTGACTGTGGATGGCGTGACACAGCTCAAGAAACAAAGATCATCCTAAATCACGGGCGCCTGCTTTACTCGGGATGCTCCTTGGGACCTCTGCTAGTCCAAAGGCCCTGTGTTTAGGAATCTTCCATCTGTGTTGGAGTTTGCCAATAACTTAAGCCAATGTTTCTCAACCCAGTCCTTGGGGGGGGGGGCTCTCAAAACAGTCCACATTTTTACTCTCTCCCAGCTCCGAGCCAATCAGGAACTCTGAATACCTGGCACAGATACATTGGGAGCTGGGAGGGAGCAAAAATGTGGACTGTCCGGTTGTCCCCAAGGACTGGGTTGAGAAACATTGGCTTGAGCTATGACTCATGGTATCATTTGTTTCTTCTACCTCTTCTCCATAGTGTCTCGGTCTCCTTATCATGGAAACCACCTCTTTTTCCTAACAGGCCGAGCGACGAGAGTCACCCCACGGTAAAGGCTGACGGCTGTGTGGACAACCTGGCTGAAGCGGTGGACATCCTCCTGAAGCACCGGGTGCAGTGACCCCACCACCAGCCCCACTCACAGACATCCAGCTTCCTCCCCAGGACAGAGACTGACCTGGAACCTGCACACCCAACTTGGGGACTAAACACTGTGATCCTAATCAATGGCTGAAATAATGTGACACTACACCGTCTGTCTAACCAAATGTATGAAAGAAGGTTGGGTGGAACCAGTATAACTTAAACTACCTTACAGGTTAACAAAATGGGGACGGACAGGGGGAATAAAAAAACTTCATACCTATCGCTGTCACGTTTACTTGGTGTTTCCTGGCCGGTGCGATGCAGCGATTACTCTTGAGTTGAACACGATGGCAAGAAATAGAGGCACAGCGGGACCTGTTTTCCTCGCTGGTTCGCTGGTAGAGAAACAAAGAGTGGAAAGACATGTTTCAAAGGGAAGTCCATTTATAGTTTCTGGAGCATGGCGGTAGAGAAGCTTCTAGACAATACACAATACAGATGGTTTCTCTGTGTGGATAAATGCTTTGGGGAGACAGAGGGACTGCTTATTTCAGGAATAAAAGAATTACGTGGGGTGTGTACAGCTTCGGTGATAAATGTACCGTAAAAAAAAAAAATGTCCATTTTGCACTGTATGGCATAATGTCGCTTAGCATAAAAATGAATTTGGATAAATCGTTTAATTTCTCTTCAGATTCCAGATTCAGAGGGACATTGCTGATAAGCTTAGCTTTTACAGCATTATTACACCCCAGATCTTGATACATTCTATATTGCTGTGATTATATGCCAAGCCACACAAACACCAAATCCCCCTGGATTATGGTATATGTGTTTTGGGATGTATTAGCAGTGGAAAATAACGTAAGGGAACTGTTGTCTTAAGTCCAAATGACCTTGATTCTTTGCTGACATCAGTATTTAGATAATGTAATGTTTAAGGTTGAAGTTAAGCACTTAAAAAATGTAAATGCATTGTTAAACCTATGGAAGTGTACTTAACTACCATCATGCATGTGGAATACCTTCATCTCAGGTTGGTATGTTGATCTGATGTTGATCTGATGTGTATCTGATGTGCCTAGCATTGGGGCAGGGGCAAGACTGAAGGTGGGACTTTTATTTTGATACGGGCTTCTTTCAGTCCTGGAACAAACATCCTTTGTTCTACGTACCAGACCATGGAACACTCACTTCCGCAGTCACTCTTCTAGCGATCCGGTAGGGTACACCATATGCTGGCTGGCAATGAACGCACACTCTTGGCATTCCATCAGGAGTTACGAGATGTTCATGGAGACCAGAGTATGGGACGTGGTATTATCAAAGTGCTCTTAAACACTGAAGACATTTATCTAGCTGATTCAATGCAGTCAAACTTTTGTGCGTTGATTTTAGCAAGAAACTGGCTATGGAATGAAAACTTTTCAGTGCTATATCAACGGCTGCTGTTTTCTTGAGATTAACATATTATTTACATAGGCAGATACCAGGCTTCACTGAAGAAGCTTGTGTTTAAAGGGGGAACAAAGGCATTTATCTTCAAATTTCAATGGGCAGTTGGCAGAAGTCGGTTAAAATACAGATGAATAAACTGTTTGTTTGCCTTGAGGCAACATCTCAACTTCTCTACTGTCTAACTGAGGAACCTAAAAAAAAAGTTGGTGAAGTGAAATTTGATCGCTTTTTACTTAATATATAATCTGTTCTCTTTAAAGACAAGCAAATTATGCTCAGAATTTATGACCTTGGCCTTGCTAATCAACATGTAATTTTGCCTCTGTCTCCAGGGAAACACACCCCACTAAGCCCTGCCAGTAAGCTTTCTGTTACATCTAGTAGACCTTGTTACATCTAGTAGTAGTGGTTCTTTTGAGTCAAACGTACAACCTTTTCTGTGTTTCGGAATGATTTTTTTTTCTGATTTGATTATACGGATGGTTGTGGAGTAAGATAATTTTGTAATAACTTGCCAATAACAATGCCTGTCTTCTAGTGGTGATATATTTTATACTGCTAATATTTGGAGATTGTACAACAAGCTCATTCATACAGTCTTCGTTCCCAGCTTTTGAATACACAAAGTAGAGCAAACTGAAGTTGAAACTATACAGCATTTTTCCAAGGTCATCATCTAGGGAGGAGATGACACACTAAGCTGGAAACTCACTGTGGCATTCCGGAACTTCTGCTGTGATTGATAAAAACACAATCGTGCTTGTTAATTTTATTCCTTTACAGAACACAGGCTGAAATATCTGCCTCCTCATCACACTGTTGGCACACCTTCTGCGCAGCGTGAACATGGTACGTCGCACGACGACGACAGGTACCAACAAACAGCTGCTCTGAACTGGCTCCAAGGTCAAAGGTCACCCACCAGCCGTGACTGGAGTACCACACCCGTACGCTTTGACTGGAATGAAGTGTCTGGCGATTTCCTTGAAACAGCGGACCGATTAGCCAGCTGAACTCATGAACCTAGTTAGGTGTTGCCTCAGAAACTTATCATGTCATTTCCAGAATCATGTCACAGTTGCCTAGGTTGAGACTCTGTCATGCAGCTTAACAAACACACCGCTAATAACTTTAAACCCACAAAAAAGAATTTTCGCTCTAAAAGCTTTCTTTTCAGAACACGTCATAATCAGTAGCTAATCTGAGATCATTGACCGATCACATTCTATAACTTAGAAGTCTTCAACTCCACGAGTAATGCTGATTTCCCGTCATGTGCTTCATCTCTATAACGTCTCTTCCCTGAAACAGAAAGAGCTCTTCCATAAGGCTGTCTTCAAGCAAAGGCAAACCGCGGGTTCTAAACCTCCAAATTTAATACAGATCTTCCTCTACCATTAGACAGCAGATTAACCCATCAGCAGATTTTTCTAAAAACAGCGGAGATGGAAATACTGAAGTTTCCTCGCCAACTAGAATTTACAACTAAAAATGTATTTTAAAGCCGTCTGCCTGCACTGCAGAAGCATATTCAGCCTTTCTGGGGAAGCCAATGCTTAATTTAAGTCAATGCTGTACATTCCAGTAGGTGGCAAAGGCAAGAGAATGTGTTTTCAGCTCAGGAGCTGCCAATATGAAAGATTATTATTTTTGCACTATTCCGGGATGTTCTCACATACTGCCATTCCACTTCAATGCTCTGGACCTGAAAATGTCAGGACTTGAACGCAGCGTTAGACAGGAGCCCGGCACAGAGGCACGACTCAACCCTGAGAACGGTCAGCATGCGGACAGTGTCTGTCAGACAAAACATGATCCAGGAAATGTTACAATGCTCCGTACCCACCTGCCATGTACGCCTGTCACTCAGTGAAACTTTCATACGCCTTGACCAAGCTTCTGTTCCAGCAAAGGTATCTTTAGATTCTGGATGGCAAGTGACTCTTACAAGCGGTATGTGTCACACGTCAGACAGTCTATGTGGTCCTGCTAAGTGCCACTGCCCTCTTCGAAAAACACACACTGCCCGGTCAAAAAAAATCGTCACCATTTCAATTTAAATCAGCAAGTACTGAAGAGACAATGATTGGATCAGTATTATAGCTCAGCAATGTTATGCAGCAATAACGTGAAGTCAGCTGAGCACCTGAATCTACTGAATGGGCAGGTTATCCCATCAATGGACTTTTTCTTTCTTAATGGCGCGGGCATATTCCAGGATGATAACGGAAAGATTCAGAGCAGTTCAGGGAGCATGAGGACTCATTATCACCCATCAAACTGGCCACCACAGGGTTTTGACCTTTAACCCCATTGAAAGTCTTTGATACGTGCTGAAGAAGGCTTCACAGGGTGGTTCAACTCACCTGTCATCAATACAAGATCTCGAGGAGAAATTAAGCATTAACGAATGTGCACCATAATCAAAGCTAAAGGTGGTCCAATGAAATATTATAGTGTGCGACATTTTTTTGGGTCAGGCAGTGTATGTCTGGGGCAATGTATGAATTATTCTGAAAATCATTCGGAGACCAAGGGAAAGACACAGGATCCTGGCAGACGTATGATTTTGCCGTGTCTCTTTCTAACCCTTAGCCTTGCGACTCTGGAGGTATTGAGACGCTGATATTTCCACGTGTGTTATCTAGAAGAACCATCGGTCACTCTAACCATCCCTGCGCTCAATGCATTTTTTCCCATTTCCTTTACAACATGAACCGTAAACACTGAAATCAGTCATCTGTTCAGCTCACGTTTTTTTTTTTTTTTTGCCAGTTTCTTTAAAACTGAGGCGAAACATCCAGTTTAACGGTGATACCGGTCCAAACTCTCGTCAAGAGTCCCTTGATCACAACAACAGCTTTTTAAAGGCAGAGTAAAACGATCGGCTGTCAGATATGAATGAGAATGTAAATATGATTATAAAACGTGATTTTCCAGTAACAGTTTTTTCTTTTCCTTTTAAGTGACAACATGCTCCATCAAGGTACTTTGATCACTGTGAGTAGCCACAGGGTAAAATTAATCTCCATCTTATTAAACAAGATCGCTGATGTGAAGAAACTGCCTCACATACGTTGTCAGAGCATGCAAAAAATAAAAAATAAACTCCAGGCGTATCAAGGGCGTATCAGTGTCTTATGAAATCACTGGTCCAGAATTCATCCTTTATCCCATCAGAGCTTATGCATGCGAAAGAAATAGCAGTAACTAAGATGTTTATGTGTGACTCAGCAAACTAAGCCTCTGAGTCTATGATCGGAAGGTTGCTGGTTCAAGCCCATCCATTGCTGGATGGCCAGGTCTGGGGGACCTTGAGCAGGTCCCTTAACCCCCAGCTCCATGGGTGCTGCTACAGGAGGTTGTCCCTTTTTTGCCAAGCTTGCAGCACTTTTCTGTGTGTCATGGAGAGCACGATGGGGTAGAAAAAAAAAGAGAATTTCCCAACAAGGATCAATAATGTGTCATTATTATTACATTTCCAACCCATACCACCTGCTGAATCAGGGATGGTCCATACAGAAGGTTCTTGTAGGACTGTGGACAGGATCTGGATATTTCAAATTCACTAACAACAGAACCACAACCCCTGAAAATGCACCATTGCCAAAGGAACGGGCCACTAAGAAGAAGACGACCACGAGTGCTACGTTAGGGGGTGTTGGGTGCGGGTCTATCCAAGCTCAAACTCGGCCTAAGGCACGATAAGGAAAAGGCCCAGACACACCTCGCCACATGCTTTCGTGTTCAGGTAGCGTGTTGCTAAGAAAAACATTAGCAGTTAGCAAAATTTTGCCAGTTAGCCCCAAATGAATCTTTATTTTTCCCAACATTACAGCTTTAAAGGATTTGAAAATGCCTGCTTGTGTGGAAAGAGATTGCAAGCTTGACCGGTTGTTATAAGGAGTTTGAGAAACATCCTGGCAGATATAACTTGGGAGCATCTCCTGGATTTACAATCATCCACGTTATGGCGTCCTTTGGCATATGACATCCTCATGGGATCAATTACGTTTTACATGGGCTGCTAGCCGCATATAATGCATAGCCAAAACTCAGGGCTGAAAAAAATAAATACATGAATGTCAAATAGCCAGCACTGAGAGTCAAAGCCTCTTAGGAAGAAATGTCGTTTGAATTTCACCCAGAGTCCCTAAAAATTGCAGCCAAAAACCATTTGGTCAGGTTTCAAAAACCGTAAAGCTGCAGGAATTTGACAACTACTTAAAAAAAAAATAAACTATTAGGAACCATTTTATTAAGACTCCGGTTCAGCGTGACTGATGAATTTAACCCTTTTTACAACTCGGGGCTAATTCACAAGTGACCTTATGAAATATTTCTCTTACATAACTTTACAATTCAGTGTTTATTTATATAGAAATATTTGTATTTCATTTTTTTTTTTGCTACAATCATAAAAAGAAATAAAACTGATGCTGATCAAATCTCCAAATGTAGGAATCGTTTCATCATCAGTTTGTTCCATCTTTACAAAATATCACTGCCGTTTACTGAGTGGTGCTGTGCGTGAAAGGAGTGCCCATTTATGGAAGGCGGCGTATCCCATGAGCCACCTTGGGGTGCTTCCCTTCAGGTCCTCATGTGTCCTCATTTTCTTTCCCCGACAGGGAATGCTGCGGGGGTGGTGGGGAGGATTCAGGCGACAAAGAGGCTTCACAAAGTGCTAATCACCCCATTACAAAATTATGGTGTGAAATTCACCCCCATCCCCCCATGAAGGGAGAACCAGTCGCATCAGAGTCCGCAGCGCCCCCCCCTGGATGAGTGCACGTGAAGTAGGTTCTTTTTTATATGTCCCAAAAAACAATCACAATAAGAATAATATATACTCGTATATATAAAACGATTGTGCGTGTCCAAGGTGCTGGCAAAGCATTGTGGTCCTTCTGAACTCTCCCTGTATTGTGTGCTTCACTGGGAGTCAGGTGGTGTCCACATTCTGCCAGTAACATCCGTCCTGAGCCTGGCTGTGTTGTGCTTCTCCACCCCCCCATCTCAGAGACACCCGCATCAGTTCCTCTCGATCTGCTCGATGTCCAGCTCGCCACCCAGCCGGTCCGCATCAGTCCCGGAGGTGCACGGGATGTGCCAGCACCCACCCGCGTCGCCTCCGGCTGAATAGCCACCCAGTTCCTTTCCAGATGGGTCTTCGTGACGCGTCACCGTGTGCCAAGGCTCCACCCCCTGGCTGTCGCAGCCAATCGGCTGCTTAGTGCCATTGCTACAGGGAGGGGCGGGGCTACAGCAGGAAGTCTCCGTAAAGCCCGGACAGCTGAGGCTGCAGAAAGTGGAGAGTTTCTGTGAAAACAAGGAGAAGAGAAAGTAAGCGATCAGCTTCACACGCCGCCCTGAGCAACGTAGCACAACATTCATTTTGCGTACTTAAGGCTGCGTAGAAATTTAATGCAAAGTAGCAGAAATGCTCATTTTCATTATCGAAATCCCTGATGTTGCCATACACGTCAGCCCTGTCCGGCGTTAGTCACTCCCTCTGTGTCACTGGCGTCGCCACGGTAACCGGGTGTTTGCATTGTAAATCATCTGCCTTTTTCCAGCCGCACTGTCCATTTCCCCCCCTCTGCATCTCGAAGGCAGAAAGGCCACCAGGCTTGGCTTTGCTCAGACCTTCAGCAAACAAGGCTTGGGGGGGAGGGGGGGAGTCGTGATGAAAAGGATTGTCTGGTAGCTTCCCTGCTGAGTTATAAATAGATTTCTTTATTATTATTATTATTTTACACACATTCCTTCCTTCCCCGGAGAACTCCATCCTTTGCCCTGTTGCCTATGCCTTGCATTTTGGAACCTTCAGTGTTGCCCCCCACCCTCCTATGGTGGTTGAGTTGTTATCCAGAGGCTGCATTTTAACACGAACCTTTGATCATTTCAGTCCTGTGCTCCTGAACATGTTTCCCTTCAGTGTGAGAATCTGCTGCCCTCTGTCATTTCACCGATGTCACTTCCTGTTCTTTTTTCCCCGTGTACAGCATCCATTCGCTGTGGCCATGTCATGTGACCGCAGCATGCAGTGGAACTGCACTGTTCAGTTCAGTTTGTAACCTGTGTTGATAGGTTAGCAGTGGGATGGTTATTCTCCTGTTTACCTTAATGGGCAGTTTAGCGGCTCCTCTCTCTGTCCTGATGCCAGTCAGTGTTTTTTTTTTTTTTTAAACACTGTTCCCCTCTGAATTTCTGTTTGAATAACAAGCATTACAAGAAAACGAAAAGGTTGCTGTTAAATCTGCTCCTGGCACTGGGCCCTGCTTGGGGGTGGGTCTCTGGGCCCACATCACAGCCTGTTCTTCTCTGTGAGACCAGCCCGTTTTCAGTAAGACTCCAGATGGATGAGACGCTCCCTCATGCTGCGAGATCTCATCCATGTTCTCTCCGTCTCTAAAACACGCCGGCTCCCAGTACGCATTCCCAGTGCGCTGGCTCGTTCGGGGCCTATTCCTGCACCAAATGCATTAAATAATTTAGTTTGCCTCCCGGACATTTTTATCTGGAGCAAATCGTTCGGCTTGCAGTTTCACTAGCTGCCCGTGTGCGCAGCTAAAAGCCGTTCAAGTACCTGCCCCTCGTTAAGCGTGTTTATGACTCTCTGCCCTCTGGATACAAATCCAGTCCATAAGACGGTGGGTCTCGGCTCGGAACAGAGATGGTTTTTCACTTCATTCCTTGTCATGCTGCTGCTTCCTGGTCTGGACATACCTTCAGTAATCTAATATTGTTTCCTCAGTGGTATCATTTACGGGAACAATTGGGGGTTAAGGGCTTTGCTAAAGGGGGAGGTCATCCTGCCAACCCAGGGATTTGAACCAGCGACCTTCAGATCTCAGGCACAGCGTCCTGCCCTCGTTTTTGCTGACGGGTTACATCCTAAATCTTTCTGTCTCATAGGTGTGTACAGGAGTAAGGCTTTTGTGGATGCCCAGACAAGCACGGTCCTTCCGCTGTTTTCACCATGAATCGGAATAAGCGTGAGAAAGAATACTACAGCTTAGACGTCGGGGACTCGACGTTCACGGTCCTGAAGCGCTACCAGAATTTAAGACCCATTGGCTCGGGGGCGCAGGGAATCGTGTGGTAAGTCAGGCAGCCGTCTCCGTGGATAGAGTGAGTAATAAAATGTGTATATAAAGAGGAGCTTGACCTTTTGATTTGTCTGAAAGTGGGTCTAATGCAGTGTGAAGTTTCCCAGCTTTTTGTATCTATGCTGATTCACCAGGGGAATTGGTATGATAAGCGAATAAATGATTAAGATCCCTTTTAAGGAGAGATGGTGGCATTTACGATTCCTCCGTCCCTGACCCACTATTCCGCTTTGTTGTCCTGTGAGTTTAGCTCCTCAACCTAAATATGAAGGTCGCTGGGCAGACTCCGCCACGTGTCCCTCCCGATGTTTTTTTTTTTTTGTTGTTCCCAGCATTCCCCCTTTTTGTCCGCCCCCCCCAGCTCAGCATACGATCACGTCCTGGAGCGGAACGTGGCGATAAAGAAGCTCAGCCGGCCGTTCCAGAACCAGACGCACGCCAAGAGGGCGTACCGGGAGCTGGTGCTCATGAAGTGCGTCAACCACAAAAACGTGAGGCCCCTCGCCATGTGGTTATGCAACCTCCCGCCCACCAGGGGGCGCCCCACGGTGCTCCCTGGCCGTTAGACATGATCGTGAGGTCTCCGTCGTCTTCTTTCACAGATAATCGGGCTGTTGAATGTGTTTACGCCGCAGAAGACGCTTGAGGACTTCCAGGACGTGTGAGTTGATTTTGCCAAATTCGAGATGTTGCAGAATGTACCAGGACTGGAGCAAAGGAAATCTTCCGCAGTGTCAGCTGACCTCGGGCTCCACCCTCCCACATGAGTACAGGTACCTGGTGATGGAGCTGATGGACGCCAACCTGTGTCAGGTGATCCAGATGGAGCTGGATCACGAGCGCCTGTCCTACCTGCTCTACCAGATGCTGTGTGGCATCAAGCACCTTCACGCCGCTGGAATCATACACAGGGTATGCGGCCCCGCCCCCTCCTCAGCCTGCACTTGACATTATGGAAATATTGTGTTCAATGTCAGATATTATTGACGACCGTGTACTTTACAAGTGAATCGAAAATATCATTCTGAAGTTTTACTGTGTGTGCCAGTGTCACTTGGATAGTCTGTGGTATAGCTGCTGACGCATTGAGGTCTTTATATAGAAATGGGCGGGCACAGGAATCTGACCACTCCTGATTGGCAGTGTCACTAACCAATCACATGTCAGCAATAAGGAAACAGGGTGTTTGGCCTAAAGGAAAACCACAAGTTGAATTGTCCGGGAAGCAGATCATGACTAATGCAGTAGAACTGGAACTCTATCGCTCATGGGCTCCTTTTTAAGACTCTA
>JAODJX010000043.1:12916886-12932584 GCA_026776945.1 Isichthys henryi
CCAAAAACATGCTGAGGCTAATTGGAGTTGCTAAATTGCCCGTAGGTATGCATGTGTGAGTGAATGGTGTGTGAGTGAGCCCTGCGATTGGCTGGCCCCCCATCCTGGGTTGTTCCCTGCGTCGTGCCCATTGCTTCCGAATAGGCTCCGGACCCTATTATAGGATAAGCGGTTTGGAAAATGGATGGATGGATAATGTTGAAATGGTCAATTAAATCGTACATGCTATTGCACCTATCCGGTAAGTAATAGTACTGCTCGACATCACTGCCGCTGCAATTGAGTATGAAACTCGTCGTGCGGGTCTTTTTTTATCTGCTTTCGTTCAAGACTCACAGGCCGCCCTGTAGTTAAGTGCTGCCTGAAATCGCAGACAGATACAGGGTTGTCAGCTTTGGTCAGCTGGCTGGCACGACATTTTTAATTCGAGACAAGTCTGCACACGCATTTACATGTATTTAACAGTTTTATTAGCTTTTAAATAGTCTGCAGGGTTTGCAAACTACCCCACTGCTTTCGATGTAGCTTAATTTTCATAATGGAATGATACAGATTTGCTGTAAGATTTCTGGGGTGAACGTGATAGCCTGAAAGTGTGAATGCATGAGAGTTGGCATCCCAGTAAGTAGGTGCATGCAAGCAGTCAACGGAACTACAGAACCTTATATTGCCATGTCATTGGGTCTTGTTGAATTTTGGTACTATTTATAGTTTACTGAAAATCCCTTGCTATAACATAATACTCATAAATAATTATACTCGACGTTCATATACAAAACGTCACTACGCCGGGACAATTTCGTCGTAAAGACTCCCATTCCCACAATGCACCGGGCCGCGCACGCTCTCGCCGCTCAGGTCGCGCGGCCGCGGCAGGTTCTTGGACGCGTTGGGATGTTTTCATCATGGCTGCGTGCATTTCCAGTTACACTTTTAGTTCTGTGTGTTACCACAGTGCCAACAGTAACTCCGACCATGTAAGTGTCTGCAGTTATCGATCGTAATGAAAGGAGACCGTTTCCGAATTGTTTTCTTTAGCTGCCGTTAGAGTTAAGCCTGTCAGTGTTTTAGAAATAGGTGTTAGCCTAGCTAACTACTTTAAAGTGTCCGTCGCTTTTCTCCGGAATTTATCATCACGGTTTTGATCCAGAATTTATTTATTTACAGCGTAAGAAGATCATTTAGACCGTCTCGTAGAAGTTACCGCAGAGACACCTTACTAGTTAAACATTTATACATTAACAGATGTGTATTGCGCCCCAAAACGTTTACATTCTGATGAGCAGTGTGTAAAACGAATCTGCCAATTCATGAGTGAAATGCCATTAGTTTAACAGTAGGGCGTGAATGGTAAAACCTGTTTTTATAACTAGGCCTGGTTAAGCTAACTAGCCGCCAGCCCTGCTTGTCCAGTTAAACGCAGCATCTGTCTTGTGGGCATTCCATGAATAATTGCTATGTTACGATAAAAAATAATAGTGAACACCTTTAAGAATCTGTGGGGTTTTTACCCAAAATTAACTAGTACGGGTTCAACGCAGTGAGAGAAATCTTGCCATTGTAGTGACGGTTTAATATTTTAATGAGTTTTAATCGATCCGTTCTGCATAATTTGTCTTTTAAATGTTCTATTATGGAACGTGTCAGTAAGCAGCCGGTGTCGGTTTTTATAGGAAGGCTTCCTGCTCGGGGAGGTAAAAGAAGAGGAAACATTCAGCATCAGTGACTCTCAGATCAGCAGCACAGAACTTATCCGGGTCATAGGTAAGATCATCGGCTGCTGGTATGAAAAGCTTTCTGTGGCTTGTTTGCGTGCTCAGCACTGTCAGTCTCTTCAGACTGGAGTCCATTCCTGGCATTTTGTGTTGAGGAATTTCTCCAATGGGATGTTGTGACCAGTCTCCTTAACTCTAAATGGTCATGTCTCACATTTATCTATTACCCAGCGCTCAGGTTTTATAAGAACACTATGTCATCTTCGGTCAGTCCAGCATACATTATTTATTAAATAAGCAGTTTTGTTCTGCTTGTTGTGTTGCGTGTTGCTGTTCCTGCAATCTTGCTACATTTGCAGCTTTAGGGAGTTGCTAGTGAGCTGTTATGAGGGGGTTTTTTATTGTGGTTGGGTTGGACTGTTTTCTGTGAGCTCAGCTAAATGTTCTGCATGATGAAGAAACTGCCGCACTGGGTTGAGGTGCAGGTTGAAAGGGAAATTTCGTGTGTGTGTGTGTGTGTGTGTGTGTGTGTGTCCTGGTGAAATGGCACGACAGTACCTATCATAGTGAGCCCGGGGTTGCGGTGTTTGTGAGCGACCTGCGGATTGCGTGCAAGATTGTTAGATCTGATGGCTTCACAGAAGCTTATTATTTAAGAAAGGCTTTTAAGTAACTGCTGTGGTGTCATATTGAGTAAAACCATCAAGATGAGCCGTATGAATGGCTGTGATAGGCTATAACAGCGCTTTATTAACTATGAATAAAAATAAGAAGAAGAATAATAATTCTGATCAAAATGGAGTTTGAGTTCACTGTGGTAACAGAGGACGATAGATGTTTACCAGTAGGCGGGATGAATGGCCTCAGAAAATGATGCCCTAATACTGCCAACCACTGCTAAACACGCAGAGCTTGTGTTGAACACAGAGGAAGTTCCGATTCACTAGTAAAACACATCATAACTTTGTAATTCTTTTCTGTTTTTTAATAGAAGTTCAAAATCATGAACCATGTGCACAACTTTTTAGGTAAGAACACGTTTGTGGAAGACAGTGGTTTGACGTTCTTTTAACCATGAAATCAGGTTGAAATACGTATTGTGGCAGTTTGTGATGGGAAGATGTTTTTGATGTGTTTTTGAGTAGTTTCTAGTGATATTTACTTTAAGCCATTTTTCTGTTGTTTCAGCTTTTATGATTATTCAGGCAACGTCAATGAAGATAAGCTCAATGGGATTCTTAAAGAGAGAAGGAAAGTGAGTACTTGGATACTCACTTGCTACTCGGTACACGTTCTCCCCAGCTGCTGCACATAACACAGTACATGCCTGGCACTGGGTGCTTCCTGGGCCTTGAGGACAGCATAGGGGGCCTGATGTGATGTGGAGTGGGGCAGGGTTAGGGCTGTGCGGGGGGTACATCTAACCGCTGTGGGTCGGGTTCCCCGCAGAATGTCATTGGCTGGTATCGGTTCCGGAGGAACACGCAGCAGCAGATGTCCCTCAGGGAGCAGCTCATCCATCGGCAGCTGACCAACATCCTGGGCACGACCGACCTCGTCTTCCTTCTCTTCAGCTTCATCTCCACAGGCAACAACTCCACACACGCTCTGGAGTACGTGCTCTTCCAGCCGAGCCAGAGGTAGGGTCCTGCTCCCCCCCTCGGCCGCACCCCTTTCCTGGGTGGGGTCCTCCTGTCTGTCAGTTTTCCTGATGTCTTGGATATCACCCCCCCCTCTAAATCACATGCATGACTGTAATGGTATGTGACTCAGTGGATTAGGACATTGCACCTGCGATCAGAAGGTCACCGGATCAAATCCCATGGCTGGCAGAGTGATTTTGCTCTTGGACCCTTAACACTCAATTACTCCAAGGACTGTTTGACTCTGTTTTCCAAAAAAAAACGGACAAACAAATTTTCATAAGTGTCTGGCAAATAAAAAATGTAAATGTTGCTGTCTTATCTCCTTGGAAACGCCCACTGCTTGCTTTGCATAGTACATAACCTTGTTTACAGGCAAACAGAGAAGGAGTCTGACCTGGACTGCTCTCTGCTTTCAGGCTGGCTAAGGTCAGCCCTCTGTCTGTCAGGTCTCTGGCCTTAAGTTTGATTGACTCCTGAAAGAAACAGACAGATTAGTGGCGTCTATCTAGATAAATCCACACCGATACACCTCTGTATGCTTGTCTTGTGTTATCTGTGTTGCTTTGGGCAATAGCATCTGCTAAATAAATGTAATGTAAATGTAAAACGCAAAGCACCAGCAGCTGCTCTAGATGTCCCTTAATTATCTCTCAGCAGGTGCGTGCAGACAGGCTGGGCACTGCCTTTGCATATTTAATACTTAAATCTGGTGTTGCTTTCAAGTCACCCTCTAGTCACTTCCTTCCCTGCCTTTCTCAGAAAGCATAGCTGCCTTACCCCATGTAGCCTTTAGCATTCAAAGCACAAAACCCACTAAACCCAGACAGATCAGGTTTGCTCCAGTTCCTACTAGTTTTCATGACATGTCGCCGCCAGATGCCCCGACCACTGGGGAGCGTCTCTGTGGCTGTCATCGCGACTGGCCCGTTCTTGACTCCAGAGGTCACAGGTCGTGACCCCGAAGAATGGGGCCACGGTGCTCAGACTTAAGCCGCAGCGTGAGTCTGGACACGGCCCAGTCGGTCGCCTCGTGTTTCTGTTGTGCCGTGATGGATGTAGCGCGGGTCACGAAACTGCTGTAGAGTCGTACGTAGCAATAAGCAAAGGGGTGTGATTTCAGCGTGACCGTAATAGGTGCGCCCGTACGCCGCCCGTCTGCAGAAAATCGCTAAAGAAAAATGAAGCCCACAGAGCATAGGCCCTCCCTATCTCCTGCAGCCATGCCATGCGGCTGCGTGAAAGTAATGCACTTGGGTGAGCAGTAAGGAAAGCGATAGGCGCCCGAGCTCTCGCGTTACAGGCTCATTGTACCGTCACAAAAGGCCCTGACGGCAGGGGGGCTCATGCCCACAGAGCAGTTCAGCTCTACCTCTGTACCTTTCACCTGTGGTTCAGTGTGCAATGCCGCCTTTCACTCTTTATAGGTAGCAAGCAGGGCTGAGTAACAGGGGGACGTCTGGTAGCTATTAATGTATGTCAGTAACAAACCTATCCCAGAGGCAACAAGTAAATAAAAGAGTATTCTTAAGTATTTGTAGGTAGCTTTTTATTGGATTCGGTGGAACCTATCCAAGTATCTGTCAGCATCGAAACATGACGGTGTAGCGATGTGTTGGGACGTCTCGGTTCCTGTGCTGGTTCTCGGCGATATCATTGACGGTGACAGCTGCTGTTGCCTCTCAGAGGAACACGCACACTCACACACCCCACAGGATGCACACTGCCCGTAAGCAGGAACAGGACATGCATTTCATAATTCACATTCCTTTAATTTAATGACATTGCAAGGTCCAAGGTCCATTGGAGTTGCCCGCGGTTACTGCATGTGAATCCAGATTGTGATCTCATCTCCAGCAGGTACAACCAGAGGGTTTCACTCTGCATTCCTAACCTTGGCAGCACCAACCAGCAGGAGTACAAGGTGTCCTCTGTCCCCAACACCTCGTGGAATTATGCCAAGGTGATTCAGGAGCACGGGTGAGTGAATCTGCGTGCATAGCGATCTAGTGAGGAGAGAAAGGGACCAGAAACCCCAAAAATAGATTTTAATTTGGGGGTAGGTTACTGAGGAATTCTTGTAACCCAGCCTGGAGCACTACTAGAGTGTGTGTAAGAGCCATTTGAGATGAAGGCAGATGAAGACTGTGTCTGTGATCGGAAAGTCGCTGGTTTGAGCCCTGGCCTGGGCAGAATAATCACAGGTCTGTGGATCCTTGAGCAAGGCCCTTAATTCCCAGCTCCAGGGATGCTACAGGCTGGCCGACCCTCTGCTGTGACCCCCAAGCTTGCTCTCACCCGTATGTGTGTCTCATAGAGAGCAATGGGGATTTCTCTACATGGATGAATTATGTATCTGTATTCTATTCTGTTGATCCATGTTGCTTATGTCATACATCCCAGCATGCCCTGCTGTGTAAGCTGGTTGCTCCTAGTACCGGTCTGTCCAGTCCTCCTCACCTTCATTTTTCATGATGTGTCTTTCATAAGACACTATGTACCCAGACAGTTGGGGTCCCTCTTGGACGTGCTATATTTCATCCCTGGTTGATCCCCTAAACTCCTCCGCGACTCTGATGGCCCGTGTCCCCTTGACTTTTCGGTCGCGTGACATCTTATACGTTTGGCTGCCACTCGCTCGGTCTTACGGTGCCCTACTGCTGCCGTGTCGCGTTGCCGCTTGGCAGAGCAATTCAAGATGCGGCCGTGGAGCGTAACTGGATATGAATGTTGCAGGGCCGAATTCTTTGACAAGGATGGAGTCGTGAAGGACATTAGGAACGTCTTCCAAGTCTACAGTGCACTACAGGAGAAGGTTGAAGTAAGTTATCCATTAATAAAACACACATGGTACTCTGGGAGTCTGCTAGTGTTTCCAAAGACCTACATGAATTTTTTACGAGTATTTATTAAGCTAAATATTTGATGAAAACTTGGGATGGTGGGAAAGTGATGTGGTAACACTTCCCAAGAAGACCTTCAGAAGACCTTCATAAAACCTTGCGACACAACGCTTCAGGCCTTCATGACCGCTCATCAATGATCGACAGTCCATAATGCTCTTCGGTAGAAAATGTCTAGGTACAACGTCGAGCCTTCATCTGTCACCGTAATGGGACCCTTTGCCATTGCAGGCCGTCTGCAGAGAGGTGGAATGGAGTGAACGTGAGAAGGAGATGATCCAACAGAACGTGGAGGAGCTCAAAAAGCAGATCGCTCTCAGGAAGTACAGGAAAGCTGCGGATTGCCAGAGTGAGTATTAATGAGGTGTCTTAAACTTGTGCCGGAATTTAGGTAGTTGAGTGGTTTGAGCTATGGACAGGTCCACTGAGAGCCCCTGAGTGTGCTCCTGACCGGTTCCCATTTCAGGGCTTCTGAAGGTGACATCCATTGCAGATCCAGCTGTCGGGGAGAGCTCCTTGGCTTCCTGCAGCACCCCTAGCGACCCCTGCTCATGCACGGACCCCCCTGCCTCTGTGACAGCCTACACAGAGGTCGGGGCACCACCCCTGCCCCAGTTCCAGAAGCCCTTGGACCTGCAAACGACGACTTCTGGTACTGCTGCCAGGCAGGCTGTGGGATTGGAGGAGGATGATGGAAAGGCTCCCCCTCGGGACTGGGACCAGGACCAGCCCATTATCCCGGTGCTAGACAGTGACTGTGGAGACTCTCAGTCCTTCCTGATCTAATCACCAGATTGAGATGGCAGGGGACCGTGGAGAGCAGTAGGCGGTATGGCCGCTGCGAAAATGACAGGGATGCAGAGATGCTCCATCGAAGGCGCTGGCATCCAAACCCCAAGCCAGTGATGGTCACCTTTGCACCTTGTTCCAATTAGTGAGAGGGTCCCACCGGCCAGCCAGTGACGTGTCTCCATTGTCTTCGGTCGCCTGAAAGCCTCAGGCCGTTCTCGCCGGATCGGTCCATGAATCGAAATCGCACCAGTACCTCTTAGCGCTGCTTTGCCATGTTGATCTGTTTACCTTAAAAGGGAAGTGTGATTCCCTGAGGCCAATCCCTCACTGAGCCAAATCTGCAGCCATCTGCTCGCTGCGTCTGCAACTTGATTGTGCCGAATGGAAGCGAAACTTTTGTTTTTATTTTTTTGCTACTTTACACGTTTCTCTCACATAAAACTGATTACCTTTTTTTAATAAGTGTGTACCTGTGTGGAACCTGATATGTAAATTTCTTTACTCTATTTTGTATTCATGTAAAATGATTATAATGAGGCTTATCCTCACGGGTACATTTTCTGCACTTAAAACATGCTGCCATGCTTGAGCCTTGAGGATTGTGGGACGGGAGAAAAATGCTTGGGTAATGAGGTGGCAGGAAGCATTCAGTTTGTTTTTATGTATCTAGTGAAAGCAATTGTTTGTTGCTTGAGTAACATTTTACTACTGATTGTATATCAGGCCTGTGAATGGGCCTTTTTCCTCTGGGTTCCGCCCACTGGGTTGGGCCTAATTGGGCATGAAGATTTACTGGCTGTAGAGCTGTCCAATCATAGTACTCAATGCAGCTAAGAAGAGTCCACCTTAAACCGAGTCAAACAAAAAAATGCACGGAATGTGAATGACCTTAACGTTGGTGCCTTCCATTTGTAGACCACCAGACCATGCGAAAGAAGCCAGGACATGACTGCATATAAGTATCAAATGGTATCGTGATGGCCTTCTGACTTAAAGCTGAGAGATGGATGTGTGTGTGTACGCAGAGCGATGCAGTAAAGGAAATCTTGCGTAGAGTTTTCAGAGCCGAAATGAGCTTCTGGTTCTACATGCAAATGAAACCGCCGTCTTTCCCGTGCACATGGAAGAGTTTTCTGTTACTTTCTGTTATGAATGAAGTTCTAAATGGCTATGATCTTGCAAACCTGCACACCTGTGATCCGTGGCTTTTGAAAATTACATGCCTTAGTGTGCGGTGCTATCTGGTTACAGGAAGCGCTGCTCTGGTCACATACTGCCAAGATATTTAACTGGTTCTCCTACTGGGGCATCATGGTGCTGCCAAGCTGCGTTGGCCGTCACCCTTTTGGGGCGGGGCACTTCTTCCCCTAAGCCAATCACGAACATTGAATACCTGGTACACGTGCGCTAGCTGAGAGGAAGCAAAAACATGGACTCTCCGGGGTCCCTGAGGACTGTGTTGGGAAACACTGCCCTAAGCACAATACTACAAGATAGTACATCTGTCAGTTGACGCTGGTCCTGCCTTATCGCGGCTGTAGAAGATAAAATCCACCAATTTATGCAGTTATTTTTTTGTCTATTTTGCTTTTCATTTTGTTTATTTAGGGGAAAATAAAAGCAAATGTGAGTTTTTTTTTCTTGCTAATTGCTACCCCTCTGATTCTCTTCTGACACTTCAGATAAATGAATAATGTGACTTACAAACTCGATCATGTTCAGTAGCATTTATTGTTAGCCTCTGTGTTCAGAGAATTTTGACATCATCAAAAATACATAACTATAATTAGGCATTGAAGTGCTTTGTTGTGGTCAGTGACAGCTGGAGTCCGCAGTGGCAGCTCCCGAAACCAGCGTCTGCCTCTCCCTGTCCTCCCCCTCCATGTAAGCCTGCACAGACTTCCAGAGGGCACGGATGTTGCCCTCCCCGAAACCCATCGCCCCCCGCCGTTCAATCAGCTCTAGGAAAAAGGTGTCCTCGGTGAAGATGGGCCTGGTGAACACCTGGAGGAGGTACCTGCGTCGGAACCGAGAGGAGCTCACAATCAGACCAGCAGCGGGCGCAATACTTCACCGCATAGGTCTTGACATTAGCAAGTGTCCTTAATAGGGATGCCAGGGAATGGGCCTACCTTTTATTTCCGGTGGCCGTGAGGTGATTGTCGGAAACGTTCTGCCGCCAGTCGCTGTCCAGGAGGATCCCGTGTTGGGAGAGTAGTTGGGGGTCATGGCCTGCATCCTCTATCTCCTGCTGCTTGCCTACCTGACGTAGAACAGGATTTACACACAGCCTGTCTGTTACAGCTTTGACTTTGCCGCAAACATGGCGGCAGCCAAAGCATTTGTAACAATTTGTGATATTTACTGACAAGTGCATCTTTGCTGTGACAAGCAATGTAAAGTGAGATTAAGTGACTGGTGTGGGACTTTAAATAGCTAATAGTTTTGGGTTTGTAATTTTCCCGATTTAACTTTCAGGTAATAAAGTACAATTAACTAATTACTGGAAGATAAGGGTTCTGTTCCCTTGCATTACTGAATATTTATGGTCAGCAGGGAGAGCAGGGATTAAAAGAACGAGACCTGTGTGTAAATACAGTTACTGCAAAACAAATGGAGCATGAAATGCACTCCCCACCTGGGTATAGTATGTTGGTGGGGGGGAGAAGAACTGCACACCCGTCTTGGCCAACGCGTGCACAGTGGACACGATGTCCGGAGTGTACAGCCCCACGTGCTGGATGCCCCCTCCCCCATGCTGCTCTAGGAAGCTGTCCACCTGGTTTGGTCCTGAACGTCAGACACAGACACACCCCCCAACATCTGTTACTACCTCTGCTCAGACCATGGGAGGTTTGATAGAAGGAATCGGAAATAAAACTGAATCCATGATCGTAGTACGACAGCAACCCTGAGCTGGATCACCTTGGTCCGGCAGCGACTCGGCAACGACGAACTTGCAGTCCGGATCCCGTTTGTTTTTAAAGGGGAGACTCACTCCCAGCTCACTACACTTCCAGTACTCCATGGCGGTCAGCCGCAGGCCGATGCCATCCTGATCAATGACATAGCCTTCATTCACATCCTCATTCCTGACGGACGAAGAAAGTCAATGACGCCTGCATTAGAATCTGGGGCCAACCTTGGCACTATTACTGTTCAATCTATAAAAAGCGCTTGATCCCGAGATAAAGCATTATGACAGTCAAAGATTTATTCTTACCTGTCAATGAAAAACCTCTTGAAACCAAAATTTTTCTCATACCATCGCATAACTTCCGGCGTACTTTTCCTGGGACATGCATATGTTATATGATCAAAATGGCAAATGGAACGCGACGATTCTCCGTCCGTGCTGACCGCAGTGTCGATGTTGACATCTTGGAAGCCGGGTAAAAACTCTCCCTTATACTTAGTCCTGTCAACAAGCGTGTGACAAACATTGCCAACGATGGATTTTACAACGGAGTAAGTCACACGTCCATTGTCGTCCACCACAGAGGTTGGCGGAACCAGAAAATCGCAGCCTCGCTTGTAAAGAGAATTAAACACACTTTCCACGTCCTCTACTTCAAAGCACACATTACATGCAGTATCAACGCAACAGTTATCTTGAACGCCATACAGAAATCTGGCATCATCATTCAAGGTCTGAGGAGTGACTGAGCAGTGCCGGGGACTCCATGCCGCTCCTTCATTCAAAGTAAAGGTCCGACTTAATCGCTCATTGACAACGAACACCGCCGAGCCCTTCCGAAGAGCATATTGTCTCGATTCCCTAGTTCGCCTCACAGCAAATAAATTAAATTTAAATTTAGTAACAAGGTCGAATGTTGTTTTGTCAACGTTCCTAACGTGGAGGGCAATGTGATGCAAGCGACTCAAGTAGGCTGCCATTTTCTGTGACGTCAGCTGGGCGGTCCTTAAATTTACATAATGAGGTGACGGGGCGGGGCATGGCAGAAAAGGTAGCGGGTTAGTTTGCGCAGGCCGAGAAAAAGTCGCCGTACAGTTCTATATTTGGCTCGTCTCGGGGAACCAGGAGAGGAAATACAGATGCACCCAAATATTTATCCACAGTGACATATTGTGCGGTGACTTTATGACCATTTGAATATAACAGAGAACAGCAATAAAATTACCTTTGTATTAACATAAAACTACATTTGCATCCGTCACATTTAGTGATATGGTAATTGTATTTAATTAAGAGCAATTAAAACGATGTGTAGGCGCATGCAAATTGTGTAATTGCAAAGCTTTTTAATGCTGACCAAACATTTCGCATACTACAATTTATTTTTTGTTAATTCTTGTTGCACACATGCACATTGTATGCTACTGTGGCGCCAGAATTTCTTCACTGGAATCACCTAAGTATCCGTCTTTCTACATATTTCCGTAAAGGAGGCTGTTTATGTTAAGTACATATATGGGTGTATTTCTAACAGATTTTACTGCAGGCTTACTACTGCAGCAGTTGCTTCGGATGACATCATCCTTTTACTTCTGAAAAACCTCGATGTATACGCAAAAACGGGGAAAGAACGGCGATTTTTTGCAGAGATTCATGAAACTAACGCCATTTTGGCTCCACGACGGTGGCACCGATTGTCACATTTGTAATGTCACTGGCGGAGCCAAGAGGGTGAAAACGAAGCATTAGTTGCATTATTTTCCTCCACTGAGGAACCATTTACTATTAGCCACCGGAGACGTCGCCTCTGATAGGTCAGTGAGAGGTGCAGACAGAACGAGCCAATCAGATTAGGCGGCGAGGCCAGGTGGTGCGTGACGTACCTATTATTCTCTCTGTAGTGAAGGTTTATTTTGGCTTCTCCTGCCTCTCAGTCGCCGCCATTATAGAAATTGGCAAAATAGTGCTGAGGAAAGATGGGCGTTTGAAGGTTCAGGATTCGAGCAGAAGACGGTGCCCGGGGGGCTGTTTTCTGTGTCCTGCCTGGGGTCTTGTCGCGGACTCGGTGGGGTCGGGGAAGAAGAAATGGGAAGCATGTAAACAAATACTGGGGGGGGGGATTCCGAAAGCAGCCGGACCGAATTAGGGATTGGGAGGAAAGGATCGAGCGAAGCGGGGAAGACGGACCGGACCGGAGCGGGACTGGACTGGACTGGACTGGACGGAGCAGGAGCAGACGGGACGGCTCGAAGGGGCTGCTGGAGTCGGGCACCACGGAGAGGAGGAGTATAAATACAGGAGAAAGGTGAGGCCCCGCGGGGCGAAGCGCCGAAGCTGGGAGGATACGGCTGGCAGCGCAGGGCAGGCGCGTACGGTGGCCGAATCAATGGGGTTTAAAGGGAGAGAGACGCGGCTTGATGCTTATAACTGGGCGGACCGAGAGCCCCTAGTTCGTCTGCCGTGAGCCGACAGGCCCTCTCACGTCTAGCGTCTGCTTCAGCGGCTTTCGGCGCAGCCTGACCCGAGAGTTGGCCGAATGAGCATTGAGCCGGTGACACGCCGGGGCTGCGTGTCGCGCGCGGTGTCACGGTGTCACATACACGCCGGAATGCAGGGACACGAGTGGGAGAGCTGTGCCGCCGGCAGATGACTGGGGACATTGTGGGATGAAGTTTCCTAGGGCACAGAAGCCTGTGTATGTGCTAATAATAATAAGTTGATAATTGTTCGTCTCAAAGGCAGAGAAGGGCTTCCACACTGACTGCTGGTAAGGTCTATGCCTGTACTCTGTGCTATTCACGATTTCTCTGCAACCCCTGTGTAAATATCTGCGTAATGGGCGTCTGATATCGGTGGTTGATGAATGGCTGTGCCGACTGCGTGCGGGTTTGGGGGTAGAGGAAGTTTCTACGCTGTCAGCTGACCTTTACTTCGGTCATTTAACAAGGAAGCGCGCAGGGTAGCCAGCTAGTTAGATGGTCACGCTGCAATTGGTCAGGATTATCCGATCCTTTTGGAAAGTGATTTTTGTTGGCGTGAATTAGTACGAAGTCGCAGGTGTTCTGTCGTGGCAGTTCCAGTTAGACACTGACAGGACTCTCCCCTGAACTGAATTTAGTCACGTCTCTGCTTCCATAACCACATTGCACCAATCTAAGTCGAATAAATTAACATTTTGGGTTTCGCCTTCAACCATCTTATAGTGTCGAAAGCTGGTGGAGTAAGACGTCAGCTTGTTCTCCACAAAGCAAATCTTCAGTTGCTTATTATCTTATTGTATTAACCTTTTCTATGTGAAACTCCATTGTTGTGCATAGAGGTGATTTCCTGGGATACGTAATCACACCCTAGCCCAGTGCAAATAAACCCTTGTAATAATGCCGTTTGTTTAGCTCTGGAGTTGAATATCCCTGATCTCTTGTACGTAAAAAAAAAAAAAACGCTTGGGGCATGTTTACATGACTAGTTATGGCCCTGACAGAGTGGCTTTGATAATTTCGCTTCTTCCCAGTGTCCGACAGTGAGTCATATGAGTGTTTTTATGAGCAAGTTTTCTAAGTTACTTTTGTTGCATGGCCTTGCATAGGCAAATTCCTCAGTGGTGTATGTTTCCATTTTTATGCTGTGTTTGTAAACTCCAGGACATGCCTGCAATACTTTTCTTGGGTTTGGGGAGTTGAAATCGTGCCTTAGATCGAAATGTTCCTGGTAGTTTTCTGTTCTGTGTGAACGGACTTGTCCCATGTCGTTGTGGTGTTTGTGTGTCTGTGTGGAGCCTGGCCTGCACAACTACACTGTGTGTTCTAATGTGTTTTATGTCCAAGCACAGCGGGGTGTGTCAAGATGGAGGGAGTGTCGTTGGCACAACAGACATTGAGGAATCTGATAATCAAACCAGCCCAAGCTCTGGGAAATGTGCTTCAGAGGATTTACTTGCTTGAATTGGTATAATTTTAAGATCATGGGTTTTGTTTTTTTCCTAAATGACTTTTTTCAATGTGGTTTTACACTCTCACTGGTCTTTTTCCCAAATATTAAACTTGCAATCCAACTATTGGCTTACCCACTGCAGTTCATTACAATGGACCTCTAGTACTAAGTATAAGTGATCGCTGTAATTCCTGCATATATTTTAGTATCTTTTTTTTTTTTTTTTAAGTACAAACCACAATGCCACCTAATGTTCTTAATGATGTTGACTTGTAAACTTAAGGTTGTTAGTTCAAGGCCGTCTGGGACTTTGCTTAGGGGGCCTGTTGCATGTGAAAGAGTATCAGCTTAGCATCTGAATGCTATAGCTCAGTGATTTAATATGTACTGAGTGAACCTGAAGTACGTTTTCATATTGATTTGCATGACTGTTGGCCTCAGGATTTGATACTCAGGCTTGGGGCTTAGCTGCTGTGCAGCGCTTACACACCTGGATGTGCTCTCGCAGTTTCTGGCCAGCAGCATCGTGGTTGCAGCACTGATGCAGACATGCGTCTGTTTTGTTTTCCAGCTGCCCTCTTCCTGTCTCCCCTCCTCGACAAGGGAGTCAGTCTGCACGAGGGTGACTGGCCAGCCATGACGGAGCTGGGCGTGAAATGGGCTTGTGAGTACTGCACGTACGAGAACTGGCCGTCAGCGATTAAATGCACTATGTGCCGTGCTCAGAGGCCCAGTGGAACCATTATCACCGAGGATCCCTTTAAGAGCGGCCCGGGCTTGGACGCGGGCCGGGAGTGGGACCCACAGTCGACGGAGGGCGGTAGCAGCCTGCTCATCTGTCCGGACTCGAGTGCCCGGCCCCGGGTCAGGCCCACAGGCCCGGCTGAGGCGGCCAGCAAGTGGTCCTGCCAGATGTGCACGTACCTTAATTGGCCACGTGCCATTCGCTGCACTCAGTGCCTGTGCCAGAGGCAGCGAGCTCGCAGCCCCACCGAGGCGCCCCAGTCATCGGGCTCCGGCGGCCGTCCCACGCCTGCGCCGCATCACCCGGTGGATCCCTGCGAGGAATACAACGACCGCAACCGGCTCAACACGCGTGTACAGCACTGGACCTGTGCCGCCTGCACCTATGAAAACTGGCCCCGGGCACGCAAGTGTGCAGTGTGCGACCACCCGCGGCCCAACACCGGCCCAGAAGCCATCAAGCTGGCCGAGCCCGAGGAACCGTCACCCATCATCAATGAGCAGGACCGCGCCCGTTGGCGGGGAGGGTGCAGCGGGAGCCAGCGGATGTCCCCGCCCACCTCCAAGAGGGGGTCGGAGGTCAAAATGGACTTCCAGAGAATCGAACTGGCGGCAGGTGCGGTCGGCACCAAAGAGGAGCAGGAGATGGACTTCAAAAAACTGAAGCAGATCAAAAACAGGATGAAGAAGACGGACTGGCTGTTTCTGAACGCGTGTGCCGGTGAGTGGTCCCTAAATACACGGGGAACGCATACGTTCGTGCTGCTTCCGTCTTAATGACGGGGCGCTCGTGTGAAGCTAATTATGCTACACTGCTGCTCTGCACATCACCTTGGGTTGTGGAATCTGCTAATAGTTAATTACGCTAATAATTGTCTCTGTTCCACTTGGTACACAGTTATCCTGCGGCCTTCCCTCCTCCAGAAGCATATTAGCCACGTTAGGATTCTGTTACCCCTCTGTGTGTCTGACTAACACTGGCATTGTGAGATCCGGCCGGCTGTGGGGGGGGGGGGGGGGGGCCCCGCGGCGGGGGGGGGGGGGGGGGGGGGGG
>JAODJX010000043.1:12943373-12953700 GCA_026776945.1 Isichthys henryi
TTCATAATTTCATTGATTATTGTTTTTTTTTTTTGTCACCGTTTCGTATCTACACCCCCCCCCCCCCCCCCCCCATAATGTATTCTTAATGAGTATTTATTTGAGAGGGTAGATTCCCCGTTTCCTTGGTCTGTGTCTCATATGGTCCTTTTCCGTTAATTATCCTGTTGTGGACAAGTAAAAGCCACATGTAGTTGCTGTGAGGGGGAGGAGAATCTGTAAAAGTTTGTTTACCCCCCCCCTTTCCTGTGTGTGATTATTTTTTCTTTATTTCTTAGTACCTCATTTGGATGTTACCTAGGTGCTCAGAGAGGGGGTGGGAGATCGCGGTCAAAAGCCACATTCAAAACTCGTGCATTAACATTAGAGTAGAATCCCACATGTTCTACCTCCTCCCCTTCAGTTGGTCCTGTTCTTGGGGGGTGGGGTCCTTGGGTGTGTCCTAAGGGGGGGTGGGTGTCTCAGCTGGTTCCGTTCCATTCCATGTGCGACGTCTAGATGACTGAATTGGCCGAAAATTAACCATGGATTGAATTCTATTTGTAAGCAAAACCTTTATAAGCAGCTTACTATTGGCTGTTTGTGTGTGTGTGTGTGTGTGTGTGTGTGTGTGGGTGTGTGTGTGTGCACCCTGCCCCTCCAGCCCCCCCTGCCACCCCACCCAAAAAAGAAATAATTACATTTTCATACTTGCAGGACTTCTGAGTTTCGTTCAATATTGTTTAATACAAAGAGCATTTTAAACCAAAGTAAGCGTGAGCAGTCCCATCGCAGATCACGATACAGATGCGTTGGGCGGATCTTTTTATTTTTTATTTCCATTAGTGACAGCTATTTGGTGGAGTTTTGGGCACTACTTATATGTGGCTTTGTATTTATGAAATAGGTATAATTCTTGAGAAGTGAAAGGTTTGACACTTAAGTAACAACATTCAATAGACCCAGTGCACACTAGTGTTTGGGGTGTGCAAGATTAAATTAAGGTAAGTATAAAGACATTTTAAAGTGTTATTTTTAAATTAACATTAAAATATTAAAACTGCTATACACTGACACTGAAGTCCTTGCCTCTTTTAAATCCAAGCTTTATGATGTATATATGTTGTGTATATAGTTTATTTCAGCAGTGACATACATTTACTGTAACCATTTGTCTTATTCCGAGTTGTGTCTGCTACAGACACAAGGCAGGGAACAACCCAGGATGGGGCACCAACCCATCACAGGGCACATACACACACACACACGCGAACAATTTGGTAACTCATTAATCTGTGTATTTTTAATATTTCTTTAACATAACACACTTCTACTTATTGGTAGAATCCACCACTGTGAAGGTAAATATGTATTTCACTTTTTAATCTGATGCTTTTATGCAAAGCAACTTACAGTGGAGGGTTAGGGTTAAAATTTATGTGTACCCTGGGATTTGAACCCACAACCTCTCCATCGTAAGCACAATGCTATACGTATTGGGGTGCAGGAGCTGTAGGTGGTCACTGTTTAGTGTCTTTAATACAGAATCGACCAATAGTTGAGGGGGCGGCTTGAAACTTGGAACTTTCTGTAGCCAATAACCCCCCTCCTCCCTGCCTGTGTGCTGGCAGTTTGAAAGTAATTTCTGAATAGTTTACAGAACACCTAAGGAAAATTTGGCAAATTGCCTTTGGCGTAAAGAATTCACGACAAAATTTGACAAAAATCGCTTCAAGTTAACTAAGAGTAGCAAGAAAGTAAACCGCTGTTTTCCCAAATCAGTTTAAATTAAAAAATGTAACAATTTAAAATTTAAATATTTATGAATAAAACAACCTTCAGAGGCCACATTCAAAGTATGGTCTCACTGTTTAGTCAACCTGGAAGTACTGTGTGTTGTGTCAGAGCGCCCCCTTGTGTGCAAATGCAAAAACGACATGGATACAAACTGGATAAGATCTCAGAACTGTATTTTTTATTGGAACTGCACTGAATGCTAAGTGTTCACCTTGTACAAGAAACAAATACAAATACTCACACTAAAAACAAAACGTACTCCTGGCAGCCTTCGCTTGCTATTGATGGGACACTAGTAGGATTCCGCTATTGCTCACAGAGTAGACACCCCCCTCCCCTCCACAGGCGCTTGGAACAGCCTTCGTTACGAACGGGAAAGCGGGGGCCAGGTCACACAGGCCTATGGTTATAAGGACATTTATCTAGGAAATACAAATGTAACAGACCCCATAAAACACCAAAAGTGGGATTGGTCCATTTTATAAAAACACCACCATGGAATTAAGAAGAGCTGGGGGGGGGGGAACCCAGAAGGTTTTTATGTTGTTCTCAGACAAAATTTTAGGTTGGGGGTAAAACAAACGTCAAAAAGGGGTTTTCCTGAGTAGTAACAAATCATTTCTTTAACCCTTTCCTGTGATTCCCGTCCTGGTGAACATACATAAAAAAAAAATAAAAACTCAAAACACTCAAGCAGACTCGGACAGCGTCTCCGCCCTTCCGTCCATTCGGAGTCTCTGCTGTTGGCCCGGATTGTCAGTACCAGCCGGCGCACCCCACTGGAGAGCAGAACACCTACGATCGCGTGGTCCTAAGTCTGAAAATACTCTATGTTAAACACGCATGAATTCACACATCTTACTGAAACCAGCAGAACTGCCACATTTCACACACCTTGCAGTTTTGTTGTGGTCCACACAAAAAGAAAAATGTAGTTTAAAACTAAACATGCCACGCATGAGGCCGGGGGTTGGTGTTTGGCCGGGAAAGGGTTAAAGGCGTCTGTCGATTGCCGCTGCTTAGGACAATCTTCTCGTTCCTCCTTTTCTGCCACCTGATAAATATATATACTTTTTATAATACATTTTTACTTTTTATTTTTCACATTGAAGGAAAATTTTTTTAAAACATTTCGCGTGTTTAAAAACAAAAGATTAAGAGGTAATGTCAAGTCACACATTGACAGGAAAGATCTAGGGCAAGGATCAGAGGCTGAGGGGGTGGTGTTGGTGTCCGGTAACGAGAAGGAGTCGTCCGAGCTCTGTGGTTGGTCGATCAGGAAGCAAGCCATCCAATCAGACAAGGAGTGAGTAGGCGGGGCCTGAGCTGCCCCGCCTCCGAAGGCGCACACAACATTCAAAAAACGTCCAAGGAGAGGAAGAAGAAAAAAAAAAACAACTGCCGTTTTCCAAAAAATACAAGAGCTGTACTGAACCAAAAAAGGAAAAGAAAAATTAAATGAAGAGTAGAAATCCACGGAACGTGTTGCGGTCCCCAGTGTGGAGTGGGAGCGGGTGGGCTCACTGTCTCTTGGTCCCGGGTTGAGTGTTGGTCCGAGCTCTCCTGGTGTAGTGCTATTGCTCGGCTAGGTGCTCTCTGGTGTCGCCGTGCTTCGCAGGCTGGTTGGGCGAGGGGGCCTGGGAGGGGTGTGTGCCCGCGGGCAGAGAATGGGTGATGGGCACTCCCCCTGGCACTATGCCTTCCATTGTTGCGGGGAGTCCGCCTGGAGCCACGCCCACCACACCCGGCGGATACCTACACAAAATGGAACCGGTAGGCAGGGAGGTGACATATTTAAGATCAAAGGTTGTAAAAAAAGGTCTGCACTCTAGTGAAACCCAACTCCTTCACGTTCTTTGGCAGCCCTACTGATCTCTGAAGGCTGCCAGCAAACCAGGATGGGGAGGGGGCGGGGGTGGTAATCAGAAAGGTCCCTGTCCCACTGTCCCAAGCTCAAATTCTCGATCTACCCTCCCCCAGGTTAATGCACAGCCAATTGGCCGTGATCATGGGCTCCGCCTCCCCCCAAGCTTCAGATCGAAGCAGGCACTGCACAGCAAACAACACACCCCCTCAGAAGGTGAGAAAAGAGCCAACAAGACTTCGGCACTAAAGTCGCAATATGAGAAAGGCTCCACACGGCGATGCCGGCGGGCGCTCGCAGGTTTGCCGCGCTGGGTGGCCAGAGGGGAGCGTGACAGACGGGCGAGGATTAAGGACAGAGGGCATCACGCACACGCTCACAGTTAGAGTCAGGGATATCAGGAGGGACTCCAGACCAGGAGGCCAGTAGACCGACTGAGACCAGTTCATTGTTTGCTTGTTTGTTTGGTTTTGCCTTTAACAGCGGTAACAGATTCTTACTGTGAGTCGGTTTGGAAAAGGGGGGGGGGGTAGGAAGAGTGGGACCCTGAATCAGCAATGCAGCATTTTAAAATGAGGCATTATGCAAAAAATAAAAATAAAAAAATAAGCTTCCATCCTTGACCAGCCAAGAAAGGCCTGGGTCTGAGTATTTACCTGGTTCTGACTTAGGTATATATTTTGTCTTGGACACCACCGGTTGCTATGGCCTGTGGGGTTTGGTTCACTCGGCTGTGTGAGAAAAGCAGTCAGTCCGTTTGTGGCACTCGTGCAGAGGGGCTGAGAACATCAACCAAGCGCCTAGCAATTACAACGAGGGATTACGGGAAGCATTCCTCGGGGGAACTACACCCCGCCCCCCCCAAGGGACAGTGAGGTCAAAGGGTGCACATTAAGGGCTAGACATCACCTTTCTACACCTTCTTCTACTCCATTACGTCAGAGCATGCACAGTTCAGGTGCACAGTCTGCATTCCATCAAGCTTTTTTTTTTTGAGCGGTGTCACAGTCCTGGATAAACAAATTAACAGGAACGTCGCTGAGCGCTTTCTCAAGTGCACCTCCCCCTCCTTACCTGTAGGCGGCGCCATTGAGCTCAGGATGAACGGCCTGCTGGTCCATTAGCGCCCAGGGTGCCGTGGTGACAAAGAATTCTTTGTTGACGCAGTTTCTCAGGCTGTCAGGGATACGGCCTGAAATGGGGGGCAGGAACGCATTGAAAGAACGATAATTAAAAAAACCACCACTGATCATACCTGACACAGAAAAAACCCTTAAAAAACACACCTAGATCCAGATGATGAAAGTGGGACATGATAATGAGAAACAGACCTCAAATAGATCAGGCTTCAATACACAATCTCAAATTAATGTAATTTAACAAATGAGGTCTCATCTCCCAGACCTTCCCCAAGGGTTCATACACTACGCTCCAACATGGAAGGTAATGATGACATCAATTAACAGCCCCCTGCTAATGGGTGTACAGAAGCCACTGATGTGGAAATGAGGTGTTGGGGAAATGGGGGGGGGCGTTTGGCCCTTGGGTGAGTCAGTGGAGGTGGTGAATGTGTGTGGGACCACGGGACGTCATCCTTACCGGTGATGGCTCTACGGATCTCCGTGGCGGCAGCCTCCCTCATTTCCAACGACGCTTGCTCACTATACCACGCCGTGTGGGGGGTGCAGATCAGATTGGGGGCGTCCTTCAGGGGCCCCTGGGCGAAGCTGGGGTTCAAAACACAGAGGGGAGGCCGTCGGCATGGAAGAAGTACTCTGACTCCTCATCCCAAACCCCAGGCACCGACGACCACCAGTCTTCCGTAACCAAAAGTACAACATCCACAAAAATTCGGTTGTTTTCTGATTGGTTCTCATCCTGAAACACGCCTCCTGTCCGCCAGGCTGTCCCCACATCGGCTATCTGGCAAGCTTCCATACACAATTCAAAAGCAAATTTCCAAAACTCAGTGCATGAGATTTGCTCGAGACAATTTCTATTTTGGAAATTTAATGAAATTCTTCATTGGATTACATGAGGACTGAGTGAGTTTCGGTGCCCAAAGCTGTAACATGATGAGGAAGCCTGACATCCTAATCCATTGGTGGCCATATCCCAAAAACGGAAAATGGATCGAGTGAATTTTGGAAATTGGCTCATCAGTTATTAAATCGGAAAAAGTCGTTGGTGTATCTCACGTTGGTTTATATGCAATTTCATCCCCAGAATGTTTACGTTTCTCGCCAGGGAATAATGGCACTGTCAACGCAGATCCGCAGAGAAACATACTGGATTCTCAGCTGACGCCTTTTATTTTGAAAAACGCCAATTTTCACTAAATCTACTCCACTGCCATAAGTATGACTGGTTAAGGTTACAAGAAAGCATCTAAGTAGCAAACGGGTGAAATTTCATGTGAACACAAAAGCAAAGCTTTACCACTCAGGGGAGCGTAAAGATTTTGGTTAGCGCTTGGGTCCCGAGTGGTCTGTCCCAATCACCTGATGGGAGTGAGGACGCCACCGGGCTGCGACAGGCTGACGGCACAGTGTGTCCATCTGTGCCACGGTCGGGGCAGAGTCCGGGTTTTCGTGCGGTGCTGATGCAGTGGAATGGGGGAGGGCTTCCCAGCTCCACACATCCAACTGGAATCATAACCCATTATGCTTCTAACCGCACCCGCAATTAGAGCCCCCCATGTGCGCGACAAGGGATGCCTGTCAGAGACACCTTTCGATTCAGGAATTTACACCCAGAATGACAGTAGGAGTGAGTCACTTTGCAAATAACGAGCAAGCAGAGATTGCGAGGCGGATTACCTCATCCTGAGGTCTTAGACTGACATTAGCCTGGACACTCAGGTGCTGCCCAACCCTAAGTGGGGCCCAGTGTTTTCCTATCCAGTCCTCAGGGAAAACCCCCCTACAGTCCACATTTCTGCCCTCCCAGCTCCAAGCACCCCTGAATCAAATGATGAAGAATAAACCAAACGATCAACCGGGTATTTAGTGTTCTTGATCGTTTGGTTTGTTCTTGATCGTTTGGTTTGTTCTTGATCTTTTGGTTTGTCCTTGATCGTTTGGTTTGTACTTGATCGTTTGGTTTGTTCTTGATCGTTTGGTTTGTTCTTGATCGTTTGGTTTGTTCTTCATCGTTCGATTCAGGTGTGCTGGAGGCTGGGAGGGAGCAAAAATATGGACTGTCTAGAGGTGCCCGAGGATTGGGTTGAGAAACACTAGCCCAGGCTTTAGCCTAGGATAGCTTATGCATTAATCTGCCCCTGATGACAAGGAGCCAAGGCGCAGAGAGGCAGCCCTGAGGGGTAAAGGGGGGGGGGGGCGATTTAGAGCCATACAAAACTTTGGAACATAACTGGATTGGTCTGGGATGGCAGCCCAATATGATATGTTTTCAGGGGCCCCTGCCCTGGGGAGGGCCATAGTCGGCCCCAGCCGTCCTGCTCAGGCCGCCGCTCACCTGAAGGGCTCCGACTCGTGGACGTCCAGGGCCGCTCCGCGTATCCTGCCCTCCTTCAGGGCTTGGGCCAGGGCCTTCTCGTCCACCAGGCCGCCCCGCGCCGTGTTTACCAGGAAGGCGCCCTGGCGCATCTGTGGGGGGGTGGGGGTGGTGGGCAGGAAGGGAAATCAGAATCAGACTCAGCTTTATTGCCCAATTACTTTATATATATATACATAATAAACAATGAAGGGCAGTAAGTACAGTCAAGCCTTAAGCACGAGGACCATGATGCTGTGATGCAGAGTGCAAAGATGCTGGAATAAACGTGAAATAAATCTACAATTGATAACTTATTATATACACTTGAGGTAAATGGACTTGACAGTATGTACAGCATATATACAGCATAGTCAGATTTCAGTTTGCAGGTACTGTAGATATTTAGTGTCTCTGACACCGTGTGACTGCAGTAAGTGTTCATGAGAGTGACGGCCAATGAAAAGCAGCTGTTCATTTGTCCGGCTGTTCATTTCCGGCTGTTCATTTGTCCGGCTGTTCATTTGTCCGGCTGTTCATTTCCGGCTGTTCATTTGTCCGGCTGTTCATTTCCGGCTGTTCATTTGTCCGGCTGTTCATTTGTCCGACTGTTCATTTGTCCGGCTGTTCCAGCATGCAGTGCGCCGTAGCGTGTGCCAGAGGGGAGGGGGATTTTTAATCAGAACCGAGCACCACGCTGAATAGCGCAACGCTGTCACGAAACGACGGATGAAAGGCACTCTCAGTCTTTCTGGGATTTAAAAATCTCTGCTCTAGCCTCTGGGAGAAACACAGACACGCTTTATTTTGAGGTGGACAGGTGGCAAGTCTTCTCGCTGATCCACGGCGTAAGTAACACGCCAAACTTAAAGTGAACGACGGCTTCGCACTGGCTGCTCCGGTGAGAGAGCGCACATGGAAGAGTTTGTCAGTGCTTCATCTCGGCCAGCGGGTGGCAGCAGCGCACCAAGCCAGCCTCCACACTGCCTGCGTGGGGGGAGGGGAGTTTTGCTGCCCAGTAGCGAGGTCGCTTTCAATTGGAGCTAAATGCTGGCTCTCGGCACATCAGATGGAGCGACAAAGAAAATTTGTTCCATCCGTCGGATCGCATATTGTTAAGATACATGCGGACGGACTCCCCACAGAGAAGATGGAAAGAAATATCTATTTAGCCCGGCCAATTCAGCAAAAGTATCTGAACTGGGGGGTATCAGACTCTCGTCAGCATAACACTGGCTTACATAACCCTTCAATCCTCCCCAACACAAAAAAAAACACACACACAGCTCCAGTAGCCAAAGACACCACATTTCATTTTACATAATTTATTTTACAGCAACGGCATAAGTTATAAACACAACACTGTTACAGTTATGTGAGCTGATCAGGTCCAGGCATTCATCTGGGGTACCCACCATAACAGCTTAACAGCTCAGGCTCACAATGGGGTCTGGAGCACATCCCAGGCAGCAGAGGGAACATGGCGGAGACACCCAGGACCAGATGCCAGTCCTTTACAGGGCACGCACACTCGCACACACAAACAAATGCAGACACAACGGGCACTTTAGAGGTGCCAAGTCACCTGACCAAATGTCTTTGGGTCGTAGCAAGGAACCCAAACACTACTGGAAAACAAGCAAACTCCTCACATGCAGCAGCGTTAGGATTGGAAGCAAAACCATCTGTATTACCATGTTAAAAGCAGCATCTGCCTCCCTCTCCCAAACATCCCCGGAAGTGATGCGACCGCAGCCAACTAGGGGAGGGGCCAGCCCCCCCCTCGCACCCACCTGCTTGATGGTGAAGTCGTTGATCAGGTGGTGGTTGTGCTCATTGAGGTTGCAGTGCAGAGACACGCAGTCGCTCTGATAGAGAAGGTCCTGCAGTGTGTAGACGCGCTGTACGCCCAGCGAGCGCTCCAGCCCGTCCTGCAGGTACGGGTCGTAGAAGATCACATTGAAGCCGAACACCTTGGCCCGTACGGCCACTGCCTGGCCGGAGCGCCCTGCGAGGGGAGGGGGGACCGCCACAAGTTAGCCTCACTCGTATGTGAGTCACATGACTCCAGCTACAGTCAGTCATTGGTGCTCCTTGCTGCAGATAATGAAACTGGCTTTTCAAGGAATAATGTTTATAAGCAATGGGGGGGGGGCACTAATCAGGATGGGGTGGGGTAGAGGTGGGCTTAACACTGGGGTTCCCAAATGGCGTATTCCTGTACGCAGCATCCAAACCGAAACACAAGGCGTTTACCAAGATAGACCCCCTCGTGGTCTTTGCCTTTTCGTGGCTGATGAAATGTGAACCTCAGGGCAGATCCCCAGAAGCCAAAGGAAGTCACAGCTGATTGGCTGATTTGCACAGCACTGCACAAAATTATTTGGATTGGAATAGTAATGCAACTAAAAAAACTGCTAGGACTGTGTCCCTGGCTTGGGATGGGGGGCAGGGGGCACTGAGTGACAGGGACCCTAAATATCTGGAACACAACTGGATTGGTCTGGGTTGGGGGCCCAATTTGATGATTTCATGGGACCCAAATCTCTAGCAGCATCCCTTGCCTGCATCTCTAACCCAGGCACTGGCGGAAATCTCAGGTATTATGACAGATTTATGAATGCAGGCCTCTTTGCCACCTGAATAATTTAAACCCTCCACACAGGGACCCAAACAAGTATCGCAAATAAAGGATGATGCCAGACACTGCAAGAGGCACAGTAACTCTGCCTAAAGTCTGTGGGTCCACAACGCACGAGGAGCACAGCTCTGAAACCAGAATGCTGCAGGTTCGCGTCCTTGATTCACTTCACCTTAGATAAAAATTCAGCCAATCAAGATAACTGCAAATAAACGGTGTCCAATCAGAGTCAATCAGTGGAGAGGCGTGTCATAGCAACAGCCAATAAAAAAGTGGCCAAACAAAAAGAAACCTAATTGAAAAAATGACCAGTCACATTGCTAACTTGGAAAAGTACATCAGGTCAAAATCACCCAAAGTTAATGTTATAAAGCAGTGCAAAATAAATAGGGGAAGAATTAAAATAATTAAAATGAAATTAATTGCTTTTCTTTGCATGCCTTATAATACATTTAAGGGGACCGTCGTACCATCAGTAACCCGCCCCGCCCCTGCTGCGGAGTGCGAGGGCAGTGCACGGTTCTGGCCCGCCTTCAGGAAGCCCCCCTGCC
>JAODJX010000043.1:12964085-12978950 GCA_026776945.1 Isichthys henryi
GTTAAAATAAAACAGGTGGTCGATCAGCTCAGGAGCTGGCCTTTGTTCTTCATCTTGAAGGTTTGAAATCCCGAGGTTGAGAAGCCCCACAGTCTTTAACCTACCCCCGTTCACCCCCAACCCACGTCCCCCGAGCGGGGGTCTCTGTCTCAGCCCCGAAACACGTGGGCAAACTGATGCCGGAACGGCAACGGGCGCCTGTCACACACTGCTCATGGACACCGAATTCCCACGATGCCGGGCAGCCTCCATGCGCGGTGCTATTCCTCACAAGCTGGAACGTTGCACTCCGGGCTCGAATGAGCAGATCCTTTCGCTCATCACTTTTTTAACTCTCGTATTTTTGCCTCCTCTCTCTCCCTCTCTCTCCCTCCCTTTTTTATTGTTTTATTTGCAATCTGGCCTGCACAGCATTTTAAGAACGCTGCCCTCCCTTCCCATTTTCACTCCATCACTCTCTCTCTCTCTCTCTTCACCACTCCCTCCAGAACTAAACACTACCACCCCGTATTTTTGCAGTTATCATGCTGAGGTGGGGGGGGGCGGCTACAAACGACACATTTCCCAGCAGAATGTGACGCTGTCCATGCCACCAGCACAGAAGAGTCAGCATGGTTCCCCCTCAAATCATTCCGCACCCCTCTCCATTTTCCCTAACGTGGCATCGGGGAAACCATGAAAGTCCAAAACAAACGTAGACTCACCTCCCTCATCGGGCCTCAAGGGTCCCGCCCTCACCCCCCTGTGCCCGGGTCCCAATGCCCCAAAACTGCCCAAAGTGCTCTTCCTGTATCCGCTTAAAGGAGCCGTGGACAGTCGGCACTCGAATAGATCCTTTATCTGTCTTCCCGCCACCCTCTGTTACCCACGCTGCTTTGCCCTGCTTACAGTCCTACACCTGCTGTACGGCAGCCCACATGAAGCGACACACAGCCCCGTCCCTCTCGCTTCGACTGCGGATGCGCTTCCCCATGGCCGGCCACATGACCCAAGAGGATGCCGGATATAGGATGGAAGGGATGATGACGAGCCATCCGGGAAACCCCGGGGTGTGTGAATTTCGGGCGAGGGGAATCCTGAAGCTGACATTCCACACCACGGACACACGCTTCCGTCTCACAGCGTCACAGGCTGTCAAATCCAGTGTGAGGAACAGGCTTGTGTCCGGCTGAGACATTCAGGGTATTTCTGACTCCATGACAAATCGATGTGCAGCTTATCAACGCAAAGCGACACTCACAGCTGTTATTAAGGTTCAGGTCATCACCTGCAATGTTACCCATTTACTCATTTCACATCTATGTTACATGTTAATATTTATTATTATTATAATTAGTTATATTTAGCAGACACATTTAGCCAAAGTGACATACAATTCAAAAAGTCAGACAGACCCTGAAGCAGTTTGGGGTTACAGGTCTTGCTCAGGCAAAATTGCTCTGCTAAATGAGGGATTTGAACCAATAACCTACTGATCATAGGCAAAGGCTACTAATCCGCTGAGCCACACAGCATCTCATTCTACGATGAAAGCTACTGTTATATAGAAAATACTGGATATAGAAGGTACTGAATTGTGATGATATATTTTTTTCAGTTGGGGGCTTGGGTGGTGGGCTAGCAGTTGACGAGAAATATATGGCCTAGCAGTTGGTGACCATTGGTCTGTAACTTTCTAAAAGGTATGACAGCTGGGACCTGACCTGGGTGGCCATAGGGTTCAAAGTCTGTGTCCTCAATCACCCCGTTGCCAGTTGCCCTGGGAGACGGCCGCCTCATGCATCCTTTCAGGACCGCCAACTCATGTTCCTCGCAAAGCATTTAAACATTTCGGAGGGGGCAGGAGCGTCACTGCTGTGCCCGTCCCAGCAGGTCACATGACAAGCCCTCAGAAGGCCCCCCCTTCGGAAGGCCCCCCTTGTCAGCAGCAGCACGGCAGGACCATAAACCGAAACACGGTGGGGCCATTAACTGAAACATTAGCCTGTCTGAAGTCGATGAAGACCTGCTCAAACCGTACCTTACTGAGCAGGTATGGGGGGTTTTGATGTCACCCCCAGGGCCTCCCCCCCCCCCATTTGCCACAAGGAGCACCCGTCATCCCAGGCCCTCTGTGGGGGTGTGGATCGGGTATTCTGATCGACGTGCCCACCACAGTGCCAACCAATCCCTCCTCAACGTCAAAAAAGATGGGATGTTTCTGAGCAAGCAGGGGGTTAGTCTTACCCCCATCAACTGTCTATCTAGCCGCCCCCAGCTGCAGCCCCCACACACGAGCCCCACTGGGTTGCACCTGCATTAGCGGCCGCCAGCACAAACAGGCTCTCAGGACATATTTACCCAGAATCCTTCACAGGCCCGATAATGGCACCAAATCGATACTGACTCACAGCTTTGTTTGCTTTACACCCCCACTCTTCATCCCGTTTTCTTGTGTAGTGAGGAGGGGGGGGGGCAGCAGACAGAGGTCTCCCGACTGTAAACATCAAATGCAAAAACCACAACAACGGCCAGTGAGAAGCACAGTGCCCCCGCACCAGTGGCCAGGAGCTGCACTGAGGTTGCGTTGATGTCGTTAAATGATGCACTAGTCCCCCATGGACACCTCCCATAGAGCACCCCCCCCCCATGCACACCCCCATTGGCACCAGTGACATCGCCTGTCACCTCAACGTGTGGTACATTTTGGCTGCACTATTGCCACAAATCACAGCCTGGACAAAGTCCACCTTGATGCAACCAACAACCCCCCCCCCACCCCCCCAACAATGGTCTCAAAGGTAAAAAAAGACAGAGAGAGGGAGAGTGTGGGAAGAAGGAAAAACAACAGCACGGCTGCAGGTGGTCCCCAGATGTGGGGTCTCCCAGATGGTGGGGGGGCCGGACACACAGAGACAGAGAGAGACGCACACACACACACACACCAGCCTGACATCAGCCATCTGGCCAAACAGAGGAAGCGGAATATGACAGAAATCCCCCCCCCCCTCCATCAGGAGCAACAGTGGGCATGGTACTGATTTACAACCCCCACCCCCCAGCACTCCGGCCCCATCAGCCTGTCACACGGCAGTAAATCCCAGCACACACGACACAGCTGGGCTCCTTTACGACAAACACGACAGGCACACAAAGATGGACCAGACTGACACTGGGTGGTAACCACCTTTACAGTTGTCTCCCCGCACACACAGACTAACAGAAGTCAACACTGACCCCCATAAATAAACCGCAGCCCAATAGCTCCCAGCCTCCCAGCCCTGATGGGAGACCATGGAGAAGGTGGCAGGGTCCAAGGTGAGCCAGGCACTCAGGTCGCAGAATAAGCAACCAAGACCGACAGGCATTCATCGCCTTGCACCGTGGCTTTGTGATAAAGCCTATTCAGATTCTACTCCAGAAACACAGCATTCCTATCTCCTCATTTAAAGACTCTGGCAGCTACAGAGGGTGAGGGAGGGAGGCACTAATTGGTTTGACAATTAAATGTCTCGAGAAAACCATGTGCAGGACATCCTGTGCGAGAGGCAATGACTGTACCCCAGCGATCGGTCTGTGCTCTGGCTGGGAAGGGGCTGTCCTCGGACACCGCGTCTCTGGCCCATTTTGAGCTGGCAGTCAGCTCAGAAAGCAGGAAAGAACCGGAAAAAAAAAATCATCTTAAATTGACAGCAACCTGAAGATTTATAACTCCAGAACCAGGGCAGTGCCAAAGTGAAACAGACACCATAGCTTATGTTCTGCAAACAATTAATTATCAGCACTATTAAAGGCAGCAAACTCCTTTTTTTCTGCCTCACAAAATAAACATTGACATTACAGAAGACGGGGGAGGCCTTTTGCGCCGAAAGGCCCCTCCGTTCAGCTTCCAAGCAGCTCCAAGTTAGTGTAGCCACTCTGGTAGGCTAAACAGCCATCCAACGGGTTTCCGTTTTCAGTGGATAAATAATTCAGGGTGACCTGCCCAACAGGAGGAGCTGGAGACAAAAGGGAAACGGGCAGCTGCGAGGGCAGAACGGGTCCTCACTCTCTCTCTCTCTCTCTCTCTCTCGCTGGTTTCTCCATGATGGCGGGGCGAGAAGAAAAAAAGGCACAGCTGTTTCAGGCCTTTTCATTACGGAAGCACTACACCACCCACCCCACCTCCAACCCCCACTGGCCTCCATCTGCATATAAGGCTCCCATTGTTAAGTGTGTTGGGGGGGGGGTACTGGCAGATGTACCACCACAGACTGCCACAAGCGTGTACTCCCCCCTTTAGGGTGACCATAAATCTGCCTGTGCAGAACGCGGCCACGGGGCGGCAGAGCTGGAGAGGAAACTGGAGCCAGCGGGCTGCCTGACGGGGGGGACCCGAGCCGTATGCTAGCGTGCGCTGTATGCTAATGAAGGGCAAGCACACAAAAGAGGTGCTCCGGGGTTAAACGGTCCAACAGCACAACCCCACACAATTCCCAGTGCACTTAGAAAAAAGCTGCTAGATCTACAGGCTGAACCACACCACCTGATAGGCTCAACTACAACCTCCAAGTACTTTTTTTTGGGAGCCCTATCCATTGATTATAGCCCCCCCCCCCACCATGCACCATGCACCAGGGATTTGGCAGTAAAATACTGGAAATATATGTGCAGAACACTACAGAGAAAATATTACTGTAAAAATATAATTACTACAGTAAATGGATTTCTTAGTACCCAATAAAGACCTTTAAACAAGGGCTGCCCAAGTTCCTTAGAAAATGCTGAACAAGCTGCCCGGATGAACACCCAAGGGAATGGCACTAGATGGCAGCTGGTGGAGCTGTGCTACTGGAGAGCAAGAACCTCCCGGGGTCACCGTGTCCTGGGTGCTGTACGGAAGTGTCTAAACACATGTGGCAAATGAGCACGTACCCCTCAGATGACTCAGGCGGATAAGGGGTTCACAAAGTAAAACCCTACCAGACGCCACATTCAGTCTCATAAGTCTAAGGAGCGGTTCCTCCCCACTGAGTCATTAACCAAAGTCATCAGCACTACATCCAGCGGTCTGACAGCCCCCCCCTCCAAACCCAAGGCTGTCCCAGCATAAATCACACAGTCCATCACACAAAACCACGTGACCTGAGCTCTACAACCTCACAGACCCACCATCTACGAACACACCAATGCTGTGGGACACATGCTGTGTCAGCCACTCCCCCAGATCACATGACACTGACCTGCACTGTTCCCCACATGGCTGACTGACAATTCCATGGCCAATACGAGCTGCCTTCCTCTATGGCGCCAAAGGACTGAGGCCAAGGCTGCCCACCCCGCTGTTTAACAGCACGGCAAACAAGCCGCTTATGGAGTTATCCAACCAGGCGCAAGCAGCGAGAGCCTGTGCCCTCCTATCTCCTCTCCTCAAGCTGAGCGCACCAACTCACAATACTCATGACATAAACGTGACCAGAAAAATCCTATTTAAGGATTTCCAGAAAATCTTATAAATCCAGTAGGCATTATAATAAAATCGTTCCCTGGGCAATATTTGCGTGTGTGTGTTACCACTGAGTTTAATAAAATGGTATAATCGGGGTACAATTCAATTCTGATTTTCTTCACACACACATCTGAAGCTTCTCCTTTTAACAAAGCACTCGTGTAGGTAATGCGAACTCAAAGGCAATTTCCACAGGTCCCCACTTCAGCCAAACCTTTCTGTTACTTAAACGGGAAGATAAGCTTACCGAGATTACGGCCAAAACCCCCAGTTGCCTGGCAACTCACAATTAAGGAGTACACTTTCGGATCACTTTTGCAGGCTGGCCGTTATCAAGGGGGAAACCGCTGAAGCAACAAATGTCGGCTACATGCAAATGAGTCCGTCGTGCTGAGAGGATGTTTTAACTTGAGGAAGTCGTTGGGAGAGACCTTGACGATGTACTGCAGTTTCACAGTTAGCCAGAACGGGAACGGGGTGTGGAGGAAAAAAACAAGCCGTGTCAAACACCGGGGCAGATTTCCAACCACTACCCCCATACCCTACCCCAACAGCACTAACAATGTCACCGGGACATGATGAAGGGATCGGTGGGAGGGCGTGGAGGAGACATGGTTTAATTAAATCCGACACCGCTTGCTTAGACCAAAAGAGAGACACGTGAACCAATTAAAGTTCCAGATGGATCTGCAGCGCACAGGCAGGGGAAGCTCAGCGTGTCATGCCTGGATTAAGGCTCGCTGCTCTGAAGAACGGTACCGGATTAGGATCCGCTCCATTCGCGTCAGCACGACTTACAGGCAACAATCCACCAAACGTGACTGGTGAACTAGGGCAGTTTACCTTGCACACATAGCCACTGTGTCCATAACTATTTGAAGGTGATAATGAAGTATTTGTCTTTCACCAACTCAGGGAACTGTGATTCCAGCCCTTCGATGAATGATGCAATACAGAAACACAAGGACATACGGGGTTGGGGGCAATGTCTAAGTGGGCGGTATCCGAGAGACTTATCATAAAACATGAAAAACCCTCTCCAATCATGGCACAGATGACTTTCAACGCCGTTTAAACCTGTCTGCTACAGTAAGAAACTGGGCTCTAACTAAGACAGCCCAAGCAAATGGTTCTGTGGTACTATGGTTGGGTAGAGCTGCACCCTAGAACCAACCACTGCATTCTGCAAATTCCACAACTAGGTAAGGAATTCATTAGGGTGTACGGTTGATGAGAGACCATCTGCACAGCTACTCTTCTCCAACCTCACCCTACCACACCCGATTACCACTTCATAATGGACATCCACCCTTCTCCTTTTGTCTTTCTTTTTTGTTGCAAACCTGGTCCAGCCAATACAGAAATGTTAAAGACAAGTCCACCCAACCCAAGAGAACCCCAAGGCATTTCAGGCAAAGGGGGATTTATCCAAGCAGGGGAAAATGACCCCAAACTATCACATTCAAGAAAAGTACAGTAGGCAGTAGACTGCTCTGAAGCACATAGACATCAGCCAACAACAGCACTGTTCATTAAGGTCACTAAGATGCCAGGGTCGCTTAGCATAAAAACAACTACAACACTATGCGTAAAGGTCAGATTCTGACCATCCATTCTGTTGTCAGTGACACCGCTCATGAAATAAATATCCGACAACCTGTCTTCGACAGTAACCCTACACACTTGTATTAAATGGAATAAATTTTTAACAGAAGATGAACCAGTTCAGAGAAGAGCAGTGTAAGGAATTTAACACCTTTGGAGCATCAATGGCCAAAAGCGGAATGCTTTCAGGACGTGGGCGTGTTATGGCAGCCAGTGGCGCCTCTCTGCAGCTCGCACGTCACATGACCCTTTGTTGTGATTAACAAGACGGAGAGCAGGGCTTAGAGGAAGTCCTGACATCGATGAGTTGTTCCTGGAACATCACAGAAAATGACACCGAGGCTCCTCCATTAGCCACTGACAAACAGATCGTCAGGGCTGAACAACCCTGCCCCCACCCCACCCCGAGGACGCAGACGTAAGCGTAGCCAAAAATAAAAAGGCCCCCTCCCAACCCCCAGAGGAAGAAACAGCATTAAAGTTTTGCTCTGGCAAGTGACGAGCGGAACATCAATTAGCAAGGGTAAATCGACAGGATGTGAAACATCTGACCGAGTGACCGTGGGGCTTCTGCTTTTCCAGTCCCCCCCCCCCCCGCCAACACATCTTCACAGATCACCTCCTTCACTTCCACACCCCACAAACCACAGATCTCACCCTTCTTAACTGGAATCCACCCCTCTGCTCCTCCACTCAGAATCAGAATTCACTTTATTAGCCAGGAACAACTGCATGTACTAGGAATTTGTCCTGGCAGTATTAGTGCATATATTCACAGAAAACTTAGGACATAAGATAAGAATGTGGAGAATTACATTCCTGAGCCATTCTGGTATTGCGGAGTTGCGACCTGTGAATCCCGATGGGTGGGACTCTCTCATACCGTGAGCTTGGGCATCTCTTTTCTCAAACATGGTACCCCGCAGACTCTGGCAGAACATTTTACACTGTCAAGATGGGTGTCTGCACAGAATGGGCCAGATCTCCGATGTCATTCTCGAAAAAAACATATATGGTCATTCTTAAACGAGGGGAATGACCATTCAGAAATCAAACAAGCCTCAAACCAAACTCCCGAGTACTAAAAACAACTGTTTAAATAGTATGAGAGTTAAAACAAACACATACATAGATGCATACAAGACCTACACGTTGCGTGAGATTTCATCTGTTTATTCACCATGCGGTACAAGAAGCAGGATGGAGTCCCTGTCTGTGAACTCACTAGTGTTCAAATGAACGTTCTCCAAATTGCTGAGTTAAACTTCTAGGGAACGTGCATTAGCCTTGTAGCACTACAAACTCCCAGTCAGAGTACAGGCATCCTCAACAACTACAAGCAGGTTTCCCAGGTACTGGCTGGAGGGTGTACGCTTAATTTTTCCTTCTACCCAACACACTAGCCAGCACTCGGCTGAGAAATATTTTTGTAACTGAATAAATTCCGCCCATCCTCCACCGTACTGATGGTGTGAAATTTTGTAGAAAAAAAAACAACCTTCCCATTACTCTGATCCACGGTACACAGGATTGGTGAAGCTGGAGAATGACCTGGCTGCGGTGGCATCATTTAAAGAGAGCAGAGATATAAACCGCAGGGAATTAAAATAGTCAACAGTTTTTCCCCTGAGGTGCAGAATCAGAAGTACGGTCTAAACTTTAAGCGTTACAGAGACGCACAGGATCTTGCGCACCAGGTAACGACTACTGTGTGTGCAGACTAACATTTAAAAATACACAGAAAACAAACACTACTATGGATCAGTATCCCCGATTGCCTGAGGTGTGTGTCTGTTTGTTTTAGTCGGGATCAAAAGAAGATCCTTTCGACGTTTAGAAAGCGGAGCTACTGAACACTTAGCCATTTAGCTAGCGTTTTGAAAGCTAACATGCCGATAAAATGGTTCCAAAGCCCCCCCACGATTCCCCGAAAGGTACTACCTCAGCAGGACAAGCTAAAAACACCAGACGGGAACGCGACATTACTTGTGTCTGGCGACGCCATGGTGGAGACGATTACAGGAGGGCCGGTGCGGCGGCTCAGCTTGGGGTTGTTGGGATTGTTAAGGCTCTGACCCTGTAGTGTAGCACCAGTGGCAGTGGCGTTAGCGACGCCGCCGGCCCCGGGGGCGGGTACCAGGGTGTTCTCCGTCGGCATGGTGCCCTTGCGCAAGTGCTGCGGGGTCGGGTTGGGGAACTGCGTGGGTAGGACATGCGACAGGCCTGGGGCTCTCTTCAGCAGCTCCATGGGCACCGTGTAGGTGGTGGAATAGGCCTTGGGAGCGGCAGGCATCGATAGTTGCTGCTGCCCTGGCCCAGTCAGGCTGGACATAGTGAGGCCAGTGTGGGAGTTATAAGTGGGCAGTGGCCGCGGCTGGCCCATCGCCATGCCGGCAAATGCCCCGGGGGTGATGGGGTAGCTGCCGAGGAGGTGCTGAGACGGAGCACTGCTGGGCCTCCTGCCCACGACGTCGCTGATCCGGTGGGGGACCGACGGCAAGGCACCGAGCGGCTGCTGCGGAACATGGTGGCCATCCACGAGGGGAAGGCCGGACTGCTGCAGGTACACATCGCCGCGGTGACTGAAGCTGTTCGAGCGGCCACGCAGGGCACGCTGCTGCACTCCCAGAGGGTTCTGCTGCTCCGCCTTCAGCCCAAGCACCAGCCGAGACAGCACGCGGGCCTGGCCCAGGTTGGGCGATAGGGAGCGCACGTCATGGTCCTCCATGATGGTCATCATCGCAGGCGAGTCGAACCCATGCTGCAGCAGGAGAGTGACGGTGCTGTCCGCCAGGCCCTCGGCACGCAACCATGCCAGGAACTCAGGGTCCACAGGCCTCTTGTGGTCTAGTGTGGTTTGCGGGTGCTGCAGGGGGAGCCCGGCGACCAGTGAGACGTCAGCTGGGGCAGCCACCAAGCTGGGGTCGTAGGCTGGATCATAGGGCAGCCTCTGAGTTGCCACTGGGGTGTAGGTGGAAGGATTTTCAGGTCGGAGAACCATGCCACGGGCACCGTCTATCACCTGAGCTGTCGGGTCCACCACAAGGCTGGTGGCTGACGTCTGACGCGTGTCCAGGGGGCGCCCGGCAACATCGTTGTAGAGTGGGCGGGCAGCGAGCGCAGACGGGTCCGGGCCGTACCGGGGAAGAGGCGGCTCTGCCCCATAACGAGCCACAGCTGGATCGCCACCTCGCATTCTGTCTGCCAACATCCTGCCGGTGACAGGATCCCTGTAATAGTGGCTGAGCTCGTGAGTCAGAGGAGGAGCGGGAGGAGCCAGAGGGGGTGGAGGAGGAGGCGGAGCGGGGAAACCAGGGGTAGGAGCGGTGCCGCTAGCATGTCCTTGATCCCACGTGGGCTGGCTCCCACCTGTCATCCCATAATGCGACACCGGTCCATTAAGAGGTTGCTGCTCCGCCCTAAAAATGCCACGAGGGACAATGGGTGGCTGGCCAGCCAGGGTGGGGTCCTTCTGGTAGTAATCCCGGGAAGGCAAGGAGGCGCCTTCAGCTAATGCCTGTCTCTGGTACCAGCCGCTCCCAACGGCCGCTGCGTTCGTCCCGGCCGACTGCTGGTCCAGACCGTCCATGCAGCTGGTACCATAAGGAACATCCTGTGCCTGATGGGCATCTTGCTTCAGGCCCAGCTCAGGCAGGCCCGCTTCCGGGAGATTAGTGGCAGGGGGCAGCCCGTACCAAGCCTGCCCATCCCCCCCATACACCCCTGCGCTCTGTCGCCCCATAATCGCGGTTTGCCGCCGGAGGATAGTCTACCAGTCCCCGGCAACCTTGCCGTGCCAGCGCGGCGAGTCCCACCTCCGCAAGGAAGCGACACTCAAGTGCCTGTAGATGCACACTGCCCGACAAATGCAGGTTTAAAGGAGGAAGGGGGAGGGCAAAATTATGTGGTGGGGGTGGGTGTTTTCTTTCAAGTCTTCAGTTACACCTCCTTCATAAAAGAACTGGAGCCAGGGGGGAAAATAAGGTATCGTTTCACCTTATCTACAGTTGCCCCCCCCCCCTCCCAGCCCCACCCCTCCAGAGGTAGAGCTATCAGGTAGCAGCACGTAACCAGCCAAATGCTCAATAATTCATCTTAGGAAAGTGTATTTGGTGATGATACCAGACGCCATGCACAAACATGCACGGAGACAGACAGCCGAGATAATTCTGTGAAATTACCGCAGCACGTAGCCAGTGACGACGTCTGTGGTTCTGCGAAGTCTGTGAAAGAATAAAATGGAGAAAAGGTCTGGCAGGGGGGTGGGGGCATGCTAATCTGTGGGGTTGATCCTGACCTACTCTGGGTCCAGAAATTGCCATATGGGATTACAGCCCAAATAAAACCTGCTTAACTCCACCCCCTGCCCGCCCAACCCCATGACATCACCTGAACCAGATATAGCTCATCGCTAATGCTGTTTCTCATCTGACAAGAAACACACCTCTCTGCCCTCTCTGGAGACCAATTTTTCATAATTTTTGATCTGTCACTCAAGTTCGGTACAGTACTGGGGGGTGGGGAGCCAGAATTGAATTGTGGATCGAAGGTTAACAAGTATCGTCCCAGTGACATTATCTAGTAGGTGTTGGTGGGAGAGTAGGCAGCCATCATTAACCTGAGCAAAAGCCCCCACGTGGAGAAGAGCTGTGTGTTAAATGTAAATCTGTATAAGCCCGGCATTAATCCACAGGGCCAGCAGTGGGAAAATCCATGAAGCAGGTGCAGACAGGTCAGCCCTACGCTGTACCTCCACAATACACCCAGGAGAGAGGGATATGTGCTGGGGATATGTGGAGATGGCAGAGACTGATAGCGTGATCCTCGACAACACAGTAAAGAATGGAAGAAACGGCTGGAATGGCTTTAGAGATTCGTCGGGGGCTTCTGGGAAACGGGCGCCACACGCCGGAGCAATTCACATATATAAACGCAGAAATGGTGGCATGGAGAACACAGATCTATGTTGAGAGGTGCTTAGCAAAGGCTGCCTAGCGGCCGGTGGAAGCAGAAGGTACCATTCAAATGGGGGGGGGGGGGGAGAGGAGAGAGGCAGGTCAAGATAGAGTGAAAGGGGTGGGTCCAAAGATACTGTCCCGACAGTGTCCAAACCATCCCATTCCATCTGAGGCAACCCCTGAATCCAGCAGGCTTAAGCAAAGCTAAACAGGTAAAAGATGCACAGCGTTCATCACCCTACGAACCTTGGTCTTCCTCGCCTCCTGTGATCCCTCGCGCCAAAGAGGAAGTCTTCTGGTACCAAACTGAGCGCCGAAGTGGGAGCTCAGGCGTGTTTATCACACTCCGAAATCTCCAAAGGACAAAAAAATTATCTGGAAAAAGTCAAGTTCGTAAATGGACGATGCTGAAGAGGGTGCAGGCTGGCTTACTTCTGCGGGACGCCCCTTGACGAGGCCTTCGCATTCACAGGTTTAGTGTTCGGCGGACTGCCCCGTCTCCGTGCGCTCTGACAGTCACAGTCATAAAAAGACTTTTAATTAGGGTGTCACATCACTGCAGAAACAGGCAGCAGAGATCGCTGGTTTTAAAAGGCCCGCACACTGATGTCATTCGCATTCATGCTTGCTGCCAGAGCTTTAATAATGCATTTGAGGCAGGAGCCGACAGAAACGTCCGCAGGGCGGCCCGTGTCACCGCTTTTAAACGGATCGTGCACGGCCATATTCCCGAGTCAGCACCAGTCCCGCCCCCCTGGTACCGCTTGATTAGACAAGTCTAATGAAGGAATACAGGGCTTTGAAATGCATGCTGACTAGCATGGATGTACTGAAACAGGCCGTTTAACCAGACTGTATAATAGGCAAACCAGCCGGTGACTGAGAATGTCATTTTATATAGTGGCATTTCTAGTATAATTGCTTTAAATCGCTTAACAAAGACTTTGAATCCACGGCTGTTGGAAGCACAGAGTTTTCCATTCACTAGTGAACCCGGAAGACGGTAAATCCGGGAAAAGCAGCTGTCCGACACACTGGTATTCCAGAGCTCTGCAGGATATTCCACAAAGCGCTCAGCTCGTCTTCATGCCGAGATCCGGCACAAACAGGCATGTGGGATGGACTGGCATCTCCTCAAAGTTCAGGATGAGTGGGGAGAGAGGCGGGAGGTGCGATGCAAACCCATGGCTACTGCAAGATTTGCTTGCCATTGGCATTTTTTTGCGACGTTTACATTGAGCTCAGTCACAGGTGCACATGCCCTCTCACTAAACCCTGAGCATGTTCCAGACTGCTGGCCCGCCCTCCTCTTTGTGGTTCGGACCATGCAGGCACAATCCTGAACAGCATCAAATCAGCTCAAAAGTGGTTCAAAAGAAGGCTTCCGCAGTTCATTTTTCACATCGCTCATCGGTCTCACCCTCGGACAGTGTTCTCACCGTGCTCCGATTAACTCATTTCTCCCTATTTATTGATTGCGGTGGCAGGTTGATGCCCAGCCAGGCGGCATGATGTATAACGGCTGTGGTTTTTGTTACTACGGCGCGGGTGACAAGCGCAGGGCGCTGGCAGGACGCTGGCAAGATCCAAAAACAAGACAGGTCACACTGGCACAGCGGCATGCGAAGAGAGGAGGACGAGGGGAGTCTCGGAGTTCGAGTTCGATAGAGCCCCTGACTCTCTGCCGCTGCGGTGGGCGGATGGGTGGGGTCCGGTAGGGGGGGGCAGAGGACAGGGCAGGCATTTCCCCAGCCCTCAGATAAGCTTGAATCTGCACAAAACGGCACTTTAGATCACAGTGAGCAACACCGAGTCCTGGAGCAGAGTCAGCAGCACGGCTGGAGGCGGGGCCATGCTGAGACACAGATGGGGAGACAGATGGGTTGGGGAAGGGAAAGAGGACAAAAAAAACTGCCCTGCAATAACATTCAGAGATACTATGGCCAAAGTTAAAGGAGCCAGCAGGACAGGGGCAGGGTCACAGGGGCCAGCTGAAAGTTGATTGGCCCCTGGAGTGCCCCCTCTCCTGTCACTCACCGATTAAAAACATGCCATTGGCTAATGACATGGTTTGCCCCAGTGTATGAATTATGGGGAAAACTCCAGGCCCAGGTGCTAGGACTGACCATTCAGGTCACCTTTCATTCCCAATTAGTGACAATAACCCTGCATCTCTGGGGCACCACCGGCACAAGGAGTTAATGGAGACCCCGGGGTGAGCCAGAGGGCAGGGCAAACGCAAAGCACACAAGAGGACCAAAATCAAGACCTTTCACCTCAAGGGTAAAAGGGCATTCAGTCTTTCTACAGTGAAGCAGGCCATGAGATTGCGGTTTTGATACAATAGCAGGCACTTAACCAAACCTCCCCCCCCCCCTTGCCCCAGCAGGCTCTGGGTCTCCCCCAAACCAGCCACCAACCAGGAAGACACCAATATGGAGAGGAATCATTTCCAGAGGAAACTCCGTTATGATAAACAGGACTCACTGAGTCACAGGGCGACATGGAAACCCTGTCGTCTCATAAACTTGTGCTACCACCTCAGGGGGAGCAAAAACGCCAGATCCTGCAGGGCATGAACTCTGCCCAGCAACTGATCATGTATGCTCTTTTCTCCTTAGCTCCACCCCCCTTCACCAGTTGCTCCATCTTAATTAAAAGATCAGAGAACCCCAGGAAAGGGAAAGGGGGGGGAGATTGTTCCGGAACCTCATCATCAAAGGAAATTTTCAGCAGCTTAAATGTTTGTGAGCAGGCTGTTACGAGATTTCAAAACAGCTCCCCCCCGCCCCCCATCCAGCCCCCCTGGCCAGTCTATGTGCCCAGACCCTGCAG
>JAODJX010000043.1:13038852-13059453 GCA_026776945.1 Isichthys henryi
CGGGGTGTAATAATTAATGGGGCGCATATTGGTTTCCCCCCCCCCCCCCCCCCAATACTTTAGGTATGCCGTGGTGAACTCGGGGGGAGTCACCGGGCCCCTCTTGACTCGGCTGGAGAGCTTTGTACTGAGAAGCCATTCCTCCAATTATTCAGCTGAAAGTTTGTTAACCTTTTGCAGGGTCAATCGTGGGGATGAAAAACTCCACAGAGAGGAAAAAGCTGCAGAAAAGAAGGACTTTGGCTGTTACTCCTTTACTTGTTTTAGGTCTTGGGTCATCTGTGGTTTAAATCTGTGTGCATCTGACAGATGCAAACATGTGAACGGTAGTAAGCAGTAGTAAACAGAACCCATGTGAACAGGAACGAAAAGGACCCACGTGAACGTTAGTGAGTAATAATGAACAGGACCCATGCGAACAGTGCTGAGCAGTAGGGAACGAGATTCTTTTGAACATAAGTGAGCAGTAGTGAACAAGACCCGTGTGAATATCAGTGAGCAGTAGTGAACGTGATCCGTGTGAATATCAGTGAGCAGCAGTGAACAGGACCCATGTAAACATTGATAAGTAGGACCCAAATGAACATTACTGAGCAGTAGTGAACAGGGCTCGTTTGAATGGTAGTGAGCAGTGGTGAACGGGGCTCATTTGAATGGTAGTGAGCAGTAGTGAACAGGACTCGTTTGAATGGTAGTGAGCAGTAGTGAACGGGGCTCGTTTGAATGGTAGTGAGCAGTGGTGAACAGGGCTTGTTTGAATGGTAGTGAGCAGTGGTGAACAGGACCCTTCTGAACAGTAGTAAGCAGCACATTTGTTAACAGTAATGAACAAGACCCACATGAATATTGGTGAGCGGGACTCTTGTGAACAGTGTGCATTTGAACAGGAATGACCCCAACCACTATGATTTTAGCTTTGTACTCCAGCATATCCAGAATCCATTTCATACACAAACATTTAAAAGGCTAAGTATGAGGAAATAGTAAAATATTTATTGTATTTGCACGTACTTGCATAAACAACATGAGTTCAAGCGAGAGCTTCGTGGCTGGGCTGTGGCTTAATAAAAACCCAGTCTTTGTGGCATCGTTTTGTTGATATTCCACTTTTTGAACGAGACATTTATATTTGCTAAGTACAGTCATAAAACTAATCTAGCTGATGTCTGTAGATGGATGGATGTATAGATGTATTGGTGGATGGGCGATATACCTGATTAATCCCAAGTGGGAAATTCCAGACCAGCCCTAGTTTTACTTGGTATAAATTATGGACGTTTTGAGGAAACGTTTAATTTTCAAAAATATTTCTTAGGATGTATTATTCTGTGTTTTGAGCAACCCTCACATGGATAAGCAGTAGGGAAAATAGATGGATTATCTGGAGTTGTGTGAATTATCATTTATATGTTGTAGATGTCCGTGATGTGCATTGAATTTCCTCCAGCACATGATGGAATCTGTGTTTGCATGAAAATACGGAGTTTACTGACATTTTTACATTGGCAAAGTCACTAAATCTGTACAATGAAAATGGCCCCCTCATGCAGAGTTAAATCACTGACTTGTGAAGTTTTAATAACACCCTGGCAATACTTTTTCCGTGCCTTGTTAATCTGGGGGACGTTTTAATTGTATGCTAAAAGTCACTGTCAGTGTATGAAACAGGTGGGGGTGATTTATTAATGTGCTGATTTATTTCGGTCTTTGGTAGAACGTGCACAGGTGGCAATTAGACCACAAGTTTCATTAATCTGTGCAAAATCCAGAAACCAAACCAGCAAACTTTCTGATCTAGGACAGCCGTCTTGGGCGTTGGTCTGACTCTGTGGATCTGATTATAATGAAAACTTATAAATGTAGTTTAAAGTAAATATACATTATTTGCAAAACAAGAGCAAGCTTTCATATCTAGGGCAGCCATCTTGGATGTTGATCTGTCACTATGGGTCTTATTATTTGTGTGTGTGTGTGCGTGTTTCTGGTTTGAATGAATGTTAAATACAGGCACCAGTGCATTACCTGACGGTCTGATTAGTGGTGCTGTGCTGGCCTTTCCTGATCGCCCGTTTCCTGTCTCTCCTCAGGACTGCAAAGCATGCCCAGGGACTACATGTCCCACTGTGGTTCGATGGCCATGGGACAGCCCAGCTTCAGCCCGCCCCAGATGCCCCCCCACTCAGCTCAGCTGCGGCATGGGCCCCCCATGCGCCCCTACATTCCTGGACACCCCCCCCACCCGGCGATGTTAATGCACGGAGGGCCACCTCACTCCGCCATGCCCATGTCAGCGTCTAGCCCCCCCATGCTGAACCCAGGAGATCCCGCCATGGGGGGGGCAGTCATGGACATCCATGCTCTGTAGTTTAAGATTTCGTGAGACAAAGAAACAGAATGAAACGTCGTGATTTTACGGCTTTTTTTTTTTTCGTTTTTAGGAAACTTTAATATACTGGCTTCTTGCAGAGACTGAGGATCTTCATCCCTTAGCATCAGATCTGGACCAAGAAGAAGCTAATGTCTGTACTTCCTGGGACCCTTTTGACACAGGAAGTGCACTGGAAACACAACAGAAATGAAACAAAGGATTTTAAAAAAGTCCATTTTAACAGTCTCTGCTCCTGTGGGGGTGAAGGGGAAGTGGACTTGCTGTAAATTGTTGTAAAATTACTTTGGACTCTCAAGAGAACTGAGAAAATATGTAAATTCTCTTGTATTGTTCTGAATATTACGTTGTTTCTTATAGATTTTTTTTTTTTAAAGAAGGATGTGAATTTTTCCCCCCACACTGTGTGTGTGTGCCATGTCCATAGACTCTGAGCCTCCCCCACCTCAATTTTGACAAATAAATACCTGGATAAATCAGCAAGCCAGCTCTAAGGTCGATAAGCCGTGGTTTGCCTCTGTGACGGCTACTTCTGGGGTACCACAAGGCACCATCCTGGGGAAGACCCACTTCTGCCCATTTCCTTTGTCTTCCCACCTAGAGGGTAGCATTTGCATGTGTAAACATTTTGTTCATCAAAACTGAATTTGTCTGAACAAACCTGAAAGGGAATATTTGGGGGGAAAAATCAGCAGCAGATAGAAATTTAACCACATGAGGTTAAGAGGGGGCAACGTGGAAGAAGAAGAAAAGCGTCTTCAATCGTCACTTTTTCACATCTGTCTCCATTGCAACTAAAAGTGGCTTTTGAAGCCAAAATACAACTTATAAAATTAAAACCTTCTTCTGCTTAAGACACCTTTCCCCATGGTTACAGTTTGGATACTTTATGTATACGTTGTAAATAAATGCTTTTGTGGAAAAAAAAGAACTGGAGGAGACCGAGCTGTAGTATTTGCTTTAAGAAAGGTTTCTATGCTTAAAATGTCTCTATGGAAAGCAGATTGAGGCTTTGTTGTGGTTTAATAAATACTTTTTTTTTCTAGTGAGCAAAGTGAACGAACCTTTCAATTTTGCCTTAGTGTATTATGATAAAAAAAAATGGCATTTTATACGTATGGGCATTTTACAATTACACGAATCACAGTTAAAAAGCAGTATTCAGGCACGGATACAGCCCAAACGAAGTGTTTGTATAGTTCGCGTTAAAAATCCCAAATAACTTAAGGTGACCGTGTCATCGTATAGACAGCATTTCCAACGCACAATGAGAAGGACAAGTCACACAATTGCAGCCGGGCTCTCCTCGGCTTTCCTAAACTGTTTGAAGAGACCATATTGTATTAAACAGAAAAGCGTGCCTTTTGGTAGTCCTGCACACCAACTTTAAGAGTATAGCTGCCATTTGAAGATTTTGCTTATATTACTAAACACGGATAATGTTAAAACCAATACTTACTTTTTTGTAAATATGCGGAGGAGAAATCAACTATAAATTAAACGTTTTACAAAACACCATATGCATGTCAAGGGAATTATTTATTTAGCACAACTTGCTTGCACAGGTACCCCGGATAACCCCGAATTAGCGCGCAGTGCATTTTAACTCGGTTTTACATTTGCACAGACACACTTGAGGCTCAGAAAATGGCGAAATGAGCATATAAATATCTTTCGATTTCCATGTTTATCGGGAAAATGCAATGCAGTGCAGCAATACTTGAGATTCGGAAGTGCCTCGTTTACACTCCTGCGCACCAAACGCCGCGTCTGCCCGCCCTGTGCAGAAAGAGGATATGTGGGGTGGGGGTTGGTCCACTACTCTGGATACAAATGGGGAATTATCCCTCGTTTAGCATTAAAATTCGTTTAAATAAAATTGCAACAAACACTTAAATAGGAAGATTAGTTCCCCCTCACGCCTTATTGCACCCAGTCAATGGCTCAGTTAAGAAGGGTTTAAAATCTGTACCCCAGCTCTCAATTCTCGCATGGACTTTCTTAAACAGACCAAATTTCAAAGCCGGAAAGCATAAAATCCACTCGCAACAAAGGGTGGTTTCTTTCCGTTTATTTGATTAATTTTACTTTGATGGGAAGAACGGGGGTAAACTACAAACCCAAACTGAATCTTATCTCTGAGAAGTACACAATCGTCGAGGGCAAACAAAACATGTGTATGCATCAATATGCAATTCAGCCGCACACTTTCCTTTGAGCTAGTGGCGTTTTGCAAAACTATTTTGAATTTCTTTTACTTTGGGGTCCCAAGTGAATTCTGCCTCCGTTCAAAAAATGTGCTATTTAAAATGTGTCGACGTTTTAATTGTGCAGCTTTTGCCAGTGCGGGTCTCCGGGTTTGAATTCCTGGCTGCGACTGTTTGGAGCTCCGGAGATGGACGCAGAAAAATCCCATGTTTGACTGCCATCTTTAGGGGATCGGGGAAACTGTACCGCTGCCTCTCCTCTTCTTCGGCCTCATTTAAAAAAAGGACGAACGTATCTGAAACATAAAAAATAATGATAAAATAAATCGGATCCCAACCCAACAAAGTGACCTCTTACAGAAAGTTAACAAAGGAAAAGTTTTTTTTGTTTAAGAAAATGTTGCATAAAACTACTGAGAGTATTTTTAGTTTGCCTTTTGTCCTACATAAAAAGGCAGCGTACTGTTGAAGTTTTATTCCTTTTGGATCTCGCCCAAACAACTGAAATGCAATATTTTCTCATATATAGTGAAATACCTCAACAGCTCCTATATGTTAGACTGCGACATTTTACAGACAGCATATTTAATAGTATTTATGGTACTGGGAGGTTTGCAACATCCAGAAATTTCTTTGAGTATTTAAGTAGCCTATATTGGAAATTATTACCACGAAAATGTCGTTTAACTATTTAATATGTCCAGTAAAATAACGTAGCGTGTTTGGAATACACCTATGGACCTTCCAAATTCAAAACTCATTTACTTTACAAAACTTCATGACCCAGAATCCACTTCTGTTGAATTTATCCGAAATACTTTTTGATCGTGTTTCTGAACTGGGTCAGCACGGATTGTGTGCTTACGTAGACGCCGAAGATGTCACACATTTACAATCGCTCGGTAAACATTGGAGATTCACATTTCAGCCATGTGTCCTTCATGATGTGTCGCTTGTGCTGCCAAAAGGGAACAGCATCAGAATGTCAAAACATTGTTCCTATTGATCTATGTGAAACGGAAAGCCATGTTTAATAACAAGAAAACTCAGAAGCCAGGTAACGCTAAATATAGACCATAAACATCAACGGTATTTAATTATTTTTGGCGCATTCTGTTTTTCCAGCCAGTTTTGTTTTCGTGTTTATTTTAACCTATATATTTCGAGCGCGGAACTATAGCTGTTGGCTTGGAGACAGCCCCAGCTCTCCCCTTTTTATTTTATGTCCAATAATCTTTATGAAGTTAGAATAGCACAGATTTGTATTTTACGCTGGATCTCTCATTGCAGAATAACGATAAACGTTCTATATTCTCTATGAAAACAAAACTATTGTACAAATTTTAATCAATATGCTGTTGAACCTCCAATAAACCCATACACAGCATAAATATAACAATGAAAAACACACAGGAAACGCGTGGAAAACGTTGAAAGTTTGTGACAGTTGTTATGTTTACACTTTACATTTGCTAATTTTTCTGACTTTTTTTTATCCAAAGTGACTATCAGTAGAGGGAGGGGTCATAATTATTGTTGTCGGAACAACACGTTATAACAGTGCTACAAAACATTACACTAAAAATACAGCGCCTTAATATTAATTGACTTCATTTAATGATTTTTTCATACTGATATTCACCCAATTGTGCCAGTAAGTGAAAAATAAAAAGTCACACAACAAGCTAACACCTACATTTTGACTAGACATTTAGCTGGGGTGTATAAAGGCAGCTAAAGACAAGTGAGATATGGGTTCAAATCTCCGCCATGGCTCCATGTGTGGAGTTTGCATGCTCTCCCCATGTCGTCGTGGGGTTTCCTCCGGGTACTCCGGTTTCCCCCCTCTGTCTAAAAACATGCTGAGGCTAATTGGAGTTACCAGGTTGCCCAAACCCTGAATAGCGTAAGCGGTTTCAAAAGATTTTCCCCGTATCTGTTCTCTGTTCAAAAAAGAGACGGACGACAATCAAGCATTTGTCTTCGTTTAGGTGCCGGCTAATAACATTCCTGATGTCAAATGACAGAGCGACATACATACTGCAAAGCAAGACAACGTGTCATTAAAGTATATTAATAATGCTTTGATTCATTGCATCAATAATGCTGCATACGGTCAAAAATCTGCAATTTACAGTGTGGCTAATGGACAAAGTCAATCACATAGTGTAACCCTAGGGATCAAGAAATACTATATACTGTTATTAAAGTGCTATGAAAATATTACCTAAACAATATCAAAAGTGTGTGGAAAGCTTAAAGGAAATTGTGTCCTGTTTTTACACGGGCAACTTTTAAACAAACACAGTTCAAGGTGTGTGTGTGTGTGTTTTTTTTTTGCGAATCAACTGAATCAGCGACAGCTCCATCCATACCTTGTGTGGTAATGGAAAGCCCATTTTCAGAATGAAGACAAACACCATTAGTTCAATTAAAACGCATGTGAGGGATAGGTGCATGTTTAAGTAGATGGTGATTTCAGTCAGTGTCGTTCATGCTCCTCAGTTTTGTAGATGGTTAGGGTTAGACTTTACAGTTAAGTTGTATTAATAATAATAATAACATTTGGGGCATTGTCGCCTCAGACAAGTAAGATCTGGGTTCAAATCTCCGCCATGGCTCCATGTGTGTGGAATTTGCATGTTCTCCCCATGTCGTCGTGGGGTTTCTTCCGGGTACTCCGGTTTCCCCCCACAGTCCAAAAACATGCTGAGGCTAATTGGAGTTACCAGGTTGCCCAAACCCTGAATAGGGTAAGCGGTTTCAAAAGATGGATGGCTAGTTGGATAATAATAATGTCACTTATATATAATGGTCTGGTACATATTAAATTCCAGAACGGTTCAGGTCCCTTGTTCTCTCAGTAGTGAGGATTATGGAATATCATGATATTTTCATAACCTGGAGAATGTGTGTTGTTCTCTTGTTTCTCTCCATCCACCTTATACCACGGAGCTCTGACAGAAATGTGAGGAAGCTGCAGGACCACAGACCATATCGCTCTGAGCAAGAGTCAGGGGGTAAAGTGCATGTGGGTGATGGGATTGGATTCTGCACTGTTAATTTTACTGGAATATTTTTGCAGGTGATGGGATTGGGCTCAACACTGTAAATTATATAGGAATAGAACCATGGCAAAGGAAGGCATCTATAGGACTGAAATTCTGCTCAGATTAGCTCTCTTCCTATTTCCAGGTCAGGTGGCGTCTCATGCACAGGTAGAAATACGTCAAATTTTCTTCAGAAACAAACTGCCAGATCAAAGAATGAAACTGAGGCATCATGTGTCAGTATACAGAGGTGGATAATTGATTGGATTTGCGAAAGGTTGTTAATGTCTCTCCAACATGCTTCTGTTGCAACATAATTTCAGCTTTACTGTAAAATTGAAAATATGTCCACTGGTTAAATGTTCGAAAAATCGCATTGATTAATGACTCCATTAAAATATCCATTCATATTTTACACTGTTGTGGTACGTGTCTGTTTAGAGGACTGAAGAAATCTGTGAATCCCACCTGTTTTTAAAAACTACAGAAGATAGATTAGCCATGTTACGACAGGGCAGAAAAATCAACGGCCAAATTCCTGTAATTTTTTCCTGTACTGACTGCATGACGACGACTTGACTCTCTTTATTACAGACCTAGTTGACTTACGGGCTTTTCTGCAAATCATCAAGTGCATTGATACGCATTCAGGTGTGGGATATTTTATTCTTGCAAATACAGGCAATTAAAATGTTCAGTATTTAATATATGGACACATGCAACTGGGCCAAGTAAAATGCAGTTTAGAATAGCGACTGTACTCCTCTGGGACTTGGGCACACCGAACAGACACTCTTCCCAGAGTAACTTTTCAAAAGGCGCAAAAACGGCAGAGAAGAAGGGATGTACAATAGTATGATAGCTTAACAAAAGTATGCCATTTGAATTCACTGTAGTTGCACAGTTAGTACATGCAATGTGCCGTAGGGATGTAGTTGTGCGGCAAAAAACGTCTGGGCCTTGGTTTGACCCACACATCTCTGGCCTATCGGCGTTTGATAATGCACAGGTTTCTGTTTCACATGGTATACATCAAAATAAATCATACAGTCAGCGGCGCAGCTAGAAATTATATATTCAAGGGCCCCAGTAAGGTGCAGGGCCCCCTGACGGTATGGACCGACATTGTGTTAGCTATTGGAATGCATAAAAAAGAAACCAATTAGCTGTAATTGTAAAGGGCGATACTGTGTGATGTTAATAGCTTGGTTTTAAAGTAGGAAAAATGTGACAGTACCAGACTGACAGACGTCCATCCGTCCATCTATATTTCATTCTGCTTATCTGATTCAGGTTTGCAGTGGATCGGGATGAAGTGCGTCCTCTGAATTTTACCCATATGTGACATCATTGCTATTGCAGGGGGTAGTTATTTCAGCACCTGGAGAGTAATGCTTAGGGGTGGTACCTCAGTGGTACTTTGCTGATTGGGGATTCAAATCTGCTGGCTTTTAATTACAAGCACACTTTCCTAACAATTAGGCCACCACTGCACAGGACACCATAGCCAGGATGGAAAACCATTTCAGGGCTCATGTACTCACAGGTATTCACACGTACTCACAGGTATTCACACGTACTCACAAGTACACAAAGGTACTCACACACAATTCTTGAACTGTAAGTGAATACCTGTCTAAACACAGAAATATCATGTGGAATCTGTCCTGGTAATGAGAGGCTTCTGGGATACTCACTATACCCCTGTGCCCAATCCATGTTAGAACTTTTAAAATATGAAAGTGTTTCTGTTGACTTGAATGTATGTCTAGCAATGTGAACAAGGACTCCTGTTGCTGCGTGGGCTGGCTTGTCCTGATCGAGGGGTCCGAGGTGAGCTTCCGGCAATCAGTGTCTCAGCTACAGTGTTCTGGAGTGGGTCTTATTGAACTCCCAAAAGTCTGAATACGGGCGATGTTTCAATAGTCAGTGAGCACAGGAGAGAAGCATGACTTACTCTTGGAAAAAAAAATGGCACACTTACCGACTACAAGGTCATCTCCAGGGCCACTACAAAAATAAAATATATAAGTAAATAAATAGCCTTGTTAAGTGTTTCTGCCATTTAGAAAGAGTGAGCTATAGAGACATTTTATTCTAATATGGGGGATGATGTAGAAATGTTTGGTGATGGCATTCATAGGTAGAAACCTTCAGACAACAGAGGATCTGACTGTAGCTCTAAGTGTTGTGTTATATCAAGATTTAGACGGCTTATCTTAAAAACATCAAAATCACGACAGCTGCAATGGACAACATTGATGCGAGTCATTACCTTCAAGGCGTTCCAGCTTAGTAAGTTTTTCGCAGGATTGCAGAGCCGTGATTAGATGAGGTGCAGTGGACCTTGGACACAGGGCCAAAAAAGAAAGGAAGGTCTATATATAGAACCACTGTCCACTGGCTATAGCAGGAATGAAGTAATGTGTGTCGAGTGTAATAGGAACTGAGAGCTATTTAACTACCAACTACAAAAGTGTTGTAAGTGTCTTACGAATTATGAGTTGCTCATGCCAACATTAATGTCCAGTGGAACCTCTAGCCGAAAATATTCTATTACAATGGCCTTACTGGAAAAGCTAATGGTTTCCAAATCTCAGTCCTTTGGGACCAAATTTGGAATGGATTCAGATTTTGGGAAGAGACGGAGTTCAAAGATGAAAGACGCAGAGCTAATTAATTATTCATCGTAGCTGCTATGACTAATCAAGGTCTCGCGGAAAAAAATGCATGGAGGACATTGATCGCAAAGTTGTTAGCAATCTACACACTTCAACTGAGACATGTAACACCAAGCATATGCTGATACTGGCCGTCTGCTGGGTTTTTAATAAAAGCATAGAATTTGACCTACGTAGAAATTGAATATTCAAAAACATTATGCCAATAGAGCTTGAATTTGTAAACTGTATCAATTCAAATAATGGAATGTGTCATGTTTGCATTGAATTGAACTTGAAATTGAAATGCAATGAGATGCTATAGAGTGAAAGTAAATTTGTTATTTGAATTTGGTATGCAAACTGCACCCGCTTACTGTCTCATATATGGTATGAGACAAAAATCACCTACAGACACTGTAATATAACATATACATATATGACATGCATAGTCATAAATAAGGTGATTACAAACTCAAATATAGAAAAAACAGGAGGCACTGCTGTAGGGAGCTGAATTACACAGGGGTTGGGGGGCTGGATCTAACTTGTTTTTATAATTGGAAACTTTTTTGTCTCCTGGCAACACTGTGATGGAGAATCATGTTTACAGAACAGGGTACCAACCCCTTGCTGAAGAGTAAATGAAAAGTCAATAAAAGAGGGTTAGATGGTGGAAATTCATCCAGCGTGGCAGAATTACATCCCCGTATTGCTTCGACAGCATGTGACACTGGTATTTTGACTCAGTAACAGAGTAACAGACGGGATGGCTGTCGTTGCAAGAAAATGTGAAGCAGTTCTTAAAGATGGTCATTGAGCAGCATGTTGCCATGCTTCTTCCACGGCTACCTGAGGCAAGCAAATCACCCTTATCAAATCAGGACGATGTCAGCAAAGTATCGCAAAGCGAAGGCCTCATCCACTGGGAGGGAGGGGTATAGTAAGAAGAGTAAAAAATGAACTGTAGAACGGAGCCAAATGATATTAGTGCCCAAGTACACGTCTGTGACAACCTCTGCAAGGCAAACAAGTGTTAATTTCATTTCCTGCCAAACGCCAACTGTAGAACCACAGACGAGAGCAAAGGCTCACGCCCTGCAGTCCTGATTCAGCATCGATGGCACCGAATCACAGCATTCTCTCCGCATTCTCTCACTGCACCCGCTTACGCTTATTGATTAATATGCTGAACGACACTAATAATGCATGGATCCCCAAACTTATGTCGCACATTCACATCCTGCAGTGCCAGTGCACTGGGATACGCAGCTCAGATTCGATACACAAACAAAAGCAAACGATAAAAGAGGCAGACAAAACAGAAAGCAGGAACGTCTTGAGTGACTCTCCGGCAAAAAACTTGCAGCCAAGCCAAATAATTGCACTTTACTTATCCTGATCTGCTAAACAAAAAACTGCTTCAGCGATGGTACAGCTTTTAGGTCCGTAGAAATTATATTGAGAATTCCTCCGTAAAATGAAAATGTTTCCACTGTAGACAAAAGTAAAACTAAAGTTTATGTAACTTTTCTGGTGACACGTTAGAGAAGATATCAAATGCTGACACTCAAAATAAATCAAAGGCTTTTTACTTGCCTCTATAAACTGTGATATATTAAATGAGATGTGTCCTGAGTAATTCCGAATGTTTTAGCTAGATCAAAGTTTGTATACAAAGCAAACTTTGGAAAAGTATGTTATCATATATGCACAAGGTTCTTATGTTTATATAAATTTATGTCTAAGTAGACGTTACATTTAATTCTTCTAATTTAATGCCTCTTAAAAATGTAACTATTGTTTTAAATAATTGATTTTTAAATTACTATTCTATTTTGGGTCATGTCAGTAAACATAAAACAAGAAAAAAAATTTGATTAACCTTATTTGTTTATTTTCAGTTGCAATACATATATATTTAAACAGGAATACAAAGATAACAAATGCAGTGTCATGGATACAATACAGGATAGAAGCTAATGAGTGGAACTTCATGGTTGTGTGATTTAACACTGGAGGCTCTGATGCAGGGGGGCAAATCCAGTGCATTGAAGCAGAGCCATCTGGGACGATCCAGGTGGCTTCAAAACCCAGGACACTGCATTTTCCTCACTGGCCCTGGCCATTACAGCAGAACAAGCTATATTATTACAATATTGTTAAATTAACTTTAACATTTTTTTTGCATTAAGAGGGGTCAGCTTCTCTGTTTATGACTTATTATTTACAATACATTAAACTGAAATGTATTAGTTTATAATAATTGTTACAATGAAATTATTATATATGTTATTTGGTGTATTAATAAAAACGTGAATTCAGCTGAGGTCTAAATTCAAGACTTTATTTTAAACATTCCAAAGTAATTTAAATGAAATATTCTTCCCAAATATCCACAGCCAATGCATCCCGAGGATCATCAGAAGAGAGTAGTGAGACCTAATTAATAAAATGCAGAACAGACTTTGCAACTTCGATCGATGTTATTGACAAGACAAAAAAAACAAAGTAGCATCCACGTGGACAAATTAACAAAAAAACCCACTGTAAATGAGCAAAGTGCTCTGTGAGTCATTCTCTATGTGGTTCCAGTGCAGAAATATAGACCCGTGTTGAAGGTCAAGTGGCTGGAATTAAAAGTACTGCCGCAACCAGTGCATAAACAGAGAGAATGAGTGTTTTTAGCGTTTGATCGGGAGGGATTCAGACGAAAAGCTGCTTCGCTGCCATTTTTAACGTCATGTGTTTCCTTGGCGACTGTGCTTCATCTTAAAAGGCTCTGGGCTCTGGGATTGTTAGCGAAAACCACACCATTTCCCGCACCATCATTTATCACTGTCAACACATAATGATTCCCCCAGCAGCTCCGTATTGATGTTTTTAATTGCATTATCTCACGTGGGGGAGGGTGGTACGACTGAGGTGATCAATGCAACTGAACCATAGATTCCAGGGCCAGTGGATGCTGAGGTCCAATTTGTTCATATAATATGCTGACTATCTTTAACTGCCTGACCAAGATGGATCTGATCCGATCCTAGTCGGACAAACGCATTCTTTATTGCACTTTAAAACGTAGGCCAAAATAAACAAAAAAGCGTCATGGCATGGATGAAAACTAGGTGAAGCGTGTGTCGAACCATAATGTAATTGCTATGACGAATTTAAATGAACTGCATTTCCAATTACACTTAACAGTGCGTCGAAATACCATAAGAAATGAGAAAAGATGCTAAGAATCTAAAAGCATTTATGAGTCATGTTTAAAACTTCACGAAAAGCAGCGGGGACTTTGCTGAACATGTATATTAAAGTGCGCGTAATATGTTCTGACGTTTGATCCTGTAAACGTGGTTCGGGAGAATTAAGGAATGATATCACATTTCAGGTGGCAGTTAGACCTGAGACGGATGACGCCATCTTCAAGGCTAAGTGTGTATATGATATAACCACACACTCGACTATTAGATTACACGTTTAAGATAAGATAGATAGATAGATAGATAGATAGATAGATAGATAGATAGATAGATAGATAGATAGATAGATGGATAGACTCATTGAAAATTCTTTGTTTAAAACAATATTTATTTAATGAATAATGTCAAATTTGATTTAGAACGCATTTAACTTCTTTTCTAAATGCGATAGCTTACGTTTTTGTCGTGAAATTCGATGTTGTATTTTAAATTTGTAAAACTAAACTAATATTATGAAAAGGTAGTTTGATGCATCACCGCAAAATCTGGAGAAATAAAAGGAAAAAAAAAATCTAAATTACATCTTTATGGTATAAGTAGTTTATCAGACTGCATCATATATCAAGATACGAAACTTATCCCAAGAAACGCAAGTTTTATATTGTTATTATTTATTGCCATTTTGCGTAATGTAAACTTATGTATTTATTTTTACTGGCACAGCAAATAAACACAAAATAAGATAATATGAGCTTGACTGTTTCAGGCTTCATATGGCTTTAATAATACACAATATGTAGCATCAACAATCCAATAATATTTATAATGTAGTATTTAATCTCTTTTTTATCGTTCATAAATACGTAAGAATTAGGTTTCCCCCCCATGTACTGCATTAAGATGTTTATGATTTTTTTTTTTTTTTTTTTTTGAAAAATAACGCTAACTTAACATAATAAATAAAAATCATTTAAAATTGGTCTTAACATCTCAGTCAACACCTGGATTTCTGCCTTCCGCTCCACAAACGTCTCACCCCACGACGCATCCGTCACTCCCGCCGCTCCCACCCCATCCTGGCACCGCCTTAAACATCTCCCTTTTCCCCTTCATCCACCGCCCCGTCTATCAGTTCAGTTACAGGACGCGGGAGCGCTGATAAATTTGAGGTCACTTTGCCAAAGGCTGGCCAAGGTCAGAGCAGACTTGGGCTGTTTCAGGTATCAGCCGAGGATATCCCAGCACGGATCTTCTCTTCACCTGATGAGATCCGATCCAATGAGGGCGATCGAGACGCCCCGGGAGAGCCGCCCGACCCCCGCCTGCGCTCCCTGCTGTTATCAACAGTTCAGCGGGATGCCAAAGCGCACTGAGCATCCTTTCACCTTCCCTTTCTCTTCAAATGAAGTATTGCGTTTCAGTCATACAATAACCAGTTATGTTGGCTCTGCGCTTTGATCTCGGTACGTCCCACAGTAACGACGAACTAATGTGGTACAATTCGTGCAAACAGAACTGGAAGATGCATAGCACTGGAAGGGCTACATTTTTAATATTAAAAAACTAGCCAAACACGGCTTCTAAATGATACCTGCTTAATGGTTTCATTTTAATCGGCTAAACATGTAGAAATATATTTTAGTTTGATGCGCATTTCAGTTTACGGTTTCGCCTTATTTTATAGTTGTTTCATTTAATAATTTTATAATTACAGTTTCTAAACTTTTTCTTTTTTGCTAATAAATGTTTTAATAAGTAGATGATATGGATTCTAAGGCAGAGGCCTCAGCATCTGTTAGTTTCCAGATGGAATGAAATGAATGGTTATAGCGCTAAAAACCTGCCAGTTCGCAAGTGTAGTAAATTACTCATTAACGCGTAATTTTTTTTTTTTTACTAATGAAACAGACCGCGGTAATAACCTAACGCAGGTTACACGTATAAAACAAACAATACCGGTGCGCCTTGGGCGATGCTCGTTAAATATGAAAAACTTGCATTGCTGTTGTGGAAATTATGGGAAATTACGCATTGATTCAGTCGTGCACATTGTTTTCCCGTGACATTCACCTGTCTAATAAATTTGTGCTGAGTCCGTGTGGATGATGGTGAATTGCTGAGTTTTCTCTTGGGGTATTGTGAGCGAAAGCAGGAAGCAGGAGTCATTTCTAACCTGGAGAAACATGACCAGATGTGACATAACTTCGGCTGTCATCACTACTCCTGACTGCTTTTATTTTAAGCGAATTCTGTAAATTTTATCACTGCATCCTTTTTGCATGGAGTCGCGTTGTGATGCAGGAAGGCTTAAATGTACATCAGATTACAATCGCCTTGAAATTCTTTTTTCCACAATATTATTTATTTTTACGTTGCTACATTTACATTATGGCGCGTTCATGGTTTGTCAACCTTTGAAAACTCATTTAATACACCAATGTAGAAGAATAAGAAAATGTTTAAGAGGAATTCAAATACAATTCGATTCTTGAAAGGGCGTATTAGATAAAAAGAACAGGGAAATAAATTGCCTGTCGAAAGTAATTGCACGGTCTGTGTTTTATATAGACAGTGCGCTTATTTATTAGATAAATGTCCGAGTTAACGTTTAAAGATGTTCATCTTGTCAAGCGTGTTTTGCTATGTGTTTCATACCATACTGCTGTCCCGGCTCCACGGGACTGAATGTGACAGGCAAAACTGCCAATGTCAATTTGCAATATCTTGTTAAAAACAGCAAGAACACATTCAAGTTAAGCGGTTTTATTTCAGAAATACATACAGCCCGCAGAAAGCTATATTGGCGCGTTTCGGTAAAGTAAAGGCATCATCCGTATTTTATTGGTACAGTAAACAACGTCTGTGACAGAGAAAACAAAAGACTGCATCTGTAGGCCTGTACTTATGGGTATACGAAAAAATACCAGGTAGGCCTAATAACTGAAATATGTTTAGTGGATATTTAAAAACAACGTTCTGCATTTAATGACATTCATTTATTACACATTCCTTAAGAACAATGGGCTCGGCAATGAATTTTAAAATTCTGGGTTTGTAAGGTCCAACATCTAGCTTTCCAGGATTATTATGACTGCAAAAAAACAGATATTTTGGGCCAGGATTCAGTTTTTTTTCCTTTTGGCATGTATCTAAGTAAATGTTTTCCAGAGTCATATTAAATGACCACGCCAGAGAAGGACTCCCATTCCCTTTATTCTTTGCTTCAAGACTTTATTACCAAACTATCCTTTGGGAGCCGAAACCATTACGTATTTTAAGAGATATCGTTATAACAGTAGAGGAATTATTGCTATAGATGGGTAACGAAAGAGAAACTCGACTGTGTTTATTTATTGCGATGCACCATTATTATTATTATTGTTATTATTATTATTATTATTATTGTGCCGTTTAATTACACATAAAAAAAACGAAAACGAGCGAAGGAAAAACATCTGCAAGAGTCGGTCTCACCATGTCATTTTCTAAGCTGCGTTTTCACCTTCCAAGCGAAACTCCCGGCTTATTAAACATACAGCGAGATGTGTGCGCCGTTGCTATAGTCATTAACAGCTGCCTCCTCTATATGGAGACGCTTTTACCGGCAGGCTTGTGGAAACTATTTGCAAGTAATTATTGGGAGATAGACTGTGCCTACAAATACATTTACTTCATCGTGCGTTTTAAAAAAACTCCTATTTCCCATAATTTCGTTCCTCTAAATGACAACGCTATTCCAGGACGAGGTCGCGTGCGTTGTAGTCACCGGTTTGATTTTTTTCCCCCTTCGTTCCCTTCGTCACAGAATGTGAGTAAATGCCATCGATGTCTGCTTATAAGCCGACAATAGGCTTCTGTTCACGGACATGAAAACGCTTAGGTATTTTCTCCCTGTGAGGCTAAATGGTGGCATGAAACGGGAAAATGCTGGACAGTAATTGTTAAGTAATCAAAACCTTAGACCCGAATGCTACACTCAGTCATGGAAGACACTGAACAGTTTATTAGCTGATGTCAGAGCTAGCTTGTTCGAAAATTGAATGACTGTCCCAGGAAATGAGGTAAAAAAGGCTGGTTTACTGCGAAACACATGCCTTACAGACCCGCCTCTCTTCTCTACCATAAGCATTCGGTCGCTGTGCTTTACTGAGTTGCAAACAAGAACCTTTAACTTGACACCTAGTTTTTTCTGCCCTAAATCTCCCCCGCTTACGTCTTTGAAATAAAAATCTTCAGCAGTTAATTAAGACCATCAATCCATACACTGCTTCGTTGCACATATGCAAAGGTGCATATGAAAATTAAACGGTTTCAGTATCAAAGGATGCAAAAATGCTTCTATAATGACTCGTCGGACTCTGTGGCTTGGCTTCCTCCAGGTTCCCAGGATCTGATTCTGCTTCCCCTTGTGGAACGTTTCACTAGACTGTTGCCCAGGTCAAAGCCACTGGGGACAGAACTGGTTTATGTACACGTGGAGCTGTCTGTCCAAGGCAAACACTCCCAGTACGGCCTGGTGAAGACTGGCGAACCGGAGGGGTGGGAACTGGCCCCCGCCCGGCTGCCACCAGTGGGAAACGTCAGTGTCAGACAGGCAGAAGCCAAGGTTCAAGTAAAGGCAAGGCCGACTCCCCCCGCCCCCACCAAATGCACGCACGCTGAAATAAACACAATTGAACTCTGACTTAAAAAAAAAAAAAAAAGAAAGAAAAATGAATCAAATTTCCAATCAGTAGAAGGCAAAATGTACAGCCGTCTCCAGGAATCGTGCTATGGGACTTAGGAGAGTTTGTGCGACACCCCTGGTCTCTTAAGGAAAAAAAAGGAAAAAAGAATCAGGGATTGCACGATTGACAAAGCAAATTTTGACTGGGCGGGGGGGGGTGCAGAGAAAGAACAGGGAGCTGTAAACTGTAAAGTCAGTATTCTCCGCAGACTTCCAAAGAAAAGCAATGGGCTCCGTGCTTTGAAATTTATGGGCCATAGACAGTTTATAAGAAGAAATGTAGCCCATCCAAGTAGCTGACTGATTGAGCTCATGAGGATTCTCAGCACAGGAAGTCTAGTTTTGGAATATTACTTATCCTGATAAAGATGTTTTTCTTGTGGAGTAGAGCTGCTGGGAGCCCAATGGCCACTTACTACTTTAACCCAAATATAAGGGCAACTACTGACCCTGTCTGTTTTACATCCACAAACAGCTTCTCCCCGTGAGCTTGGTTCCTTCCCCATCTCGCTGTTTCCCGAAACTCTGGCAGTAGTTACACAAAGGTAGGGAGAAAGCAGTCAAAGAAACGTCAAAGAAAACGTTTAAGGCTATTTATCTGGGTAATAGGAGCATAGGTGCAATTTCACATTAGAACACATACAAATGAATACTAACACTATGCAACCTAACAGGAATTTCTTCTGTCCTCAATGCCACCTCAGCCATTCCATGTATTCATTAGATTCCACCACCAGTTTAGTTAGTTAATTAATTAATTAATTCAGCGAGGTAATCGATTAGCTAAACAAGGTGTGCACTAGTGACAAAATGCATTGGCGTATTGCACGGTTGCTGCAAATACTGGGGTGACGTCAGGAGAGGTTCTGAAATGGCCAAGCTGACACACTTTGACAGACACAAAGACATAGTTTTACACCAACATTAAAATTATTTAGCCATCATTTTCTGTGACTGCCTAAGATTTTTGTGCAGTATTGTAAATTCATTTAAACTTTTCAAATGATGGTGAGCTTGGTGTGAAGGGAAATCAAAAGAGCAGAAAGATAATGGTCGTTGAAATGATATCTGTGTCATCGTTGCATGGACAATAATACATAGGAATTGTGTATAACAAATACAGAATTTAACAAAGTAGATTTTGAGTGGAAAATTGTGTAAGGATAATGTCATATTTCAATATGTAATGAATATCACACTTGGCCTCATCGCAAGCATGAAAAATCCTCCCAACGTCCAGTCAATAAACGGCGGAGCTTAAAAGCGAGGGAAGGACGCTGGAACAAAATGACCAAATACCCCAGAAACATCAAAAGGTCCAGAGCCGTTCTTCACCACTGCTCCGTAGCTGTTTATGTAAAAATAAATCCAGGGCCACTTAGACATAAAAGAAACAAATTCTTCAGACGAGATGGCAGTTCCCACACAAGGCTGCTCGTTTAACACGGAAAGCTTTTAGCACAGGGCAGAGGAACGGAGTCAAGGCTATGGCAGGTGGGACGGCGTTAGAGTTACCCATCGCGAGGTGCTCTGATTTATTAGCGATTCCGTATGCAGGACAGGTGCCTCTAAAAAGCACATAGATGTCGGAAAACTGAATTTCAGCCTGACTGATACTGTTCATCGATGCAGCGAGCTGATCAGGGCCTTGCGAGGAAAGTGCAGCCCCAAGCCGACAGGCATTTTCCCAGATTCATTTAACAACTGTGGGCAAACAGGAGAGAAAGCCACCTGTCAGCCAAACATTTCAAATTAATACGTATAAACACAAATTAACCTAATACCCAGTGCTTGGAAAGATTACCGCCGTACTACTCAAATTTCATACTTATTACAGCAGCCCGGGTGATTCCCCTAGACTCACGCAGATGAGCTGTTAAATTAGTACATTAAATTAAGCGTAGTTATTTTGCTTGTTATTACTGTATACTAAAGCTGCACTGATGAGAGAGACTGAGCTGTATTTCAGTGGGTTGCTAGGGGAACTCTATCCCCCCATGTCTTACAGTGACCGCTGAGAGCTCGGTCCACCTTCACACTTTCATCTCAAGATGAAGCCTCAGATTAGTCCTTGTAGCTACATACCAACATAAAGCGATCAGCGTTAAGTTCTTAGGACGATATCGGATTTAACTTGTTGCTGAGTAAAGAAATGTCTTGAGAACTGAGTATTTGACAGGAAACCTGTACAAAATACTCACTGCAATACTCTGACCTGGTTTTATTACTGTAAAAATACTCATTTATAGGGAACCTGCAAATTATGTTTATTAGAATTGATTTTTACGTTAGGGGGCGGCATGGTGGTGCAGTGGTTAGCACTGTCGCCTCACACCTCTGGGACCCGGGTTCGAATCCCTGCCTGGGTC
>JAODJX010000043.1:13059553-13070162 GCA_026776945.1 Isichthys henryi
GCTTCCGGGATAGGCTCTGGACCCCCCGCGACCCAGTAAGGATAAGCGGTTTGGAAAATGGATGGATGGATGGATTTTACGTTATATTCTAATCTTGTTATCTATCTGATTTCAGTCCAATCCGCTTTTTAATTTTTGTATTATTTATCTTTTTTAACAGATCACATTAGTTCAGTTTTGGCATTTTTTTGGATGTGTGGTGTTTGGATCATGCTCTTTCTAGATCGCTGTTTGGGTTGTCATTCATCGCGTCCGAACACTGAAGGTAAACAGTCAGTCGCTTCCAGTCCCATTGCCAGCCGTCACGTAAATCTTTCCCCGTCTCCCCCACAGCCGTTTCCCACAGAGACCACCACTGACAAATTTACTTAACTGAATCTTATGAACACTGACATGTTGCATCGTGGTAAACTTACAGGGAGGTTTGTAAAGATTCAGTCTTAAATTTAAAATGTTTTGTTTGTTTAAAAAGTCGGTCAGTGGGAGTGAATTCTGCTGTAAACAGAATAGAAGAACAATGGATAGAAATTGATAATCTTTTTCTTTCGTTTCTTCTTTACTTCTTGCAGTTATTCTTAATATTAACAATTGCAATAAAGCTTGTTCTGTAGCCAATCTGGGTGTCCTGATAGGTCTCCTACCTGGACCAATTCCCCCTTTCCTGCTCTCATATTGGACAGTAGACCTTGGGTTTCTTATTTACGGCACCAATCATGTTTACCGATGAATTGCGGTTGGATGTTAAGCTGCACTGAAGTCTCAGTCAATGTTTATGTCCACCAATCAAATGCACTGTAGTTATACCACTGGATATTCTGAGGCACGGAGGAACATACAGTCACATATCTCATTAAAATAGCCAACAGAAAAAGATCTGTAAAACAACATATCTAAAGTAAAGTGCAACAAAACTTACCTAAGAATCTAAGCTTCCAAAGAACAATAAGTGCAAAATATATTTTATGAAAAAATCAAATTAAATGGGGTTTTACAACACATGGGAGAATCGTCCAGTGAGTGTTGCTTTGTTTTTTACTGCTGATGTATCTGACATACTGTTTCAGCATTTTATTATTTATTGGTTGCACTCTGATGTATTCAAAGCAATGGCCAGCACTCTGTTTTAACATCCATGGTTGGGTTTGGACCGCGGTTTGGGATTTCTGGACATTTGGTCTGGAGGCTACCTCGCCGGTTTCATTAGGGCATGGAGTTGAACAGTAGATGGTCCAGCTCCTTCATGGGCAGCCAGGAAGCAGAGGAGCAGATAAAGGAGGAGAAACAGACCCTCCAATGCTACGACAAAGCGCCTGGATTTCTCTTAATAATAATGTTTTCTTAAAGCTAAGCAAACATTTGCGCTCTGTATCCAAAACATGCCTTTAAATGGAAGTTCAAAGGAGCCTTGCTGGAGGTGGACCTACTGAATTGGTGACTGGTGTTTGGAGATTAAATGGAGAGATTAAAATTACCTCCCCTTAAAGAAACCTGTTCGGATTACGCTCCTTCGGAAGTGAAGAGACTAGATCTTCTCTTGTCCACAAACCACATGCGAGCAAAACGCAAACAGCTACTTAATCCTGATGGACAGAGGATCTTGACATCAATTTGTCCCACGAGGAGAGACCACAAGCTTTTTGTGGCTTGTCCAAATCTCACACCCCCCCATACATACACTGCTCTGCACCCAAAACCACCCTTCTACCATTCTCTCTCCCTTTTTTGTTTTAGATCCAGTGCCAGAGTAATAAATCCTTGCTCACAGAGTTCAAGCCATATGTTTTAACTCACCGCTTCCACAGGACTGACTTGCAAACTGCAGTATTGCAAAGCAAAGTTAAGATCAACTGGAAAAAGCATTGTCTTTGAAAAAAGAAAAAATCCCAGGAATCCAAAGGGCTGTCATTGTAATTAAGATCTATATTTTAATCTAAATAAAGCCGTAAAATATTGCCACATGTTATGGATGATAAGTACAGCAAATAAATTCGCATTGTTTTCATTTTGCGTCTCCATTTGTTTGTTCCATCAAATGAGAACTTTTAAGAAGATGATTTAGGATTTAAAGCAAAAAAACACATAATATTAACATTCTTTGCTGTGTCCCAATAAGCATAGAGATCTCTCCCAAATTTTTGGGGTGGAGGGGGAGCTTTGCCGCTGAGGTGGGTGGGGGTACAGGCTCATGGGGCAATGAGAAGCAGAGATGGGGGGTCCTCATGTCCGCTAAGGCTCGAAATCCCACCGCAGCTGTCCCAACGCGAGGGGCCAGGTGGGGGGTGGGAGCTGGGGGTGCTGGTACCCATCCCCCCCACCTCCTTTAAACTTGTCCAGACTCTTGTTCTCCAAGGTAAAAATCAGCAAAAGCAGGGGTTAGCTAGAGGACACGGAGTCTTGAAGAACATATGCACTTAATATTAAAGCCATAAAACTTGTTAAATTAAAAGCTGTTTCGGAAAATAGAAAGGAAAATATTTATGCGTCTGTCAAAGATAAAGCCCATTTTATCCTGCAGCCGCGACTCTGTCCCACACCCAGGTAACAACTGTCAGCAAGCGAGAAGCCGTGGTGTACAAATGTACTGACAGAACCTCCCCGGCCTGCGGCCCCTTAAAGGCGGGTTCGGGCTCCAAACTTAGTTTAAAGACTCTGTAATTAGAAACAAAATAAGTATGACTGGCGGCACGCGCGCGGGCTGTGAGAGGGACGCCAGCCCATCCTGATGGTCTCTGAATTATTAAGAGTGTTCTCTGGGAGAAATCTGAAACGCATTTGGGTTTGCAGCCCGGCTTGTGACATAACAAGGACAATAAAAACACTTGTTATTGCCAAAACAAGCTTTTCTTAACGCTGTAAATATAGCTATTTGCCTGCTGTACTTTTTATGACTTGAATTGTTTTGGCCACTCTGTGCACTTATAGGGAATTTAAACCATGGAATTAAGACGCCTGCATTTGTATATGACATAATACTGTAGAATAAAGCCACGAATTAGTACTTCAAACGATGCACTAAAATAATGCCCGATAATGCAAAATATAATTTACATTTCAGAAATATAAAGATTTTCTCCCTCCTGACTATGAATGCCTGTAATGTAATGTAAAGTAGGTAAATATTTTTCTGTTATAATTTAAATCACAATGTGCACTTTTGTGTTTCAGTTGTTTCAGAATGAAAGGAATGACTCTTTGCTGTTTATATATACATGAAATGCTCACATGCACAACTACACACACACGGACACACGCGCTGATACATGTCGTCATGTAGCTAATGCCCTGGAAATGTACGACCCTTGCATTCCTCCCAGGTCGAAGTGCTGGCCCAGTCCTCAGCTTTCTGGTTTCAGTTACACAGCCGCCGTGCTTCAGCAGGTACGCTCGCCCTGGTGAGCGAGGCGAGACTCTTCACCATTAGGGCACCCCTCCTCATGGTGGTACGGCGGCCGTGGACCTGTGACAGCTATCCAAACCGGGCCTATCCACTCTATCGGAATGGGGGGAGTTTATCGGAGCAGACTCTAGGGGCTACGACTGTGGTAGAGGGGTGATAAATCCTCGTTTTATTACTGAAAAATTCCAGCTTCTCCCCATGCCTGACAGCTCTCCATGCTCTCGGACCCATTTGGACAATTCGCCGAGTCCATCTGGTTCTTGTTAAATCTCGGCCCGGTTGCTTCTCCACCCGAGGAGGGAGAGAAAGAGAAGGACAGGTCAACGAAGGGTGGGGAGCTTGAGGGCTGGTGGTGGGGGGGGGATAGGCGGCCGAGGTGAACAAAACGGCAGGGGGAGGGCAGGCCTTTGTCGAACAGATCAAAGGGTACAGAAGCCACACCGCGGCTGACCACAAAGCAGAACTGGCTCAGGCGTGTTACAGAAAAAGCACAGCTACCCCAGCACCAAGCTACATGCGCAAGAAAAATGCATCACATAGCTGAGATTTAAAGCTGGGCTCTTTCACTAGTAATAAATAATCCTCTTTTGTCCCCCCCACCCTCCCCCCCCCCTATCTCAGTGATTGAAAGTCTCCGTTTTGTTTACCAAAGGATCAAGTTCTCCATGTCCTTCCAGTGCTAAGATAACATCAGGCGAGACGGTGGCAAACTTCCCTTCGGTAAATAATTTTCTGTTCGTACGCCAGTCCTCAGCGGAACAGCGTGATCACTTGTAATCATATTTTAACTCATTTTATACAATCAAACCAGGCTTTGAGGGAGACATGATTAAAAAGGCAGGCCAAGACACACACACACACACATACACAAGCACACGTATACACACTGTAAAATTACACAAAAGTATTCTGCTAAAAAGAGCAAATTAAATAATTGTGAACGGAACTGATGATGTCTTGCATGCCCCAAAAAGACATTGTGAGTGGATGCATGCAACAGGAGCAAATGCGACAAGGTAAGCCGCTAGTCGCAGGATGAAATGCGACGCGAGCTCGTGCATGTGTGGGAGCAAAGCCGTCGTGCCTCTATTGCGCGTCAGTATCAATCAGCCCTTAACTATGCAGGCCTCACACGTCTGCCTGGAGAAGCTGCTTGCCAAAAATCATCTTAACAGCCCTAGTGTATGATAAAAATATCACACTTTGGATTAGTCGCACTCACTGACTTGTGGTCTCAGTTAAAATCTAAAGGCAATCGCCAAGATGCCATCTTCACCCCGGGAAGCAATTATTTTGATGCCACCAGATCTGGTTTTAATTAAATGTAATTTGTTTTTTAATGTGTAATGGCCCTGCAAGTTTGATTGGCTCAGTCGCATCTTGTAATCGTGCCGCTCAATTTTCAATCACATTTCCTGCCGGTAATTGGCTGCGGCCTCAGATCCACACCTTTTTGTGATGAGCAAGTGTCTGGTCCATCACGGGGGTGTCAGTCTGGGGGGGGGGGGGGGGTGTTGCCTGGCCATCACACACACACTTTTCAAAAAAAGACACTCGTTTGCATTCAGTAGAAGGGTAAGACTACCTCACAGAAGCATTTCTGAAATCATGGCAATGAGGCAGCATCCTACTAAATGAATCACCTGTACAAGCCATTACGAACAAGCCAAGTGGAATGCAGGCCCTTGGTTTGAATCCTGTTTTGGCGGGAAAACCTCGTCGGGCAACTCAGTAAACAGCACTGAGACCTATTGAGCTCAATGTCAATTTTAGGCTGCTTGTCTTTTAAATGACAATAGGGGTCACACTGTCTGGGACCATCAGAGAACAAATATGGAAAACTACTGAAACAGACTGATGGCTTTACACTGAATATGACGAGCAGGGCAACGATAACGGTGATTATGAAAGTGCTTTTCTTATTTATTGTATTTATTTCAAGTTTGTTTTACTGAAAACTCCAACTCTGCTTAAATAATCCCTTAATTTTTTTTTTCACTTCATATTTTTAAATCACGTAAAAATGTACGAGTATGTGATTTTTAAATCACTTACAGACATCTGCAGCAACATTATTTATTAATTGGGTGAAACTACGTGTAGTTAGGGGCAACGTTACAAAATCAGTGAAATGATTTTTTGCAGTCAAAAATATGTAGAATTGAAGATACATCCAGTGTACTTGATTGTGAAGTGATTTTTTTTTAATTTTGCGTGTGTGTGTGCGCGCGCGTGTGTGTGTGTGTGTATAGAGCTTTTAAAAGTAATGAAATGTATAGGGAGTTGAGTGATAATCCCTTTAACAAATGCCTGTATGCGCAGTACCCAGTATAACACAGGAAGTAATGTCCTAATAAATACAGATGTGTATGCACACACACACACATACACACACACGCACGCACACACAAACACACACACATGCAGACAGATACACACTCACACACGCGCAGAGAGACAGACACAAACGCACACACACACGCACACACATTAAATATAACATTTAAAAACAATGTTATGACGCGACCTTAGAAGGGCATCATTTCCACTCGGGGGGCGGGGAGTGACAATTACCAGACCCAACTCAAACAAATGAAGAAGAATTCCGAAAAATAAAAAGCAGGGGGTCGGCCGTGGAAATTAATTAATGGCTTTTGATAATTCCCCCTTTTCCCTGTACCCAGCACCTTGGTGTCTTTGTCAAAATGAATGACAACAACTTGGCGAGGGCTGCGGCTGCGGCAGTCAGCTTTGACAGGCAAATTATCCCAGGGCCCACAGTCCCTTATTACCAGCACGGAGCCTTCAGGGGATGCGCTCGCCAGCTCTCCCTCCTGTCACTGTTTGTCAGGGGGACAAGGGCCACGGCGGGGACTAGCTGACAGGTAATTTCAACAATAACAATTACTCTGATTACTAGTGTCATAAACAATTCCTCCAAAGTGGAACAATAACAAAGCTTTATAAATCTCAGCCGTATAAATATATTCCAGCAGGTAACAAGCAATTTGCCAGTGTAGTGTCCGACGGACAAGCAGATAAATTAAATATTATGGAAAAGACGGCAAACGCAAAGCAGGACCTTAATCTTACAGTTAATACAATTAATAATATATTTTTAAAAACTTAATTATAATATAGCCCCAAATAAAGATAAAGCTGTTTATGTTGGACACCATAACTGGGTATTACTGAAAACAAAATCAATTTTAGTTCATTAATGTTGCGAAAGTTTGTTTTACTCCTTAAAGTCGTATATTTTTCTTTTGGTCTGATTTGATCTTTACATCAAATCGAAAAAAACGGTGCTTAAATTAACATCGAAATAAAAAAAAAAAAAAAAATCTGCAAACAACGAGTTGATTGTATTACCGGTATTAGATATTAGGCTTGTTAGTCACGTCCGTCTGCAACTGAAGAGTAACCGGTGCGCAAATAACGGTGCGCTGCTGGTCAGGCAGCAGTACAAGAATGTGAACATTACTAATTAGGAGAGCAGTGCAGCTATTAACGCATGTCAAAGTCGACAAAATCAAGTGCCACTCTAATTTTGCCACTAAAATTAATGGTCTTCTTTCTTCCTTTTTGTGTCCCCAAAACAAGTCTGACTAAAACCGCGCAAAGACGAGCGTGGCGCGTCCAAGCGCTTCAGTCATTACCGGCCCCTTACCTCCATTAACTTCTCGCGTATCTACGCAGTCGAATTAGGCGCTAAATCCACAAATTTCAAACTGTTGCTCTCTAAGAAATTTTCACGATCCAACAGAGCCACGTTGGTATAAATACGGGCGCCTTTCCTTCAGTCGGCTTTATTTCCATTGTTAAAATTGCGCAATTCATAATAGAGTAGTGAACATGGGAATAGTTATAAATGGCCTTAAAAGCCTTATTTTAATCTATCTATCTATCTATCTATCTATCTATCTATCTATCTATCTATCTATCTATCTATCTATCTATCTATCTATCTGTGTGTGTGTGTGTGTGTGTGTGTGTGTGTATATATATATATCAAATAAATCTCACACTCCAGAATTTAAAGTATAGCATTTAATTTTTAATTGAGACAGCATTGATTGACTATTTCTTATCTGTTGCTCTTGTCATGTTTGAAAATTAGGGTGCAAATCAATTTTAAAAAAGAGAAAAAAAGGTTAAGTGCCAGTATATTAATCAAAAAAACATAACTGGTCTGGGTGCTGAAGACATTTCGCTGCATTGACTGAATTAAGGTATTACTGCACTGATAAATAAAACCTGCATGTAATTCAGTGCCGCGAAATGAAACGGCCCTCATTGAACGACGATCAAAAAGTCACACACTGTGACATGAGAGAGGCTGAAAGCCCAGCGTCCCCAACAAAGTGCGCATCAATAGAGAGAAGCGGCAGGCAGAACAGAGGCATTCCCTCCATGTGTCCCGATACATCTCCGTGGCCTGTTAGAGGCGACCATAATGTGTGTGCGAAACAATGGATACAAAGCAGTGATATATGTAACGGATAATGGCGGATATGCAGGAGAGGAACAGGTCGTCAAGCCCAGCCTGTGTCGTTTTTGTTGTGCTACAGAGGAACAGTTGAAACTGTGTGCTTTCACACTTGATTTGGTTATGCATACTGGGGAGTTAAGTCTTAACGTTGCTGCTTTAACATGGCCGTAACAAGGCAGACAGTGAAAGGGGCATTAATCAGCAGAATTCAATTTGTTCAAACACACACACACACACACACACACATAAGGATAAATACATATAGGCCTATATGTAAACATTTTATAATTAAATTAGGAAAACAAGTTATCTGTTGCTATGAATCGCTATGAATCTAATATACTTACTATTAGACCAAGGGGCGAATCCTGTTTTATGTCTGCTCAGTGTAAATTTTACATAACTAAAATATTTCATTGTTATGCAAGCATGAATAATATTTAAATCACAGCCTTCGGCCCATCAATTCTGAACAATTTCTGTATAATGTATTCAAATTAACTTATTTATTTTGCAGCGTTTTGTCATTCAAATCAAACCTATCGATCAAATCTATCAGGCCCTTCCTCTGCAGAGTTTCTCCTGAAACATTGTCTCCTTGCAGCATTGTCTTCCTCTCAGCTCTGTTAAGGCTTAAAACATTTATGAATATAACTTTAAAAAAAAGAAACGCAAGCATGTATTTTATGTACATATTTTCAAACAGTGTATAAAAATCTACATACAACGCACACACACTCATACACACACGTATATTGACACATATGTATTTACAAAATGACAGTAATTTAAAAGAGATTCTTCAGTTCTGAAAAGATAAAACAGAAAAAGTAAACAGTGACAGAAGAAGAAACAGTAGCAGACAGGTTGAGTACGTATTCAATAGAAATAAAATAGCTGGATGCAACATTAGCTAAACTTAAGGAGAGAAAAATGCTTTTGTTACCATTTTCATTATCAAAGCAGCTCATCTCCCAGCTAAATGGACGATCAGCTGGAATTCACACCGTGTCCCCTGAATGCACCGCGCCCCTGTCCTTTGGCCGCTGCATCTTATTTACATACATTTATCCCCAGCTGAGGGGGCCGTCGTCCAACTGGGGGGTATATATTTTTTTTCTCTCCCTCTTGCATCTCGGAGAATCACGCTGCTCGGTGTCTCTCAACCTGTGGCGAACAGAGCGCCATCTGAAAGGACGAGAGGAGAAAAAGGGGGCAATGTTTTCGCCGTAAAAAAAAAAGAAGTAGATGGAGAAAACAGGGAAAGACAAAGAGCGCAAAGCAGTGAGAGAAAGGGGACTCCCGCATGTGTCACTGTGCTGCTCAGTTTCTCGGAGAGGGGCACCGTTTTGTGTTAAACAGCCTCCTGTCATGACAGATACCTCCCGGGGTCAGGGGCTAAAGTTGAACCGCGGGTCAGCAGTAAAATAAGAGGCGGGCGAGCCGAACCCCGGACCGGATCTTCATCAAGCGCTGGATTCCACGCAGCTCACTGGAGCGAGGCCAAACCGCCGTGACACTTCCGGAGCTTTTTATTATTAATATTATTTAATTATTATTATTATTTGCCATGATGACATGACAGGACAGAGGAATAGGTGGAAGGGGGGGGGGGTGACAGACAGTGGGGAGGCATGAGGGGACAGAAATCATTCCATAAGCAGGGCTCTCTAGCAACCGCGCCAGAAAAGAAGGTCAAAGATCATGAACTTAAAGTTGAAGATCAAACAATTAACAGTGAAGGCAAAGAAGCCTAATATAAATTTAAGTGCCTTTTTTTCCTGAAACTTGTCAGTCCATGGACAAAACTTCACTGGATGAATAGAAATTTTATGGCAATTCTTTCTAGAAAATACCCACCAATGTTTTGGTGGCATTTCTGACTTTGCATCTTTTGTTTCAAGGCTCACACCAGTTTCCGTCCAATCGGATTCCTGCGTGAGCGGATGGAGGGAAGGAGAGGAGGGTTAGCAGTGCGGGGCTGAATGCAAACTTTGTGCGGCTGTTCTCTTTGGACAGAAAACCGGTGACGCAATAACATTTTTAATTGGAAATTCTGCAGGACGAGGGTGTGCATGTGTGTGTGCTGGGGGGGGGGGGATGATGTTTAAAATGGCAAAGCCAGACGTATTACACCCTTCTTCTCTTCACGCTGGCTTCGGAAGGGCTCACGTATCCTGGGGATTATCCCCAAAAGAGGGATTCGCTATGTTGTCACTTAATGTGAAGCAGTTCTTATTTTTCCCTCCTTCTCATTGTTGACATCGACGTGTGAATTGTTTTCATAGCTGGGCCTGGCTGGGAACCTCATTTGCTTCATTTCATAGGCAGGGAAAATGTATCTATGGATATACTGTTAAATTACAATAACAATTACATTTTGTCAAGGAGTAATTAATTGGGAAATGAAAATTCATTAGGATTTTTAATCTAATAAGAATTCAATAGTAGTGTTTTTCCCAAAGTAAACAAGACCAAGTTACATGTTTTTTGTATATATGGTTGAGACATGATATTTTCCTAGCTGAGCATTTTTATTCATTTGAGGTGAATCTTTTATATTTCGTAAATGCCAACTTTGAATTTGGGTGAAAGTAATATATATATATATCCATCCATCCATTTTCCAAACCGCTTATCCTTATTGGGTCGCGGGGGGTCCGGAGCCTATCCCAGAAGCAATGGGCACGAGGCAGGGAACAACCCAGGATGGGGGGCCA
>JAODJX010000043.1:13084897-13098938 GCA_026776945.1 Isichthys henryi
CTCTCCCTTCCTGTCTTCGGTTCTGGGGGGCCGGGGGGGGCGCCCCCCCCCCCCCCCCCCCGGGAAAACACTGTGCGCATGATTAACAGACTATGGAGGCAAAAAAAGACACTCATTTGTGTGACATTGAATTCCACTTTTCCAACTCACACTCCCAGACTTCTGTCATCCATTCTGTCATTGCAGATTTTGTTTTCTAGGTTATAATGATTTATTGTAAATTTAGCTGCCCTTGGCAATACTTGTTCTTCATGTTCACATAAACAGACGTGATGAATTGTTCCAACCTGGTTGGTTCAAATGGTAACGATGCTCTTATTTGGACAATTTCAGAGGAGTGTGACTTGGTGCGATGCTGACCAATCCATCTGGTTTCATAATACGTATAAAGTGGAGATGAGATATTTGGTGGTACAGTGCTTGAGTGCCCACAAACAGGAAAATGACTGGAGGACTTCTCCGGCATAACTGGATAAGGTGTCGTGCCCAAATAGCTACGTTTGTTTTCATATATGTATTGAAAAAAAATGTAATAACAATACTAATTGTGAAATCAGTCAATTTTGTATGGAAAATTGTGTTGAGAGACCATATTAACAACATATGTGATGGAAGCAGGAATTCTACTGACAGAATTATAATATAAGGAATCAAGTTTAGGTGAATATTGTCATCAATATTGAAACATACAAGTAAGTATATATCCCGGAAAAAGCCGCAAAGTCTATGAATGAATCCGGAACGGAATTGGACAAGTTTTTATGCTGAAATAAACTGAGAAAAACTGGCAATTAATTCCATGTTGATCATTAGCTGCTTTCAGAACACAATTGTTTTTCTTCAGTCTCACTGAACAGATTGAATCTAGTCACATGCAGTACTGTGAACCGAAAAATATGCGATGTGACCCACGTCTTCCTGATGTAAGAGAGGGGCCTGCATCCTGTATCCCGGGCCCAGCCTTAATCTTGCTAACTTGTTCTGACATGTTTTTATTCTTGCTTGCCCAACTTACTTTACAGCCTGTTTGGGTTTGCTTCTTCAGTGACTCGAGCTTCCTGTTACCAATATTAAGGTAAAAGGGAAAACAAGGAATGAATCATGTTCAAGGGAGAAAGGAGTGATGACTGCATTTGCAAATATAAGAAGAGGAGATGCTGACATCTCAAATTCAGTGGGGGAAGAGGGAGTGATGACATCATATCCATAGCGGGAAGAGGAAGTGATGATATCGTATTCAATGAAGGAAGAGGGAGTGATGACATCATATACAAAAGGGGAAATGAAATGATGACATCATATACAATGGAGGAAGAGGGACTGATGATATATATATATATATAAAGGGGAAAAGGAAGTGATAACATCATATCCATAGCGGGAAGAGGAAGTGATGATATCGTATTCAATGAAGGAAGAGGGAGTGATGACATCATATACAAAGGGGGAAATGAAATGATGACATCATATACAATGGAAGAAGAGGGACTGATGACATATATATATAAAGGGGAAAAGGAAGTGATGACATCATATACAATTGAAGAAGAGGGAGTGATGACGCCACATACTGTAGAATGGGGGAAAAGGGAGTGAATTATACAAATGAACCGTCAATTCTTGAAGTTGATGTGTTGGAAACAAGAAAAATGGGCAAGTGTAAGGATCAGAGTGACAAGGGAGATAATGTGATGGCTAGGCGACTGGGTCAGAGGGATGTTAGCAGTATGCAGTGGTCAGTACCTAACAAAAATGGTCCAAGGAAGGCTAACTGGTGAACCGGTGACGGGGTCATGGACGCCCAACGCTCATTGTTGCATATGGGGAGTGATGATTAGCCTGTTGGGCCTGATGGCACAGGAGAGCTACTGGTACATGAATTGCTAAAAAAAGTTAATGCTAATAACAGAAAGGTGTCAGAACACAGACCAATCAGAGTGCCCATGCTGACTGTCCACCGCCGAAAGTGCTTACAATGGGCATGTGGGCTTCAGAACTGAACTGTGGAATGACGCAAGAAGGTGGCCTGCTCTGATGAGTTACATTTTCGCTTACATCGTGTGACTGGTCATGCGTCTGTGTGTTGTTTAGCTGAGGAAGAGATGCACCAGGATGCACTATGGGAAGAAGGCAAGTCAGAGGAGGCAGTGTGATGCTCTGGGCGATGTTCTGCTGGGAAACTTTGGGTCCTGGCATTAATGTGGATGTTACTTTGGCACTTACCATATAGCAAAACATTATTGCAGACCAAGTACACCCCTTCATGGCAACGGTATTCCCCAATGCAGTGGCCTCTTTCAGCAGGAAAATGCACTCAGCCACACTGCAGAAATTGTACAGGAACGGTTTGAGGAAAATGAAAAAGAGTTAATGCTGTTGACTTGGTCCTTCAGTAATTCACAAAGGTGTACATAATTAACAGATGTAGTAACAAATATAGTAACTGCTTGAGATGAAAGTTGCATCATGATTTTACCTTCAGTAGTTCCTTCAGTAGTTCCTTCAGTAGTTCCTTCAGTAGTTCACAAAGGTATGCAGAATTAACAGATATAGTAACACATATAGTAACTGCATGTGAACATGACATCAGTATAAAACTAAGACTTACTGATTAACTAATACATAAGTAATAGCATAATACTATATTATTTGTGCTTTTTAAAGTAAAATATAACAAAAAAGCTAATAGAATTAGCTTTAATAAATACGTTAACTTTCCATATAAAACCTGAAGTGTTGGAAATTAAAGCCTTTATTTTGGTTCAATTGGAAATAATGCCGCCGAAGTCCAAAAACAGCTGGTAATAAGCGAAATGTTGGCTATATTTCCTTATCAGTTTTTAGTGTTTGCTGAAGTGTAATATTATGTCACACCTACACACACTGCACCTCCACAGGAGTTTTGCAGCTTCTTGTCACGCCGATGTGTAGATATCCTGCTCTTCAGTTGTCTAGTAGTCTTACCCGATGCATGAGTGTCCACATCGGCTTTTTATCATGTAAATCAACATTGGACATGGTGCCCGTAATTATGCCTATAATCTTAAAAGTCTTGGCTGCCAATGGATGACTAATCGTATTACGTCTAATTGTTAAGTTGAAATGAGCACCATGTCCATATTAGTAAGTGCCGTCTGGGAAAGTGACCCTCCCCAGTTAGAGATCGACTTACGGTAAACGACAGATTTTTCATTTTACAGGCACAACTTTAATGCATTTAATTTCCCAGGCTGTCGTTCGAGTTGATAATATATGATTTTACTTTTTTTTTTTATTATTATTATAATCTTTTCAAGTACTGGACCACAAGAAAGTGCAGCAATTCCTGAAAGCGCTGAAGTATGCACTCAGTGCACTGTGCCTTACTTACTAAGACATTCTATTTGTGTTTTAAACTTAAAACCCGTCCGGACCCGTCTTTAATCCATTAATCGCCTCTTTGAAGTATTTCGGAACCAAAGGAGGAAAAGCCTAAAGAAGAGTAGGGTACATAGATTATCTTTATCTTAGAAGGGAGTATACTTTTTTGTGGATTTGCGTACTCCCTTCGAGTTTGAATGAAGACTTTGATATCAAACGATTCCTTTGAAATGGTTGAATTTATTTTTTTAGTCTGTATGACATAACATAGACCTAGTTGAATTACAATTTACATTTTTAACACCAATTCTGAATAGGAATGCAACCCATAAGTACCTATATACCATGTATACGACATTTATTATTACACAGCTATTAGAGTATAGTGTTATGGAATGCTGTATGTCAACAAAAGTCTCACCAATCCCCTGTAATATTGCATTTTCTCCTTATGAGCATTTATTTTCATTGCTGTGAGTTTTTTATGTAGTTTATTTTTTGTTTAGCTTGTAAATGTAGGTGCAGACTTTGCATGCTCCATAAATGTCCATACAGCTTGTCCTGGAAGTTCATGAGCTCCACGTCCTCAGCTGTTCCGAGCCTCATCTCCTTGGATCAAGTGTTGGCCGCTTAATGCCAATGTGAGGAAACTCTTCAGCCGTCACTGGGAACTATAAAGTGGTTCCCTGCAGATACTCTCTTACACTTATATGGTATTGATGTGCTTGTTTGCTGCTTCACATCCTATGATAACAGAACATAAAGCTACCCAATAGGGACAAAATACTTGGTTGGGTTTGGTCACATGTGGCCCTTTTTAGGACAATTTAAAGCACAGATAGGACATTTAGGAAGTACGTCAACATCAACCCTGTCAGCAGCTGCTGGATCCTCTATTACTGCTGGTAAGATATGAGAGAACCAAGATCCTCATAGATGCATTTGGTGAAAACAGATTTACCCCAGAAGATGTTCAAGCTGTAGTAAAACCAAACTGTCTTCGGAAAAATAAGGCCTACACTTATTAAATCATTAGTAATAACATTAAAAACAATAAATTTGGTGAGAATCTGGGCTTTTACATAACGGAAGCAAATGAAATACATGCACAGTAAGAAGTCTTGCTTTTACGTAATTGTAGAAATAAAGAAAAAAATTGTACTTTGGCAGCCATTGAGAAAGCAGAGCAAAATAAGTTTGCTTCTTTTGTTTCTTCTTAACAAGACATCTTGTGAGGCTTTTACGGCTGGCTCACATTTATAACTGCGGTCATTATAAAACCCAGGCAACGGGCAGTACTTAAACTGGATCTCCTGGATAAAACCAGTATCAGATAAGAGAATTTTTACAACCCCCTGAAAAAACCCTGTGTGCTGAAATGTTGGCAGATCATTCGATATGAATTATGCTCGGCACTGCAGTCTATAGTTTCACGATTTCAAACGAAAACACTTAATTAGGGATGAATGAAAATACTGCAGTCAGAGGCCCGGTTTCGGGGGTGGGATTGGACGTCCAACAGAGGATGAATATATTCAGTGAGCAGATTAAGGTTACCCTGAGGAGCATGGTTACCAGGCAGGGAGACGCGAAGCCAGTGGGCAGACAGTTACTCTTGTTAATAATACGATTCTTGTCATTTAAATGAGGAGACAGAAGCCGGAATCTTTCTTTGCAGTCCAAGTGCTGACTTGTCTCACCGCTGCACCGTGACACTGGGCGGCCAGTAAGGAGGAACAAAGGCATCCAAAACAAAACCAGTTGCTCTTTGCTAATTCTTTATTTTTCACATATGCATCAATAATTCTGCACTGTCACTCAAATCATTCACAAAACCAAGTCTCATCAAACAGACCTTCATATACATCTTACATTATATGTTTCTAGGCAGGAGAATTATTAGAACAAGTGGAGTTCCTCAAATACCTAAGAATGGGAGTATATTCCTACAATAAAATGAGAAAACGGGGAAAAAGTGATGAAACCAACAACAGTTAAATACATTTAGACCTTCATAAAAATGGGTGACCCTGCAAAGTCAAAGAAATGCTACCAAGACCATCATTATTATTTATTATTTGTTATTGAACATGTGCAACATCTTTTATATGACCCCCTATAAAATTAGAGGACAACATTATTACAGGAAGCCATCGATGGTATTACAGTATTAAGGAAGATATGTTACACCTATATAACCTAATGCAGTAAAAATCCTTTATTGAAACGTGTAAAATGTATACTCCATGCTGTACTGTATGAGAGGATCAAAAAGCTCACAGAAATAGTCTTTCTACTTGAATAAGATGCCATTCATCCACATTATAAGTGATTTTACGATTCTACGAATCATTAAAGGAATGACATATGTTTGATATCACATCATCCCATCTGTCATTTTTAAAAGCTTTTATAACACTGTTTTGAGAGACACTATTGTGTCAAATCCATCCATCTCTCCTTCAAACCTTTTCTGGTCAGCGCTGCAGTGGGATCTGGAGCCGATCCTAGGCTGTACATTCTCACACAGTGCACGCTGTCCAGAGATGCCAGTTAGGCTGCTCACTTGTCTTCAGACCATGGAAGGGAACTCCTGCAACATGCCTACAAAGTAGAGGTGGGATTTAAACTCATAATGGTATGAAGCTGTAATTATCCCCATAGATCTGTTGTGGCACATTTGATCAAGGTGAGCAGTGGGGGAAAAAAAATTATAACACTTTACTTAAAGCTGTCATTTATAATGCATTATAGATACCTCCATAATGTATTATAATGGTCTGTTTAAGAATTAATAGAGCATTACAGCATCTGATATTGACAGTCCTTATAGTGTTGATTATAATACTTCATAAGCTCTAGTGAAGCTCACATCTATAATGCACTGTAGATGCCTTCATAATGCATTATAACGTTTGGTATAAGAATTAAGGATGTTTTGTACTGCATTATGAAGGTATTTATAGTGCATTATAGATGAAAACTTCATAATGCATTCATAATGCATGATAAACATATCTGAAATGTAATTCTTTTAAAACATATTTATGCTCATGCTTATAATGCCTTATCATTGCATTATAATGGGTTATGAAAGTGTTCATTGATTCTTATATACATGGCATTCATAGAATGTGCTACCAAAATTTGTATGTAGTGTAATGTGAACCGTGACCCTTTCTTACCTAAAATCAGTTCCACATGCTGTGTTTCTTAGTATCATGGCTTTTATTTGTTTTCTCTGTACTAACTAATCAGTCACTAGGCTCACTTGAGAAACATGTAGCTTCAAAATATATAGTTTTCTGTCTGAGTTCCAAAATATTTCATAGGTGGCTTAAAGGTTTATGATCACCAAAAAAAATCACAAGAAAGTTTCATTTAAAATATGCCATTAATTTGTTTGCTACATTGTACTAATTTGTCAACACATTAAGAATCTTTAAATGAATGGACTTTTGGAAAGCAAAAACAAGTAACTACAAATTTGTGTTTATCGGGCTTTTATATCAAAATGAATATAAAACAACAACTAAAATCTATAACCATATGGGCAAAGGGTAAATTACAATTGAAGAGGTGGCTGTATTTCATTTGAGGTGGATGTATTTCATTTGAGGCATCGCCTTAAAGAAACACAATAGTTCTACAGTACCTCATGCCTGCAAGCGAGCTCGTACACATCTCTGTGCTTGCGTTAGGTTTTTTGTTCGAAGGAGAACATTTTGTGAAAGAACTTTAGTAACGCAGGGTGAATATAAAAGCAAGGAAAAGTGTGAGCCTCAGTATTACTGCAGAAGTTTAGTGTGTTTTTATTGACTTGCCCATTCAGTGATCCACTTCATATCAATAAAAGGTGCATTGTCATGAGCTATGTAGCATTTAAGATGTTTATGTTGCAACTGAAGGTGTGGTTTTCTCTTAGAAAAAAAGTTCTAAAAATCTTTTGTACTGTCATGCATCGTGCAATGTCTTCCTTTGTCCTCACATCAACATTTACTTTATGTCTCGGTCGAAAACTGAATAAGCAAAGGGGAGATTTGCCCGCGCACAAATGCACACATACACTGGCAAATACATAGAATAACAGGAATTTGATATTAAGCTTCGGAAACGTGATACGGACACTGAATCTGTACAGTAGATGGGAGCTGAGGCAGGTCTGAAAATGCTTAACTTACACCTTTCTTCTGTACTGAAATGTCACATGTGCCAACTTTTTACTGGAACTTTCACCCGCAGAAACCCAAGCTGGGAATAAAGACGCTTATGCGAGGGATTACAGGCAGAGCTCTTGTAATCATTGGGTTCATTCATTCTCTTAACTCCTGGTTAAGCAAACTTCCAGCAACAACAAAAAAAAACAGCAACGAATTCTGTCAACATGACAGGAATGGTAGCAAGGGCACAGCATTTAGCATTTTATCTGGCAAACCTTTTACACGATGCCTTCAACTGGGCACAATGGTCTCGTGTAAACTCAGCGACCACTCACGAGTCATTGTCTCTGTCGCACTTTAATCCGTAGTGGGTCCTGGCGTCGATACAAGCCGGCCTTTTTTTTTTTGTGAGCTTGAAGAGGAAGAGGAAGTCTGAGCAGAGTGAGAGTCACAGAAGAGTCACATTGTAGTCACCTCTTAGGCCCTCAACTTTCTCTCCATTAGTCTGAAGTGCTGTTGTCATTTCCTTGAGAGGAGTGAAGTAGGAGGAAAAGAATAAGTCCAAGTCATTAAGCTTTTATTTAGAAAGAGCCCTAAATTGACCATTTTGTCATAGTGTATGGTTTAAACTGGCTATAGTATTCCATAGTATGTTTGTAACCACAGCAATAATTTGTGAGCGGTAACCTAATCTGGCCAGGTGGGGTGAGTACTGAGGACATTCCTACCCACAAGCACACACACCAGAATGAGTAGGATAATCCAGATGTAACAGATCTCGCGTCTTTGCAGCAGGATCTGGCAACTTTTCGGCACACACAAAAAGCTGTGAAACTTATATCCTGGATGAGTTTGGGCAACATTCGACTCTAGTGTTTATTGTTGATAGCGGCTAAATTTCATCTCCTATTTACGTTGACAGGAGGGGAGAACGTGGAATAAGGAAAGAGGAGAAGCCCAAATAAAAAGGTAAAGCAGAGGTCATATACATACAGGCAGACCCCAGGTTACAAACGAGATCCGCTCACAAAGTCGGTGTTTGAGTCGAATACGTAGGTAAGTCAGAAATTAATACAGAAGGCTTTTTGGCAGTCTGCTCATAATCCTGTTGTCTATAAGTCAGACATTCTTAACCTGGGGACTGCGTGTATAACATGACATTCTAAAAAGGAAGGTTTTTTTGGAATAGGTGCTGAATTATCAAGGTTTCAGCCCTGTCCACACAGTTAAGCTTGGAACACGCCAAGCCGTTTTTTTGGCTGTTGATGAGAGTCAGTGACTGCTTGTCAGGCCGGTGTGTGGGGCAGGGTGAGACATGGTCAGTGCCCATTGGCTCGGTTTTGGCCGATTTAGATTGGCCGATTTAGATTGTCGAACTGGCACCGAGACTAGTCTGCAAAACTCGGCTCTCTGACTGTCCATATGTCATTTATCTGGCTGGTATGTTCTAGCACAAATTGGCAGCATGTTTCTGGCCAATGGCTTGCCGTTTACCTAGCCTTCGATGCATGCATTTAGTGTTTACGAAACTGGAGTACACTCATACCCTGGGGATGGAAATTCATAAGATGCATAAGTATGAGTAACCTAACGGGTAAGTTGTAAAGTAATCAATGAATATGAGGCAGGACACTTAAAAGGAGTAAAAATTTCACAAAGACCTTAAGAGGAAAAACAAGTGAAGGAACAGCAGGATGGAGAAGAAGCGTAATTAAGTAATCAGAGAGTTGAGGAGAGTAATCAGCAGCTTAATGAATCTTATAAAGACGAAGTAGAGCTGTCTGTTGTTTTATGCGTAGAATGTGACTGGTTCTCTAAATGGACGTTTAAGGTAATCAGAAGCAGTGGTGGCATTTGGTCTTCATGGAACAAGGTGAAGATGACGTCAGTGGTGTCTAAGGAGATGCACAGGGAATATAGCTGACAAAAAAGCATAAGCGACAAAAAGATACAGAGCCGAAGGGAAGCAATACAGAGGTGAGGAGGAGGGTGGTGTCTATCCCTGAAGATGTGCTCCATCCAGAGTATCTCCAGGGGTGGTGCTGTTCAGGGTGTTTTTAGTAATGAACCACATTTCTGTGTGCCAGGAAGCAGAGAAAGATGAAGGTGGCACGTGTTGTGTCAAGTTGCGCTTGTTTTGTGGCAGATTCTGTTCCACAAGTTCAGCGTGGAGGTAAGACGTGTGGTTTGATGAGCCTAAAGGCAAAGGCTGCTGGGGGAAGCACTTACAGTCGCCTTCTCAGAACTTCTTGGAGAGCTGGTCCCCCCAGGCTAGAGCAGAAGTGTTCCCATGCTGGGCCATTTCCTGGAGCACACTGACTGTATCACACACACCTCAAAAGGTAGTGCCTGTTAGCGAAGGGCGACGCCACTGATTCTCTTTTCGATCCCATTTCAAATCATTCCAAGGTTAGTATTTGCTGATACCGATTCCAATATTCAATATATATCCAATGCCATGGGGGGTTGTTTGTTCTAGCATATGGCCCCCCTCCCTTTTCTCCCTCCTTATTGGTAGTTCATGTCCAGCTCCTTATAATAATATGAATATTTTCAATCACCGAGAGAAAACTATATTTTTACTTTAGAAACGATTCTCAAAATAAAAGCATTCAGATAAAAAGAATTGATATTTCTTTATCAGTCTGCCCATCCGTCCTCCTTAAGCATCTCCAGCAAGCACCAGTAGGAATTAAGTGCACAAGCCCTGTGTGATCTAGCTTCCTGTGTACCACTAGCCAGTTCAGAATTAGCTACCTACAAATGAACTATTCTAGTTTTAACATGAGACATTTATTTATACGTACCTGCAAGGATACAACCGTGTCCTGTGACTGGAAATTTGAAATAGAAAACCTTGGAAATGCAAAGACCCCAAAAGCTAATGTTTTGGAATTCGCAGCACATCTGACACTCATATGAAATCGTTTGCCCTGCTGATGGCTGGACTGGCCTCAATCTGCTCAATTAAAGATTTCAAGGATTCTACTAAGTTTGGGAGAAACAGGTTTCCAGGCAGCTGCTGTGTCGTAAGCATTAACATCAGCGACGCGCTACAGTTCAATCCATTTTTTTTTTAATCACCGAAAGATATGAAGAGGCTTTTTTGGTAGGTAAAGTTTGAGATCTTGTGTTTTAAAAAAACTTTCAACGCCAACTCAATTTATCTTCTGACAACTGACAGAAAGGTGCTGTGTCAGGTCCAAAAATATCCCGTAGGAATTTCGGAATGCAGCCAAGCCCCCATGCGATGAAAAGAAGCAAAGAAAAGAAAAGAAAAAAGGGTTAAGCTATTTCTTTTCAGGTAGTCAGTAAAGCAACATCCCTTATTGTCCTGAAGCATTTCACCGGGCCTGTTTCACTAGCTGTTGCTTAAGCGTAGTGCATTAGCGTGGGCCAAGGTAGACTAAACGCGAGGCGGTAGGATTGCTCTTCACAACGGCCAGGTTTCTTGGGGCGAGATACGAGCAGAGATAAACTTTTCTTGCAGAGTGACTCAACTTAAAAACACCCTCTGCAAGAAGCCCATTCCTACCGACCTAATTTGGGGAAAACCAATATCATAATTAGTGATCTCAGAAAGATCGTAACGCGAAATCCGAAGCCTGCCCCAGCCATTTTATAATTAAGGCACCACTACAATGCCAAGGGGCAAATTCTCTTTCTTCGCTGCTCAGACAGTGGTGTATTAGGTTACGTGGCCCTTTCAGGCTGTCACGAACAGGTAGGCTATCAGCCAACCGGTCTGTGACACAAAGACCGATTTCCAAAGCGGACCATCAACAAAAGCAGAGCATCTTGCTCAAATATGTTTGTCTGCGAACTCCCGGGATTGCCATTACCTCACCTCTAAATTATTGTTGTCTATCCACTAACTGTCAGCAATTCAAAGGATTAAAGAGTGTGTGTGTATATATATTTATATTTTTACATATATGTTATATGTATGTTTATATTTAACATATAAATCTTTTCATGATCTTGTGTTTGTTCACAAGAAGGGCATGTAAATAAATTTTCAACGGTTTTCCCAAACAGCACACTGCAGCTATATAGATATATATATATGTGTGTGTGTGTGTGTGTGTGTGTGTGTGTGTGGGTTACAGTATGATCATATGCCAGGTAGGGGTTGAGGTTGTCATTGTTGGGATTATATATATATCACTGTGTGTGATATATATATATATATATATATACGAAAAGCAAACTAACAAACACATTTGAACAAACAAACAAATATGCACTGGAACTGTAAATGTAAAATGTACCAAGTTTCCGAAAATGGATGGATATATAGACGGATGGATGGTCTCAACGACAAATTATTGGTCTGATAACCTGCAAGAAGTAAAACCGCAGACTCCCGAGGCCTGTGCCAGCGTTTGCTCATCTCGTTGCTAGAGTGAGCTGTTTGGGAAAAAAGCTGGAAATTAATTAACATAGTCTTGTTGCACACAAAGATAAAATCATGAAAAGAGTTCTATGTAAGATACAAAATTCAAACAAACACATGTATGGGTGTTGAGAATTTTCCAAAATATCCTCTGGCTATTTGCTGCTGAGACCATTAAAAGCTTAATGTTTCGCAAGTTTGGGTTTGGCCCATTTTTTTTTGCCTAGAAGTATATATGTTAGTATTTTTTGACATTTCATAACAATCACAAAATCACATTTCTCCAGCACCACAGACATATGCATGAAAACACTACAGCTATAACATAACACTTATTATCATAACTACCGATAGTTTAATAGTTTTTATTTTTATTCTTATAAATTCTTTTTTTTAAATAGTTTTTGTTTCCATTATGGGCCCACAAAAGTTAATCATTTAGTAGGAGATATTGATCTTTAAAAAACACAGTTTCTGAAGAATATTGTAATCCTGTTTCAATCTTAAATGCATTAAGATATTTAAGAGCGTCTGAGGAGCCTTAAGGAAGCCCCAGTTGGGCAGTAATACCTGGGGGGGGGGCAGGCGTCAGTGCCAGGCGGTCATGTGTTGGCTTCCCCTCGACCTTACTTCTGCTGTCGCACACAATTAAAAGCGGCCTGCGTGTGCATGTCCCATTTGATGAATATGCATGTGACCTCTTTTTTATGTATTTTGCTTTTTTCGGTGGCTGCCCACTCCACCGGCCCCGGGGCCCTGAGCTGAGCCTCTCAATGACAACAGCTTGCATGCAAGGCAGCGCCTTTGTGCCATGAAAAAGTAGAACTCCACAACCCCCCCCTCCTCACTCCCACCCCAACCTTTAACAATCCTCAACTAAAACAGGGACCATGAGGAAGGCAATTTGGCCGTAAAGACCTGAAGAGCAGCCATTTTTGAAAGCGTTACAGACTTCGATCAATAGCAAATGAAGGGTTATCCAAAGACTTGATATTTATTAGTCATCTGTTGGGAAATTCCTACATGCATTTATGTTTCTCTTCTGGTTTTGCTGTTTTTACTTTGATCCACGCTTGTGTTTAATTGGCACGGAGGAAATTCGCCTTTGTTTAATTTTTTATCTAACTTTCTTTTTAGCTATTCAGTCTTTAATTTTATGATTGCAACCCAGCCTTTCATAAACTGCTATAAAAAAACCGAATCGCATCTCTGGCAGACTGATTACCAGTATGGATCCCTGTCACGACACAGCTACACATCGCCGCATAGCTTCACCACATCATTGTCTGCTTTCTAAATTATATTCATTGCCGTAAGACGCATTGAAGCAACTGCCAAGGTCAGCCCGGGTTTCTTAATTAATAGCAAAGGCAAAACAATTTGAATAATGAGTCGGGCGCCCGGACAACATGCGGCGTATTGTTATAAATTAATTATTCTAGGTTGTATGAGTGCACGCTTTGGCCGGGGGAAGGGGCCAACGGCTGCGGGGCGAATAACGACAGGCCTGCTCCTAACTTACTGACACTGGGCAACATCCGGAAAAGTAAAATCAAAATGAACATCATTATAGAAGTGGGGCGGATCTGCGGAGGGAAGTATACCGCTTAGGTGTGTCACAGCTGGGTGGCAGGGCACTCAAGCTGAACTGCCGCATTGAAATTTGCAGTCGTATTAGGAAATCATAAACTTCATACAAATCACTAGATGAGTAGCCAAACAAACAAATATGAACAAACAAACAAACAAATATGAACAAACAAACAAACAAACATGAACAAACAAACAAACATGAACAAACAAACAAATGTGCATTAAGCGAGCAGTGAACTCTAAAGCTAAAACACGTTTTACGTACACGTTTTCATATTTCTTTTTTTTTGTACTGTAAACTGTTGCACTTCGAGCAATATGACAAAATCACATTCTTTACAAAAAACAAATCTCAAAATAAGCATAAATAAAGAGGCAAGTGAGTATATTTCATAATACTAGGGAGAAATAATGGCAACACGAGAATATACATCCAATCTAATGGAATTTTAATCTATCCATCCATCCATTTTCCAAACCGCTTATCCGTACTGGGTCGCGGGGGGTCCGGAGCCTATCCCGGAAGCAATGG
>JAODJX010000043.1:13100870-13121373 GCA_026776945.1 Isichthys henryi
GAGTGAGTGAATGGTGTGTGTGTGTGTGTGTGCGCCCTGCGATGGGCTGGCCCCCCATCCTGGGTTGTTCCCTGCCTCGTGCCCATTGCTTCCAGGATAGGCTCCGGACGCCCCGCGACCCACTGAGGATAAGCGGTTTGGAAAATGGATGGATGGATAATGCAATGGAATGCACATGGTAATGCTCAGCTCCATGCAGGAGAACAATTTATATTTGTTTCTGTGATTAGTTGACCTTGTACTAGATTATTGGGTCTTTCTTGACTACTTTATTCTTTCAATCCAATGTTTTATTAGGAGACAAAATAAACTCGCTGCAAGTACATCCATGAACTGTTACATGCAAATGGAAAATTGCTAAATGATTCCCTGCATTGATAACAGGATCGCTAGCGTAGGAATGAAAATGTAGCATAAGTTCTTTTGATGTTCAGTACCAGTAAAACGTTTCATTTCTCATTGTCAAACACAGCGGAGACAGTGTCATTATCTGAGGTTGCTTCAGTAATGACAGAGTTGGAAATCTTTAGCAAAATCACCAGCAAGGCCATCACAACATTCTTTGAGGACATACCAGTCTGTCAAGATTCCAGCCGATTGAGCAGTCTTTAATTCCTATCAGACTACAATCCCTTCCAGGGCAAACTCAGTAACTGTTAAGTGGATATCCTGTCCAATCCTCTGAGGCCTCCCTCTGGTGTGGTCAGCCAATCAGTGTTAATGCACTGCGCCTGTGTGCCAATGGCTGATGCTGGGGTTTCATGCTGGGAAATGGTGTCCAGCCCCTACAGCATCATAAGACTGTGTCAGCCCTGCAGTCAAAATAAACCCGGCAGTAAAGGAGTGACAAAGGGTAACAAGTTTTATGAGAAAAATGATGGAAGCAAAAAAAAAAAAAGCCTACATAAATAAGATTTGATTACGGGAAGTTTAGAGTCTCTGGTCCATAAATATTTCAGACAACCCAGTAAAATGGCACAATAAAATAACTTATTTAATTGTTTTGAATGATCTACCCTGCAAGACATTCAGAGCAAAAGCAAGAATTACAAAAAGAGAGATTTTATTCAGCAAAATATGTTTCCTTATGGAATATGATATTTCGAGTGCAAAAAAGATTATACCAAATGAAACAGAGCACTATAATCGAATAATTCAATCATAAGGACGTAAAAGAATATTCAAACGATATATCTGTTGAAGAATCCCCTTGTCAGATTCAAAATAATCTGACTATGATGAGTAAATACTGTAGAAACATGTAGAACATAGACAAAAAAAGGAAAGAGCCCATTCAAGTTTATGTCACCCTCTTCTCTAAAGTCCATTATTCAGAAAAAAAAGGAAAACACACAACGTCTCATTCCTCATCCTATTCACTCCAGAGCTCCGATATCAGATGAAGGGGGGGTGGGTTCTCGATCTTGGGCGGTACAGAGGGGGCGCAAAGGAGGAACAGGGGATGCTGGGTAGTGGCCAGGGACCCACAATCAGCCCCTGGCAGGTGTGTGGAGGACAATGGGCAATATTTCCATTCGAGGCCCCTCCTCACATTCCTCTAGCCTTCTCATTGGCCCACTTTATCCCTGCCTTCGTTCCCCACGACGTTCGGCGATGGAGCCGTCACTTTGACTTTTAAACGAATGCTGTTTCAGGCTCGTGCGTTGCTTTAGCAGCAGACGAATGAGGCCGTTCCTTAGTGATTTATAAACATGCATATAAATGCAAGGCTGTAGTTTAAACAGTGATGAAACATTCTCCTGTTGGCCAGCCAGCTCCTCTCTGATTTAAATAGATGACATTTACAACACGGAGGCCTATTATTCAGACCTAGTCTGTGTGTACAGACGATACTTCACGTTGCAGGGTGGAGGTGAAGACTGACTGCTCAGCTACCCCATGACATCGTCACGACTCAACTAGAATGTTCCTTACTGCTGGGAATTACAGTAGCATGCTTCCTTCATGGTGCATCTGCTCCAGTTAAACTCATTGTTCTGCCAGTTTACTGATAACTTTTCTGGAATTACAATATTGTTGATAAATTTCCTGCCTCATCGCTTAGAAAACCCCTGTGGTATTAATTAGCTTTTTACCTTTTTCCATTCATTTTTGCAGGATACCTGCTCCGATGCCAATGATGGTAGAGAAACTACCTCACAATAGACCTTCTATATCCAGCCCTTTATTCCTGTATTTCCAAAGCATGACATGTAGCTCAGTGTTTGTTACTCAGTGTTTGGTTTGTTAAACCAAACTCCCACAGACAGACTACACAGAAATCAATATCTCACTTGGCAGAGTTCGTAGTCCAGATATAGCTCCGTAGATACAAATAAAGCAATTACGTTTGGGACTGTTTTTCCTATTTTGGTCTCCGCGCTTTCTTCTGTAACGTATAAAAAAAAAGACGACATGGCATCCAGCCCGAGCATGTTTCCTGACAGAAGACGAATCGCATTTTGCAGAATTACGTTAAGATGGGTAACTTAATTACACGAGCCGAGAAAGAAAGTGATCGAATCAGATTGCTGAGATGCATCCTGGGAGCAGAGGACAGAGATCTCTTTCGGCTGAATCTGGCTTAGCTCACAGGAGATTAGCATGTAACGACGCTGCTGGCCAGCAGAGAGGCTAATTGTTCCTGTGCCTCGGACTGGTAATGAGGCAGCCTGCGGTTAGCACGCAGCCAAGTAGCATCAATTTAGCGTCTCTGCAGCACTTCACGCAGCCTAGCTAGGGAGCAGCCTTCGCTTTTATGTCTACGGCTTCGCGTCTGAGCTTCTTCAGGACCCTCCTCGTATCTTATTTTGATTTTAATTGCATCATTATTACGCTACGCTGGGATTTTATGTATTCATAAAGGCTGTGATTGCCTGTCGGGTACGAATGCGTATTTAAATTTTTGTCACACCTGGGTTTGGTTTTAACCCAAGGGCAGTGGATGAAGTGTAAACGGTATTATAACGAAGCCCGTTATGCGATAATAAAAAAACATGGCATAATTAGTAAATCCTAATTCTAATACAACAGACATTAACGTTTTATTCTTTTTAGTATTATGAGTTAGAAGTGCAGGTTGAGATTTGCTTTGTTTAAACTATAACTGCCCTTTAAATCCCACTCTAATAATGATTTGTGAAAAAAAATAGCTTCACTTTAGACTAAATCATAAATAATCACATAATTTATCAATTTAAAAGCACAGAATTTCAAAGCCCCTGAGAATACAAATGCTTGCAACGTTCAACCTTGTTTTTACTTTTTACAGCTGCTAGAGGTTAGCTTGCTAAAGATTTAACACTGCCGAGTTCATAAGGGTTAATATAATCTGTGAGGTAATAGATGGAAAGATTTCTATGGTAGCAATATCCCCTGTCTGAAATGAACGCCATTAAAACAAGTAGCAGCATCTAAATTAAAGTGACAGGCTGATGGATGAGTGTCGTAGCTGAAGTGGAGACGTTTCCAGCAATTTGGGTCGAGTCGAGCGCATTCTGCCCTGCAGGCAGCACCGTCGGCGGAGACACATCAATTTGTGACTCGCGCGGACCCTTAAATACGCTCCAGAAAAAGACGGGCTCTCAGCCTCTTCCAGTAAATGAGGTCTATCCAATATTTAAAGATTCAAAATGGAGTGGTGCGTGTTAGTGCTGGACCTCAGAGTTAACCCCATTAGTGGTTGACTTTTCCTCCTTTCGCCCATTAAATACCATGTGATATAAATGAGGCTGTCTATTGCAGATAACACTACCTGTGGGGAGGAGGTCTGACTACAGAAGGAAGCCTCAGGTTCGAGGACATAATGCCGTCTTTGAAAGATTCTCTAAAAACCAAGGAAAGTATCAAAGTACCTTTATACACATCTTTGCGAACGAGAGACTCCAGCTATCAAATTTGGGACGATAATGAATTTAAATAGTCCATGGGTAGACAGCAAAGGAAGAATTGTATGGATTTTTTTTTTCAGCTCACTCTGCGGTGACCTAACTAGCTATTTACATAAGTGCCTGGTTCTAGAGCACAGGGTCTTTTAGGGGTAGCGAACAAAAGCTAGGTGTTCGACATACCAGTAATGTTACATTTCTGCTTAATTAACAATCCAGCTATTGCACATCACGATACGAAGACTGTACTTATTTCTGCGGTGTTTTCTGCACAGGAGAATGTTTGCTTTAATTTCAATGCTTAGGAAGGCCTCCCTGCACAGTGTTTTAGAGATGGTACATCTCGCATGGCCCAGATTCTCAGTACGACCTATTAGCTTTTCATTCTAACCTTGCAAAAAGAGACAGAACAAATGAACCTCATTTCAAATATGGAACAATATACTTATATACTTAACTTTGTGGGTACAGACCTAACTGGAACAATGTAGTATTGTTTTTTGGTTTAGGTCACACACTTAAGGCTTTTAACGCTCATTTAAGAGGCCTTGTGGTCTTGCTAGCAAAAGAGGATGCATTCGAGAAACAATGTAGGGTGTGAAGTGAACATCAGCTCATCCTGCTGATTTTACATGCCCATAATAGTACCCAATAGTGACCAGATGGGCTATTAACCAGAAACTAGTATAGGAAGTCATGGGTAGAAAGATGCTCCACTTTGTCAGGAATAAACATTAACTGGTAGATAACATGGACTACAGTGCTCCAATTAGGTAAACTGTATTTAACTGTATTTATTAAAATGTTAGTTGTTACAGCAGGCATATAAATGATGTCAAACTTTTACATGAGAATCAAGGGGCACAGAAATCTATGTACTTGCTAGGCTACCGTCAAATGTGTGAGTCACTAAAGCCTTTACTGAGGATGAATAAGACAGTGACCTGATGGACTGCTGTCCTATCCAGGCTGCACCCCATTTTATCTCCTTTGAACACTGGGATCATCATTTCATCCTTTATTCAGCAGATGCTTTTGTCCAAAAGGATGTAGATGTGAGGCAAAAGCACATCACAAACAGGTGGCTGTCAAGGAGTTGACTAGGCATAAGTGCAGCTCTGCTGAAACATTGTAGGCTGGAAGAGTTTTGGCTAGTAGGGGAATTTATTATTATTAACATTGGTAATAATGTCCTTGGATGAATTTGGCAAACTCTTCACCTCACCTTTGTTCCGGGTACCTCTGGTGAGTGTACATTCTGTGTGCTTAGCTTATGACACGTCATCGATCGGATGATACTTGGGAAGACATGTCCCACCCCAGACCAAAAGTGAGTCTGACAATTTCTAAATATATTTCACCAACACTATATTTTCGAACCAGCGACAAACTGAGGGCAGGGCCGCCCATAAATCAGACGTCAAGTTCTGCTGCTTAAGGAGGAATCGTTGGGAGCCTAGCGCACCGCCGTGATTAATGAGGGCGTCGTAGATACAGCCGAGCTATTCTCCACTTTGATACATTTTCTTTTTCAAGGTCTGCAGCAAACTGCTTCTCGGAGCCAAACCTGAAAGCGCATCCTCTGGTGATTCGGTCTGATCTAATTTCAAAACGTAGGCATTAGTCAGAACCTGAATTGCATCATTAAACGAGATATATTAGAACGCTGCTTTGCCATTTCGTCATGGTTTGGTTATATTTGCACCTTCAGCTGACCGCGATATGGATAAAATCAGGGCAAGAAACTTCTCGACAAGAAGAATCTATCTGCCGCTGGCATCCATGAAACTTCGTTCAGTGATTTGGATTTATGGAAGAAGGTCATTTGACATGAACAGACTCTTTGAGGGGTTGGAACTCGATTGGTAGGGATGTGACTGAGTGGTACATTTTGCCGGTTGGGAGTGGGCGTCCTCTCTGTAAATTTTTTCAACAGGGGGTACTCAGTAAATGTTTGTGTTCAGGAGCTTTTGTGTGATTGTCGGTTACCTTAAAGGGTTCTTGGAACATCAAACAGGAGGCACTTTCAATCGTTGAGACAGAAGGGCCAGGTGGTAAGACACCGCCAGCCTCCACCCTCAGCACATGGCTGATAAAGCACCTGAAATTTTACCTGACTGAAATTTCTACTGTGCTTCAGCTGCAGGACAAATGACTCTAATTTGACCTCTTCGTTATGAACAATCGATTGCCTTATGTCTTGCATTTAATAAATACCGAAGATTTTGTTCATTGTTGTTTTCACAATACGTCCTATAATTATACAATTGTTCAGTCACTGGTTTAGTTCTGACTGTGTTGTTTTGGATATAGCAAGAATTCAGGTTATGTAGGCCAACCCTACTCCAGGGGGTAACAAATCGCATACTTTACCCAGTCAGTTTCAGGCTATACATCAATCTATGTCATACTGCCTTGAATTGGGGTGCACGGGGAGTTTCAATGTGCCTTTAGTTCTTCGGGATTATATTTTTAAAAGCAATTCAAAAAATAATGAAAAAAGCTTTTTAAAAAAATAATGAAACAAAGCGGTTAAGGGAAAAGGTCAGAGGTTCACCAACAATCAGATATGAATGGCTGTCCACAATGTTCAGCTGCAGCCCAACTACTGTGTTAGAGAATCTCCTTCGATTTGCCCCAGAATCCGGGATCAATATTTCCCCACTTTGGAACATCATGTAACAAATGATGATACGAAATCATCAGCCAATGGGAAAATATCGTCCTGAAAAGCATAATGAACCCACAAGACAAACGACGGACAGTGAAAAGCCCTGCTTTTCTATCTGCTGCACTGTGTTTGATGGCCCATCTCAGCCTCTGAGAGAAAATCAAATATTTTCTTTGGGCTTCACTAATATCAGCAACTTTTACTATCCTAATGGCATTTTTATTGATCCACGTTTTAATGGGAAGAGTATATATTTGATGGGGCTCATTTCAGGGTCATAAAACAGTCTTTCTCCTCTGGCCTTTGAGGCGAATTGAATAGCAAGGCGGCTTTTAATCTACTGTTTGCCGCACTTAGCAACCAGGTAAAGAAGAGGCAGTGAGAGAGGAAAGGAGAGAGCACAAGAGGGACTTTTTATATGAAGTGGGGGGGTGGGGGGGAAAACAAAATCAGTCATAGTCAAAGCACATTCTACCCCTCCTCTACGCTGGTCATCAGCGGGCAGCCGCAACAAAGACCCGTTGGTGGAATGACCTTGGCGGTGACATCATGTGCAGGCAGAACGAAATGAAACCATTAGACTGAGGCAGGGCTGAGTTATAAATCAGCCGTTTCCAATAAGCTGCCTTAATGGTCATCCATCATTGGGCAGAGTCGGGGGCTGAGACCCGGGGGCCTTGCATAGGCACCGAGATAAACAACGGCGGCCCCCAGCCGGCTGTCTGGGCCTCTCCAACATGGTGGAGACTGGCTTCTGCTTTTATTTTTTTATTTTTGCCAAAGGTTAGTAATTAGGGTGGTTAAATGAGTGAGCCACAGGATTCAGGACCAAAGGGAATCATGAAAACCGGCTAGAACACACTATGTGAGAGCTAGCTAGTGAACACTGACCTGCAACCTTTTTCTGATTAAAATGGAATGTACCAATCCGGTTGGAATATTTATTCCAGCTCACAATAGCATGTAGTAGCTATTACATCTAAAGGCCTTCTTTAATGTTTATTACAGTGTACTGTGGATACTGTAAATGCATATACGCAGGTTTAATATTGACCTCTTTGTTATGAAGAATCCTGAGCCTGCTGGAGGTGCTGTGTCTTCCACCTAGAAGGTGCCCCTGAGCCTCTGATTCTGAGGTCCAAGTAGATTGTAGGATATTCGAGGGGAGGGGGGGGCATGTTTCGCCAGGCATGTGGGTTCTTCTCCACGCCCCTCCGATACCCCTGGGGATGCTTACCAACTGGATGATGGGGCCGGATTTGAGTTGAGTTCAGTTACACAGGGACGGTTCAAAGGCTCACATTGGCAGCATCAATAATAATAAACCTGATGCCTCTTTGCGCTCCTTCAATGGTTTTATGTTGCACTTCTGGCCCTTGAATATTCTCATTAGGTTCTTGCTTTCCTTGAAGCTCTTGCCATTCATTGAATGATCAGCCGAGCCGCACTCATGCCTAGTCGGCTCCTCGACAGCACCTACTGTATGTTTGTAATGTGTTATTTGCCTTGTGCATCGTGTCAGAGACAAAAGCGTCTGCTAAATGTGTAAATGGTAATGTGAGCGTAAAGGGCCTCCTGTCCGAAGGGGCTGGCCGCTGTCAGACATGCCGGTCGGAATGCGGAAGGCCGGAGCAGGCGGTTAGAAGTCTTCCCAAACAGCGGGAGTGGGCAGTCTGTGCGAAGCTGCTCCCCGGCCAAACCCTAAGCCTCAAAGCCACACATTGTCCAACTGGGATTGCTCCACAGCGTCCCCACGGAGATGTCGGCAGACGCGGAGCAGGCCGGATTTACTGCCCCCCCGCACCCTTCTCCGTGCCACACCACCACCCCGCTGACAGCCCCCCCTGTAATTCATTATGTTTACAACCTGCAATTATGGTCTGGGATTTTCAATTTCTTTTCTGCTCCTTCCTCCCACTACATCTTCCCTCCATTTTACGTTTCCCAGGGATGGTTCGCCGAGTCTGTCTCGATCGGAATTCCCTTCCCATTCCCGACTTTCCCTTGAACCGTCTGTTTTTTTCCTACCTTGTACCGTGTATTTACTCTTCGGCTTCATAAGAATCACATGTTTTTCGTTTTCGTTTGGGTGGTCCGCATCCTACACGCGCTTCTTCTGGAATCTGCCGTTTGCATTTGCAATCAAACTGGCCCCCAGGATGATGTAAAATGCCGAACGCCATACCCCCCCGGGGATTGGCCCTTATGGCATTAGCGCAGAATAGAGGTTAGTGTTTTCACACTGTGATGTACTTTGGCTAAACTAACAAACAGCTGCCACTGGCCAAACCTCTTTAACCTTCAGTTTGTCCACCTCCCCCTGTATCGCTCAGTGAACATTAGCCAAGTTACCACTGGGTAATTCATGGTGGCTAATCCCTCTTCTCTTCTCCCTAATCCCCCTCTCCTATTGAATGCTTTCCAGAAGCTACTTCTCACCCACTTTGCCAGAGTTTCTGGTCACTTGTCCCCAGTTATTTGGTGTCCCTCCCAGGACCTTGGCCTCCCTGTCACACCATATGTCGCCGAAGTTGTTTGCAAACCTCAGACGCTTCCATAAGCGTATACATGACAAATTGAAGTGCTTGTCTTTGCCTGAGATGAGTCATGTGGAGATTTACTTAAGCAAATTCTCTGCGGCCCGGACCACCGTCCAGCAGAGCGAACCTACTAGTCGCTCGGCCAGCCAGGCAGTTTACTGTATGTAGCCATTAAGTAGACAGCTAGGAGAATTTAACAAGCTGGAAATGGGAAATATCAATGTGCTCTTCCTGAAGACAGGGGTTAGGATGGAAGCTGTCGTTCCATCTGTTCCACTAACATAGACATCAGCGAGTATTGCTTTTCACAGGGCATACCAAGCATGTGAATTGCTTGATAATTCATGAAAAAATAAAAAATTAATCTATAAAATAAGGTGAAATCTGATAAACATCTCAGACTGTGTCTTTCCACTTCCCTAAGTATCAAACTGCCAAAATATTTAACAATAAAATAAAACAAATAAAACGTATATAACTTCACTGTCATGACATTATATGATGAAATCTGTATTTCTCCAAAAACAATAAAATATCGCATCAAATATACAAAAGCTACGATATGATGTATTTGTGCATTTTACAATGATTTAGCTAAACCACTGTGATGTATTAAAAAAATGGTCATCTGTCACTTAGTCACTGCTGAAAATGTAGTATTTCATCGTAATGTTGCCACGTATGTTTACTGTCAGATTCTGTATGAAAAAAAATGTGCTTCCCAGCCACTGCATATCAACTGTGTTCAAACTGCATCGCTCATATTTTTATGAGTAAAGACTAGATTTCTTTTACAATCATTGTAAAATATCTCTCTCAGGAAAACTCAAAATACCCACCAGGGTTACATCAGAGCAAAGTAAGTATATACAAAGCACACAAAGATTCTTAGAAGCTGTATTTTCAGGCACAATGTTGACCCAGTATAACCACAAGGCCTTAATGGTAGAACAGTAAAACAAGTTCTGGTCCAAAGTGTCTCACTGAAGCTCTCAAATTGCTGTGATGTGACCTAACGTCATATGAACGCCTCAGCAACATGGTAAACTCATCCTTGATGCATGCAAGCTGATTTCTCTATCAGGCGGTTGAGTGTGCCTCTCCATCGGAAGATGAAGCTTCCAGGCTTAGTGAGATCAAGAAGAGCATCTGGCATTTTAACGTGACCAAAAACACAGGTGAGTTGAGGTTGTCCAGGCTTTAAGTATTATAGCTACACAGAGTGAAACTTGTGTAATTATTACCAAATGCAGCTCGTCAAAGCGTCATTCTACAAGAATCCTTGCAGAAATATCCATTGCATGTTCAGTTTTATTAAGCTAATGATATAATGCTTCAAAAAAAATAATATAATATTTCTTGGACAAAAGTGATAATTATTCATAAGTATTTGGACAGGTCAAACAGGGCTGCTTATTGCACTGGACTCTTGAATTTCATTTACTTTTGTTCATGATTGGGTAACAAACTGGACGGTAATATTACTGCTTGGCAATGAAGAGTGACCAAGGTGCTTTAAGTTAGGTTTGGCATATTGCTGATGACGTCTCCAGGAATGCAGGATAAGCGTCAGGAATTACTGAGGCATACAAAGAACTATTATAGTGGATCAGGGTACTGCAGCTGAGAGCTGGGGTCAGTCTTTGTGTCCGTTAGCCATTGGTTGTAAACAAGGATTGCAAAGGGTACAATTTAATGTAATCTAAGTCCTTAATCCATCCATCCATCCATCTTCTAACTACTTATAATAGTGAGGATCATGGCGTGAGGGAGTCTGGAGCCTATCCCAGAATTCACAGGGCACAAGGCTGGGGTGACACCCTGGATGGGATGGCAGTCCATTACCGGGCACACACAGACACACAGACACACACTACTGCTCTATGGGCAGTTTATAGGCAGCCATCATCCTAACTACATGTCTTTGAACTGTGGGAGAAAATCCACACAGCACAGGGTGAAACACACACACAAGGAGTAGAGAGAGGATTTAAACCCTGAACGATTGCGCTACCCACTGAACCACCGTGCCACCCACAAATCCTTCAATACTGAGCTAAATCATTTGCTTAAGTAATCCGAAGCGTTCCAAGAAAATCTGTCAGTTCCCAAGATCCAGGCTTTTCCTTCTGTAACTGGGCTGTCATGCAGTGTCAGTTCACTAGGGTTAAACTGGATCATTATACGTCAGATCATTCTGCAGAGCACAGAAAACACATTATCTTAATTTCATATCATTACACAAATTCTCTCATGCAACTTCCTGTTTATCTGTTTTGCCTTTTTGCTTTTTGCTGAGTTTCCATCTTAAAAAATATCCTCCCATATCTGAAGGATAATGCTTCGTTTTTTATTTATTTTTGTTTGTGTCTTGGTAATGTATTCAGAGCGGCCTTTATCAGGGCTGCCTGTCACAAGGGACTGTCCTCGAAGTGCAGCCTTGTTTATGCAAAACAGTCAAACTTCCCACAATGTAAGCGACTGGCCTTTACATTAATTCACACTTCTGCTTGTAAAATGATATGACCCCCCGGAGATCTGGCAGAGCAGCGTGTAAAGGTCAAACGTCCGCACTCTTTAAAGCTTTTATCCTGCCTCCCTAACCTCACTGTGCTCGTACTCACCTGCTGAACAAGAGTCCAGTAAAAGAGACGTAGCCGGATTCAAACACTCGAACCGAGTTTAAGTGAATTTATTGTGACTGTTATTTAACGGGAGACATATAAAATTCCATTGTCGCTATTATTTTTAATTATGCAGGAATCTTGCCTTTTTTAAGATACATTTGTTTGTACAATCGTCATTTTACTATAAACGCGAACAAGGGTCTCTTAAAATTCATAAATGCAAAAGGCAAACAATGTTTGAGTGGAGGATGTGTTTCTCATTTCCATCTAATGTGTTAGATTACATAATTACTTTTCCTACTAAGAACTGCAGCTGCGATGATTTCAGTTTAATTAGATTTGCTAACACGTTCTTTAAATTTAAATAATTTCCCTAAATAACATGCCTTATCTCCAGAGATACTGAAATGAGGATGATTCAATTAAAGCGAGAAAAAAATTTTTTTCCCTTTCTTCTATGACTTTTAATTGACATGTAGTTTTTTTTTAAGTGACATGCACTTAACACATAGTTTCACATGGTTCGTTCTAGTTTCTTTTGTCAGATTTTAACAGCAGTCGTCGACATCGTGCACAAGTGAACAGCTTTTTTTTTTAATCATGGGTATTGTCAAGCTCACAGGCAAACCATCTGAATCACCAGCACTTCCATTATCCACCCAGAAAACAGCTTGCGGATGGTTTTGTTAGGAGCCGAAACCTACTGCTATGCTTGGGATCAGCCATTTTCCAACCTTGGTATACACACAGCCGGTCCCAGTCCCTGCAGGCCTGAAATGGCATCCATTAATCAATAAACTAGATGTAATCTGGGGTGTCCAGAATGCAGGAGAGGAGATTCTGGAGCATAATGCTGCTGGTCGTCTATTGTTATTCAGACATGAGCTGCATAAGGAAGAGTGGCTTGCCTGAGCGTGATAAGAGTCGGCCCGGAGTGAGCTATAAATCAAACCGGCAGCTACTTTTTCTGCTGATTTCACACAAGGACTTTGGTGACTTTGGTGAAGGAAGGGGGGGAGGGGGGGTGAGTGAAAGATTTGTTATACGCGTCCCATCGCAGGCATCGATGGAAAAGGCTGGCCCTCTATGAGCAATCTGTGGCATATGACCGGACCGGGAGAGGATGTCCGGGCCGCTCACCATTCCCTGTGCCACCCTGTCCCCATCTGGCCAGCGAAGTGGTCTCTGATCACCTTCACAGTTCATTTCCCAGATGGAGGTGGTCTCCTGCCTGAATACTCCCTCAAAAAAAGGAGGTTTACTGGTTTCAGTGGTTTCACTAGTGCAATGCAGTTTCCAGCTCTCCCAATCTGCCATGACACTCACGCTTTCAGACTCTCATGCTCATGCAAGAAATCTTACACTAAACTTATATTATTACTTAAGCGTTGAGGTTGTTTGCAAACCCTACAGACTATTTACATGGTAAAAAAAAAAAAAACCCATTACATGCATGTAAAGGAGTGTGCAGTGTTGTCTTGAATTGAAAATATCACGCCAGCCAAAGTTGGCGACCCCTGCTATTTTACAGGTACTGGTTGAGCAGTTGTCAGTGGAAGGTCATGATATTCTGATATTTCTCATGCCAGTGTACCCCCATGCAGCCTAAAGAGTCTCAACCAATCGCTCCAACCGATACTCCACGCCATGTCTGGCAGAATTTAACCCTGTGCTTCAAGTTCAGCTACTGAATACGTGGTGTAGAAATGGGCGTTGTTCTTCAAGAAGAAAAAAAAAAAACACTTCCACGGATTTCAGCCACAGTCACAAGATTATACACCAGCCACCTAATTTTCCATTCATATGTAAAAAGGAAGCACTCCTGTTGGTCAAACACATTAAGTGATAGATGTTAACATATGTAATCCTGCTCATTTAATGTAACTTGTGCGTACTGATTCTTTCTGTAGTCTCTTGGGGGATTAGCCCCGCGCCGAGGCGTTGTAGATACCAAAGAGGTAGGGCTTCCCTTTTTACGAGGCACAGACCTCCCAAATCCCTCCAGCATGTGGGCACCAGTAATCCCCACTCGGCTCAGCAAACGCTCCAGTTAGCTCCATGCGGAGGTGCCTGGAAATGCACCACGCTTCTCACTTTTAGGGATTCTCCCCGCAGCTACATTTAAGCAGCGGGCGCAGGCCATGAGCCAGCCAGACGTTACCCTACACAGTGTCAGGGGCTCAGCACATGTCTGTGAGTCTGATTATCCGTGCATTAAGTGCCATGTAGAGATCATGTTAGGTCTGGCAACCGGGAGCAGGTAGGTGTATAAGGAAACATAATGATGCATAACTTCAGAGCGATCAGAGGATATCAGGTGTAATTTTATATACTGACCATATGGACCAGAAAACAACAATATCCCAAAGATGACATTGATTAAGGTTCCATAATTAAGTCAGTATTTAAAGCTCTCTACAGCAGGAAAAATAAAAAGATACAAATCTGAGATATGAAAATGCCTGGCAAAGTAATGTGATTTGAAAAAAAAAAAACTAAAAAATTCTAAAAGGCTTTGTTTCTTAATTTCATTCTGCCATGATGCTTTTTCAGAGGATTCTGTAACTGCGTATGTGGCAACCATTAAAAAGGAACCACATTAGCAACCAGTAAGTCTGGGTTCATCATAGAACTCTTCCATTAGAATGTCAAAACATGCTAAAGGATCCAGTCACATAAAAGGCCAAATAAAATCTCCAAAATACTACAGAGATACTCAACACCATAGAGTTAGATAAGCTCAAATCAAAGTCAGACTTGGTAGTAATTAGTGCCTGGGTCAGTTCTAATCTAATTCAAATCTACCCAAGATCAGAGAGGCTATAAGCCTTGTTTGGAGGGGGAGGGGGGCATCACAGAAGCCCAGCCTTCCCCACGACGTTCGTTCTCACAAACTCCAGACTAAACCGCGATGATGCAATGGTTTCTCAGACCACTTGAATCAATTTAAACAGCATCTACCCACAGATGTTTAGAGATCTCCCTGGTATCTCTGTCCAAAGCCTATGACGACAGTTCCAGTGCCCTTGTCAGTCCGTTCCCACATAACACACAATATATTGAAATCTGCTGCTATGCTTATTGTCATTTAATTTCTTTCTTTTTTTTTGCAATAGAATCAGAATCCAACCATCTGCCACAAATTAGATTCTCTCAGTCTACGGTGATAAATGTTTCTCATGCTGGGGGGGGGGGGGGGGCCCCCGCCGCCCGAAGGAAAAGCAAAAAACAAAAACAAAAAAAAAAAAAAAAAAAAAAGAAAGATATCATAACATAAACTACCTTTTCTTTTCCAAGACGAATGTGATTAAATAAGTAATTTATATCAAAGGTATGAAACTTTAATATAAGCCATTCTCACAAATTACAGTGGGTATAGGGAGAATCGAGGAGGTCGTTAACAACTTAAAATATCAAGCGCGCCGCTCGTTCGCCGGAATTCGACAAATACCGTAAGCGGCAGACTGGTATTTAATTGGCGGAAGCCGATACGTTCATCAGTGCGCTGAAAAATATTCCCGTCTTAAAAAGAAAGCCTTAAAAAAATGTATTAAAAAAACTGTATTGCCCATATCGTGTCTGTTAAGATTTTCTTTTTTAAATATCTCTTATGACTTTCTTTTATTTGCACTTATGGAGTAATGGTGCAATTTTTCATCCCATCGATGGCTTCAAGAAGCGTAAGATGAAGGACAGTGAAAGCGGCGTGGCGGCCAGCTTAGGCAGAGTGCCGCTGATCCTCTTGGATTTTATTACAGTAATTACTACTCTGGTTCAACTTTGGAGCTCTTTGAATGTCTTTTTCTCCATAACTCTGCATGACACAGTTCAGGCCTGGGTTTCCTGCTGAAATGTCACCCACATCTTTCTGTCGTATTTTTTTTTACTGTCATAGTATTGCAAGATTCCCAAGGACAATAAAGAGCAGGCAAAAGAGGCATGCCCAGATGCGAATGGCTTTTATTATTGCAATTTCCCATCATTAACAATAGTTAAATGACGACCCCCCCCCTCATTTATCGCTGAAAATATGAAATTAGCTTAAACACGACGACCATTACTGGGACACCTGATGTAAACACCGGGAGTGAGGACAATGGAGAAATCACATTCGCGAGAAGAAAAAAAAAAAAAACTACCCTACATTACACATTATTTTGACGCCCATTTGCTCATCCTCAGACTCAGTCTGTCTGGGTTTTCAGTTGGCCGCCAAAAACACAATGGACTCTTTCTGTCAGCAGCAATGCGGCTTTTGATCCTGGCCAAAGGTCAGCCAATTATCACACCTGAACTGCCTAATTATGCTGATCCAGCTGCCCCGGTTCAGCTGGCTGCCGTTGTACCGTAGGCCTCGTATCTCAGCATTACATCCGGTAAAGAAGAAGAAAAAGGCTGGAAATGTTCCTCTTCATAGTATTTCTCATAAATATATATAATATATATATATGTGTGTGTGTGTGTGTGTGTGTATGTGTGTGTGTGTGTGTGTATATATATATATATATATATATATATACCGGTTGGCAGATTGGCAAGGAGCTCGGAGGGAGAACAATTGTGGACCGACTATGGTTTCCCAAGGACCGGATTAGGAAACATTGTACTAAAGCATAGATTAATCAGTTCGGACTGCCTGACAGAGGTGAACATTTCTGGTCCAGGATTTTGTTTCAACCAACCAGCTAAGCACAAAGAGTCGCAGTCATATAGTACTAAACTGGTTGGTTGAAACAAAATCCAGGTGTGGATTTTTACTTTCGGAACCTGAAATGTCCACCTCTGGTGCCTGATGTTTAATTGGGACTAGACTTTCCAATGTAATTGAACCAAATATGTGGTGCAGTTAATAAGAAGCCAAAATCTGAATTTAACTATATCTTGAGGCGATCATTAAAATATAGTGAGCGATTTCATCCATCCCGTTCACGCCCATTGTTACAGCTCACCCACGACGGATCGCGATGGCTCCAGCTTTCACCGAGCTATACTCACGAGTATAACCACTTTATCCAGAAGCCTGAATGTGGACCTCAGTCATTTTATAACCTCGCCAGTCGTCATGCAAGCTAATCCACGTTGAGTTTATTGCCAAATCCGAAGGACCAGATCCCTAGGTGACCTGTAAACCATCTTCATATCAATACATTCAGAAATCTGCTGTGCTACTGTAATGATCCTTCAGTTGGTTGCCAATAATCCATGGAAGCTGTTCCATATCATCTTTCCTTACATCCCAACCACTACCTCTGGCAATCTTTTCTCACTGTAAATGGCACATCATTTCAGGGGCCAATACGGCATTCCGTGGCCAACTTTCCAAATATTCCACTGCTGACAGTACCTCTGTGTTCATTAGTACACGTCTCAGCATTTTCGCTTGCTCCTAAACCCCCTTCTTCATCATCTCCCCATCCTGTTCCCAACTCTTCTGTATGCACTAGCACTTCTCCCATGGCAACAATGCACCCCTCTTTTAAAGAGAAACCCTACTCTAGACCCAGATGTTGTCAATTACAGGCCAGGTTCATTCCAGAATGTATAACTTCCATCACTGCCTGCCTCCCTGACTTCTGTTTGCAGAGCTGCTTCTCCAGTGCCAGCTGGGCAGTCTTTCGAAATGGTCCTTTGTGTCGCCACAGGCTCCCTTCTCAACCTCCTGGATGTATCTGTGGCATTTGACGCTATCAGCATATTCTCTTGACCTCCTTCGGCTAAGCTGAATATCGCAGGCACAGCTGGCACCGGCGTGGTCTGTCCTGAGAGGGCACCCCCCGGCAGAGCGGTCTTCCTGCACCCCGGCCCTTATCTGCAGGCCGGGATCGGTGCTGCACCCCTCCTGTTTCCTCTATATACCGCATCCCAAGGCTCCCTTATCTCCCCAGAAGGTTTCACCTGTCACCATTCATGCAGATGACCTTCATCCTGACTTCTTTTTCCCCTTCAGATTCTCGGGTCTCCTCACACTGCAGCTGAAGTGAAGATACATCCATGGAAAAAATGAAGAGACTACAGAACAATTTTGTTTGACTCATTTCTCAATTTCTGGGTGTGTGTCTGTGAATTATATATATATATATTTGCAAACTGCAGCCTGGTTCTTCTCTGTTTCTCATTAACGAAAAGCTTCTTCCTTGTTTCATCGGACAGTCCTGCTTCTGTGAGCCTCATACGAACTGTCCTAGCAGTGCACTTCACACCTGCAGTTAATGTTTCCCATTCCTTTTGAAGGTCACTTGATGCCATCCTATGATTCATGAGAAACTGTCAGATAAGTTAATGGTCATCTCTTGCATTATAATGTCACTTCTGCCCTTTACCTGACTGGCTTCTAGTCGTACTCTGTGTCTCCTGCTTCATTTTCTTCTTGTGTACTGCTGTGGTAGAAATTTTAAACCTAGAAGCAACCTGCTGCTCAGCATATCCTTTTGCCAGCAGAACTACGATTAAACCAGGATTTAAAAACGCAGATTTGTTTAAAAATATGGAGTGGTCTCTCCATTTTTCCGCGGCTGTATTTTGCAGGAAGCTGGGTGTATCTCCTCTACCTTCACACTACTTTATGAGCACCCATGCAACGCAGTTCACTGGACCTGATGATCCTCATTGCCAGTGGTCACTGGCTTCAGCTGGACACACTTAAGGCTGATCAATATGCAGAGCTAAGTAACCGACGCAAGTAGCCTATGTTGTTGCAAGCATTTATGCATGTGTGCTGGTGTGTCTGTATCACTCTGCAATTACACCGCCAACACGGTATGTGATACTGTACATACTTTCGGACATTGTATTTATTGCATTCCCACTCTGTGATGTATTCAATTGCTGAATCACACAGTTGAAACAGACAAAAAGACAAACATTTAACAAAGTATCCATTTAGTCCTTCTTATATTTGTCCATCCATGGTCTGCACCCACTTGTCCTATTTAAAAGGTGGGGGGCACTATTTCAGAGACTAAAAAGAACAGATGTTACTAAGTGGACTAATCACAGTGGTTGTGACACAGAGTTACATTTCTGGGGAGGTGTGCATCAGGCTACGGCATAGCGTATGTGGCTACATCATACCTACGTACCGACGTATGCAGCTACATCGTACCTACGTATATGGCTACATCGTACCTACGTATATGGCTACATCGTACCTACGTACCGACGTATGCGGCTACATCGTACCTACGTATATGGCTACATTGTACCTACGTACCGACGTATGCGGCTACATCGTACCTACGTATATGGCTACATCGTACCTATGTACCGACGAATGCGGCTACATCGTACTTACGTATATGGCTACATCGTACCTACGTACCGACGTATGCGGCTACATCGTACCTACGTATATGGCTACATCATACCTACGTACCGACGTATGCGGCTACATCGTACCTACGTATATGGCTACATCGTACCTATGTACCGACATATGCGGCTACATCGTACATACGACGTCGATTCTACACACAAGTATATCTCAGCCATTACTGCAGGGGTGGCCAATCTTATCCGCAAAGGGCCGTTGTCTATGCAGGTTTTCACTGCAACTCCCTAATTAGGTCACTAATTAGAGGACTGATTGGCTGGAGAGTCCTCACACCTGGGTTTGAACAGCTGACCTAAAGGTTACCCCAAAAACCTGCATATACACCGGTCAGTTGCAGATAAGATTGGACACCCCTGCCTTACTGTACACGGTATCTTTATGTTCTATAAGCTATTCGATAAAAACACAAACGTAACAATACTAGCATCCAAATTGTCAATGAAAAATGGATAGATTGGTTGTTTTTGAGGCTCACTGGCCTATTTGAAAGATAGGAATGAAGCTGGGTAAACATTTACATAGGGGGATTTGCAGTGTAATTTCTGCTTAGTCTGGGCGAATTCTTTGCAATCAGCTACAAAATAACAGATTGTAAAACAAAATAAAACAGCATAATAGTGTTATGGCATAATTAACCATAGTGATCCACAGAACTTCTGTAACATCTAACATGCTGCTTGTTGCTACTCTTCTTGCAAGAAATAGACAGTAAAACAGCGGTGGGGGTGAATCCAGTGGTCATGGTGCATGTTGGCACCAACGACATAGGCAAGGGCAGGAGGGCTGTTCTGCAGGATACATTTATAGAAGTTGTGGATAAGCCTTTGAAGCAGAACGTCCACGGTGGTATACTCTAATACTTCCTGTGCCACATGCAAGCCAGGCTAAGTTAGCTGAGATAAGGGGATTAAATGTGTGACTAAAAGGGTGGTGTAGGAAAGAGACGTTTAGGTTTATGGGGCACTGGAAGACCTTCTGGAACAGGTGGGACCTGTTCAAGCTGGATGGGTTGCATCTGAACCAATGGGGAACCAGTGTATTGGGTAAAGGAATGTTTAAACCAGGGACTGGGGAGGCAGGGAGGTTAGTTAAGAATATAGGTGGGCAGAGACGGAAAGCCCCAATTAATATTAATATTAAAAGCGAGCACTGTAAAAGGCCTACCCTTTGCGGTCTGTATTTAAACACTAGAAGTATTAGAAACAAAATTCATGATCTAGGGGCCTTAATTTCATCAGACACTTATGACATTATAGGAATAACAGAAACATGGATGAGTAACAATGAGGGAGAAGAATATAATATGGATGGTTACACGTTGGGCGGCATGGTGGTGCAGTGGTTAGCACTGTCACCTCACACCTCTGGGATCCGGGTTCGAATCCCTGCCTGGGTCACATGTGTGTGGAGTTTGCATGTTCTCCCCATGTCGTCGTGGGGTTTCCTCC
>JAODJX010000043.1:13131714-13150375 GCA_026776945.1 Isichthys henryi
TTTTTATTTTTCGCCACCCCCCCCCCCACCCCCTGATGTTTAAAACAGGTATTCTCCTTTTTTTAACCTCTGAAGGAAAAGTGATGGATTATTTTTTGCTCCTCAGAAACATATTGTTTTCCTTAGAGCAGCAGGATATTCTATTTGCTGAGGCTTTTCGTGAAATATTACGCATATCAATCTTTGGTGGGATGCCAGCAGTATGGACTTCGCAACATGGGGGAATGTTTAAGCATTTTCTCCCTTTTTATAGATGCTGAAACATTTACTAAACAGTCCCAAAAAGCAGATGTTAGACTGTATTAACACAAAACATGTTTACACTGGAGTGAGAAAAGGTGCTCTTTTTTTACTGTGTAAAACTTTTACAATGTTTTTACTTAAATGTACCATCCAAGGATGTGAGAAAGCAAAATAAAATGTTATATATGATTTTAAAGGAAAATATTTCTAAGGTGTGATGTATTCAATCGATTACAAAACATAATACTGGAATTGTACCAAATATTTCATTTTCAGCATTGATGTTTCCAAGCATACTATAGAAGCTATTGTATAAGTGGTAACAATATGGAGGATCTCAAGATAACCACTTTGTGTGCGTGTGTGTGTGGGCATGTATATATTATACCAGATGTCCCCACAATGTGATAAAAACCTGTTATTTTCACCTTGCGGAGACATTTTTTCAGTCCCCACAAGGGAAAACTCAATTTTATAAAGATTTGTGACCGCTACCGAAAAATGAAAAAGGCCAAAAAGTCTCGTATCTTGTTCGGTTACTTATGGTTAAGGATAGGACTGGGTAGGGGTCCCCACAAAGATATAAATATAAACATCTAGCCATCTGCCTGTGTGTGTGTGTGTGTGTGTGTGGGGGGGGGGGATATTTAGCCCACTGAAGTCAAAGAGGACAGCATTAACAGGGGATGGCATTACCAAGGCACGGGTGAACTTATAAATCAAGTCAGAGTCGCGAGGATGACCGTAAAATTGGAGAAATATAAAAAACAGCCAATGAAATAATATCCAGGAATTAAAGGCAGAGATGGGCAGAGGCGGCACGGTGTCAGGGCTGAGATCAGCACACCTGCCAACAGGCCTTAATGAGTGGAACGTCCCTCACTGGGCCTGGTGGCAGCCGAGGTGCGAGGGAAGGCCTCATACCTGCACCTCCAGCTCCCATCTGCAGTTTAACACCTGAGCTCTCCAACCGCGACGGCTCACCTGCCAGTGCCGTGATTAAGGGCCTAATGGCTCAAAACTGACGGGCCTGGAGAGGGCGCCTACCTCCAGGTGCAGGGAGGACAGCAGGGGCGGGGTCTCCACACTTAACGAGGGAGCCGCGCGACCCCTTCAGCAAGGCGTCTTCCTGAACCACTTGAAATCCAACGTCCACAAAAAAATTTACAGTCCATATATACCACAAACAAAACAGCTCTCCAATATCAGAAAATGACAAGAATGATTATGAGCAAAATAAAACTTAATAAATAGAAGGGAAATACCATCTTGTATTAAGCAGGGGAAACTATATGTATCTAACATTTCACAAGGTTATTCTAAATAACAAAGGACAGAACAGATGAGAGTTACCCTTAATGGATCTGGGATTTATTCCAGCATGTCATGTACAAATGGTCTCGAACTGTCTGTGTTCTTCCTGACCTGTGATGGACCGGCTTCCGCTCTCCTGTTGGGAGATGAATAGATTGATTTTTACATTTTTTTGGAAATTCGTTTGAGCTCTGCTGACTAATCGCCTTGTGAAACAAATGAGTGAACCTATCACTTATTGCGGGTAAAACCATTCGTTGGAAAAAAAAAATGAATCTAAATGACACAGATGATCTAAGACGCCTCTAGAGAAAAGAAGTAGGAAATATACTGTACAAATGTTTTGGTGTGTTTTACACGCCTTTGTCGGTGGAATAAAAAATTTAAACCTCAGTCGGCTGAATTGTGATACTGCTTGTTGCTTTTCCCAAAATAAATCAGAGACAATCTGAAGTACGGTTATGACAGATGACCCGCAGAGCAAAAATACAAGTATCCTTTCCAGAAAACTTTCATTTTTGAATAGAGAGAACCTGCAAATTCATCTGAGTCTTTCTCCCTAGTGTGAAATACAACATTCTGTATAATTAATATAATAATACATTTAATAAAATTATAATAATTTTATCACGTCTGCTCTATCCTTTGATTAAATTGTGTTGTCGACTTTGTTTTCCATGTAAGGAAACATATGAAACGCTGCCATGATATCTGTCCTGTAATTTAAGTTTATGAATTTGCAGATACATTATTTGTAACTGCTATGTAACTAAGCTGACAAAAATCCTCCATATTAACGTGGCTTCTTTATTTATTATAATATTATTTATTTCTCAAATAATTATAATTTTATTTATTATAATTAAAATGTGTATTTCATGTATTTTTGCAGATATTTAGCTGTAATGACAAATGCTCATTTTAAAAGAGGCAACTTTTTAAGAGGCTTAAAAGGATTAGTTTGCTATGGAAGTTTTTTTTTTTTTTTAAACAGGCTGTTCATCTTTAAAAGAGGATTTCACCCTCTGGCTACAGTATATCATACGATTCTCACTGATCATTTCACCATTACTGAGAATAGTCTGTACTGTTTCGTAGTCCCAAGAGTAAATGGGAAAGATTTGACTTTAGAAGTCAGCAGAGGGTCTATGTCTTGTAAGGTGCATATCACATATTTGGACGTATTATTTTAAGTAATTTAACACATTATTCGATGTGATGCAATTCGACAAATGGACAGAATGTAGTGGCAATGGCTTTAACTGTGTTTAAACATAAATGCAAAAATACTTTATTTGTGTTACGAAAAGCTGACATATTTTAGAAAACAAAAAGCTCGTTCTTTGTTCGAGGAGAACACAATACTGTCTACTTTCAATATGTAGCTCGTTGTCTGTTAATTATCCAAATTAACCTAATGCCATTAAAACCTGACACCGCTCCTAGCCAGATATGCCTGAGCCCTATACAGATTTCACCACCATCCTTTTGACTCTGGATGACACCATATCTGAATAATTTAAACGGGCCTCTATGTTAGTCCCGGCTCCTTTGTGTGTGCGTCCGGCACGCAGACCAGCTGACCCACGGTTCTGGGACACTGCATAAGAGACGAGGGTCTTAACTGCTCCCTGTGGACCACGGCCCATGCTCTACCGACAAGCTAGAAACCCCAAATGCTAACATCGCCCCTGTCTCGCTAGACCTCGGTAAGCAGGATCAAACTTCCTGGTGCTTAGCTCCTCCCACTGCTGAAAACCTCACTCCTAAACAAGATATCTTTCTGGCATTTTGGCTGCTCTGCATTCATATTACTAAATTCATACACAAGTAGTTCCTTATAAATGTGCAGATCCCAAGTAGGCCTTATCAGCAGGCGGGAACATGCTATTCTTTCATCCCATGATTATTCATTTTGGAGTCAAAAATCCACTGCTGATTTGAGGTATTTAACAGCGTTTAATATATGTACCACTGTGGCGAAAAGAGGCGTGCTGGGACCCGCGTATATCTACTGAGACGTGCGTTAGGTCTCGCTGAGAAGCTGGCTCCGTGTGTCTCCACCAAAACAGAGGAGAAGATCCTGGAAGGGAGAGAAGAGCAGCGGCTGGCCAGAGTGTCAGCACCCCCTGCTGGTTTTATCGGCCTGAGGCCTCGGATACCTGCTCCCCGTGACCTGCTCGCCTCTCCCCTATGTACGAACGAGATTTCCAGAAACTTCTCATGAGTACAAAGCACCGCGGAGCAGTTTTCTTGCTTATTTGCAATGCACATCTTTCACTGGGCTCCCAGATACGCCAGATATTGCTTCGCATTGATCACTGGGTCCCCTGGGGTAGAAAGAGAGTGATACCAGACCACAGAAACACTCGTCAGTAGGAGCCGCCGATTCTGACATCGCTTAGGTTTTCTTTTCTAGTCTGCTGTCATCATCCACCTGTTTTAATGAGCCTATGCTGTCACAAAGGTCAAGCAATTAGCATAAAATATGGCACGCAGAGAAGAGCTGGTACGGCGCTAACATGAAATTAATTTCACAGAAATCTTTCAGCATGTAGCTTATTGATTCTTACGTAAAAAAGTGGGCATTTCTGCGCCTATTGTGTTACTTTTAGACTGTGCTGAGACACTGCCAGTTCTCATTAAAAGGTTACAAATCAGCCGACCTTTTTCTCATGTCATCCTTGCATTATTTATGTTCGCAATGCGCAATCTGGGCTGGGTCTTCGTGAAACTGCACAGCCCTAAAAACGTTAGCTGAAACCTGTAACCGTTGAACTCTGAAGCATGAGCCTTCGGCAATTTTCTTAATTTATTTATCCAAAGTGACATACAATTGAGAAAGCAGGGTCGTCCAGTCCCTTGGGTTAAGGGCCCAATGGTGAAAACTTTCTGTTGACCAGGGGATTTGAACCCTAATCATGGGCACAATGTCCTAACCCATGGAGGCCAACACCACCCCAGTATTAGCTTGCATTAATGTTGCCATGCTGGCATATTTGTCTTTGCATTACCTCACTTCCTGTCTGCCCTGGAATTTGGTTGCTGGTACCACAAATTAGCAGGGGCCAGGGGTAAATGCTCTCACCTTCTTGACACATTTCTGTCTAAGTTCGGGCACCTGACCTGTCGCACCTGTGAAACGCATGTTTCAAACTGAACCACGACGTGAAAGGGAGAAGCCCTACTATTCGACAGCCTGGCCTGTTTCACACATTTCCTATCTCTGGGACATTTGCAGAAGGAGACGACTGTCCCCCCGGTAATAAGAGTCTCCGTAAGCGGAGTAACAGAATCCCCACCCTTTCAGGAAAACAAAAGCTAACATTCATTAGCATTGTCAAAGTTATAATAACAATCAGACGTTTTCAATATAAAAGTGCGAAAACATGCAATGTTTTACGAAACATTAAATTCCAGGCAGAAGGGCAGAAAATCAGGGGGAGTCTCCGGAGTGTTGGAGTCTGAGGAAGAGGGCCGAGCGACAGCCGCACGTCATTTATAAAGGCGCTGGATACACACGGACAGCTTTATGCCGCGCGTATCGCCCCGCCTAATGGTTACTGTATTTTCACTGCGGGATTAATGGGGTAGCACACTGGGCAATAAATTGGAAATATAACTCCAGAGCGTACTTACTGGGACAATTAAGATAATACAGCTGGAAAAAGAAGAGCCATGAATCGTGGGCTAAAGAGCGCAGATTTTCACACATTGCTTTGTGGCGCTGCCGCGCATAGCCCGCCGGGGTTCCCGCGAGAGTTTAACAGCTACGTGTCCGCTGATTAAAATCGCCACGGCGACTAGGAGGCCCCAGAGGTGCCTGGGAGCCGAAATAAGGCAAAGTTCAGGGCCAAACTTAGTCCCGGGGAACTCCTCGATCATACGAAGCACCTCAGGCCACCTGTCTGCACTGCAGCACTGTACGTTAGCAGCAAGCCAACCTCAGGCTCCGGAAAGTTCTAAAGTCAAACCTCATTTCTGGGGTTCCATCTGCTTTGGGGCAAGCAGAGGTTTGTGTCATTCTCTGAATGTTACTCTAAATGTCACGTTTAATATCTCATTGTGTGAGGACACTTTAAATCACTGAATATTATAAGATCTCAATACCAGGTTCTTTCAAATGTTTTTTAATTGTATTACCATAAATCTGTATTACTGGTCAGTGAAATATACCATCAATACTTCCAATGGTAACACTGTTGATGAAAGACATTAAGTAATATGTAATAGTATCGAAATACTTCTACATTACAAATTTGTGCATGATGTCAAAGTATTGAACCTGAAATAAGCCTGGTCTCATTTAGGGTTAGTCATTGTGAGAATTAGCTTGCATTCTGTGGTTATGAGCATAAATAATTAGGGATGTTTCTGCATAGCTTATGAAATTGTCATAAAAAGGTATTACAATCTTGTTCAGGGCTCATTATGTAAAGTCTTCCTTAGCTGGTGGATAATTTGGTGCGAAACGTATTTACCACTGCGTCTGATCACTGTTTACTTATTTAATCATCGAATGTACGATATTTGTAAACATTCTTCGATTGTTTATAAACGTTACTGCCAATACTGTGTGGTAATTTTTAAAGCGTAATGCCAAAAATGCTAGGTGTCTCCACACTTTTGGCCACTAGCGTATATGGAGAATCCAGTCACACGGCTTCATGTTCGTGAAAGTGAAGAAGCCATTCGACTCCGATAGGAGGAATTCACTGGATATCACTGGCGGTTCTTTGAGGCTACCTTAATAACTAATCACTGCTGAAGTAACACAGGCAGTTTTGTGGATTTGCTCATTTAAATAAGAAAATCTGAGCCCTTTCTCAATAGGACACTAACAGGGAAAGAGAGGAGAGTGATTTGGGAGGTACTCACTGCCGCCTTCTTTTAAAATCCTTAAACTGCACCTTAGCCAAATTACTGATCCATTGGCAACCGCCGCACCTCTCCATCCCCGCCGTTCACAAAACAATGGATGCAGGGAAACAAAGAGGCTCAACAAGAAAGAGAAAAATCACATCGAAAGTCTATAATTAAGATTAAAGGACTCATTGATAATTCATGGAGATACATGCCCACATTTCTCAAACACAATGCTAATTATAGACTAAAATGCCATTAATCTTTCATGAATTATTAAACTGCATTAGCTTACAAAGGCTGAAAAAAGATTGCTGAGGCATTCTGGAACAGGTGAAAAAAGACAGGTAATTTATATAATTCTGTTGAGCTAAATTAAATTAAAATTTGCACACAGATTGTTCTCAGCTGCAAATAAAACCTTTCTTTGTGTGTGTATCGTTCTGAGTTATATGGAAAATGCAGGTTTAATTCAAAAGAAGTTTATATTTGGTGAAGTTAAGACTCTCACTTTGCATTTAAGTGCTAATCTCAAATCAGTTTTACCACAATATGATTTTGAAAGCATGGGTGAATAAAACAGAAGCCATTTTGAACGATGATACAAAACTACTGAAAGCAAATATTTATTGTCATAATAATTTTGCAAATCTTGATTATAATTAAGTTAAATTACACCACTTTATAAACCTTCTTAATTTTCGGCATACATTTTGGGATTCAGGTTTGGGATTTGGGCTTTGATCTAGAAGAATTCAGATCAATTATAGGTGAGTGTTAGATGTTTTCCAGGTCAACCTTACGTGTTGTTGTCTGCCCTAACAAAAATCTGTATATTTTTTCTGAAATGTCCTCTGTCAGTTTGATGTGGTTCAGTAAACAGAAAAGCTATTTCATGCCCTTTATGAGAGAGGGGGGGTCCTGTATTTTCTGAGAAATGCCAGGTGTTTGTATGGTGGGGCACTTACTGGAGAGTGTGTGTGTATGTATATAGGTATATATATATATATATATATATATATATATATATATATATAGAGAGAGAGAGAGAGTTTACATGCATATTTGCATGCATACATACACACTCATAATTAAATGGTTGTTTAACAACAACTGGAAATATTTAACACAGAAGAAATATTTTATCCATTTCGTCCATTACTGTATGATTTATGTCTCATAACATGTTAAACCACATTCTGATGAATCTGTTAACTCACACAAACTCTGTCTGCAGAATATTACTATTGCGACATAATGCAGAAATGCATGGCTTGTTATCCTGCAGCGCCTGTAAATAGGTGGAGATGCGGAAGGGACACTGTGCCCGGCTGCCCCGTGTTTCTCGGAGCAAACGCAGAAAAGTGGTTCTGGGATTTATATTCTGGCGACCCCCTACCCTTTCCAAAGTCCTGAAGGGATTACGTTGTGAATTAAAGATATCAATCATTAATGCATGGTTGGTAACGATCCTTTATTGGTAAATCATAATGGATGACGCTTTTGAAATGTGTCCTGCTCTGGCCAAGGCTCAAAACAAGCAAATTAAGGCTGAAAGTCTCGCTGACCAGAGCCGGAACAAGCAGACGATTGATTTTTTTTCCTCCGTCATGCCTGCGCTACAAAGAACCAGTTTTCATTTTATTAGGCTTCTTGTTTAACTGGTATGAAAAAGGAAGGTGCGATAGACGCTGGCGTTCCTGCGGAGTGGCACGTGTCACTGTGTGATAAATGAATCCCTCTCACCTACAATCCTCTGCACTGTCAGTCAGATGGGCGTCGTCCATCTTCATCGCCGTCTTGTCAGGTCGAGCAGCTTGTGTAATATAGAGAGCGGGAGAGAAGGGAGAAGGCAAGGCGTCTTGTGCCACTAGATGCACTCCAAACAATAAAATTATATTTTTATTGTCACCATAAGGTTGAATTTGCATAATTTATTGCAACCTGCAAAAAAAAAAAGAGCTCCCCCCCCCTCCGAACTGACAGATGGGGAGGGGGCCAGGACCGGCAATAGCCGAAACCCCCCGACTTGCCTAATGAGGAGCGGAGCATCCCCGCAAACCAATCAAAACACTGGAAGTTCAATTACGGAATAATAAAGGGACATTTATCATTCAATTAGGCATCTGTCATTGATCCACAAAAGGGAAAACTTATTTCCTGACGAACTCCAGAGCCTATGAGAGGGAGAGAGGTTTACATAGAGCCAGAAAGCCTGGATATTATATATAGAAGGTGCTTATCCTGTAGCTAGTGGAGATACCTTTGTTGACTTAAACCCCCCTGCATCTCCCCGGCCGGTTCCTTTCCTCTAATAGCCTTGATTACAATGGTTGAATGACATTTCGCAGACTTACGACTGCCTGAGAACTGAGACTCATGAGCAGCTTTATCGGCTGAACCTTTCGGTAACCTAAGCCTATAACCCAATTCTCTTAGACCATTAATAACTTGCTCTGTATACAGTAACATGTCAGCAGCACTCTGTTCCCTAAACCGCCTGGCCCCGGTTTCATTCCGCGCCGCCACTGCAGGTACATGCCCTTCCCACTTCGCTTCTGAGCGCTGCCGAGGGGCAGAAGCGGCCTTTAGCGTCGTATTTTGTTTTGTGTAGAAACTTCCTGAAAATTGCTGGACCGAAATTTTTGAAAAAAAAATCATTTGAGGTTAGTATATAACTTTGTTCTACGAATAGGTGATATTGCCTATATATTTAATGCATTCCTCTGTCTTCAGAATGTACAACTGAAACAAGAAACGTACTGCTTAAGGTATCCTGGGTACGATATTGCATAGGTTTGCAGCTCTGAGTTGTGCTGCAATAGCAATTGTGAATTTGAAATATTAGGGTAACACTTTACTTGATGGGGCATAAATACTTAGTAATAACTCAGTTACTACTGAAGTACAAATTATGAACAAATCATGAACAAATATAGTTGCTACTTGAGATAAAAGTCACGGTTCATTAATGATGAACATACATGAGATCAGCATGTAACTAAGACTTAGTTTGGGGTTAATTAATACAGTAATAGTATAATACTGTATTATTTGTAACCTGTTAAGTGAAATGTTACCAATATGGGATTTTTATATAATAATAATTAAATTCTGTTACCTCTGTTTTTTTTATATTCAAGGCAGAATTAATTTCACAAATATTAAAATTGAAGATATAGCGAACACATGCAAAATTACGAACATCACGATGACTGTCACTGACAGAGCAGGAGTCGACACCCATTTTTAAAATAAATGTTTAAGAATTATTCAGTGACGTCACTTGCATTTCCCGTCAGCTTTGATGAATGCTGTCGCACTTTCCTTACGCATCAATCTGCATAATCCCATCGCATATTTTATAGCCTCGAATCAAAATGCCCATAAATATATGCACGTCTAGTCCGGCAAGAAGTAGCTGCAGTTCTCACAACGCAATGAATGCAAATACCATAATGCATATATCCGCGGATGTTTAAGTGCACTCAGTGGTAATTGTCAAACGTTAAACCTCCCTCAAATACGTAACTAATCCTAGCTACGTTTAGGCCTCTGCTGGCTTACTGAAGGTCTGCATTATTAGTGTCTTTTTCTTAACTTGGACCTAAGCTGCTGAAAATGTCTCCCACAAAGTGTGTTCACAGGCTGCAAACAGATACATTTAAACTCCTCTCAGCAATGAAAATTCTATGCAGGTTAAGGAGTCGGCACAGTATTAGTGTAATGAAGAGTGAGTCAAGCGATGGGGGCATCTACATTACTTTATTGCAGTATGAAGATCTGAAAACTGGAAATGAAACATCACGAAGGCTTGGAGAATCTGAAAGAGTAAAATTTCTTCCCATTTTTGTTTGCCCAATTTAAAATTATTAATGTCATCAATCCATCCATATATTATGCATAGCCACTTGTCCTATGTGGGGTCATGGGCATCTGGCGTTTATACTGGAAACTACAGGCGCAAGGCACCAACCCATCACAGGGTGCACGGGCGCGCGCGCGCACACACACACACACACAGAGGTTTGTAATTATATCTTTGTGGGGACTCTCCATTCACTTCTATGGGAAAAACTCGAATCCCGAACCATAACTTAACCATAAGTAACCAGACAAAATACAAGACTTTTAGCATTTTAACTTTTTAGATTTTATTACCGATATACATCATGTCAGGTAATAAAATGCACATACCAGTGTTATTTATTTCAGCAAGTTATGCAAATTCTTTTAAATTTATGGCCAAAGAAATCACATACCTTTCAGAACACCAATTTGGTCTACCCAACTGCCCCCCCCCCCGTAACAAAGTCAAGCCGTCAACATCAACTCTATTGTTATTGTGTGCAGGGACAATGAAATGCAGCGGTTTCTCTTAGTGCAAGAATTACAAATAATGGAATGAAATAAATATCAAACCATTTATATGTTAGATATGTATAGAGCAGTGTCCTTATCGTGCCTTACAACTGTGGCACTGATGCCGCTACATGAAAGATCGCTCATCAAAAAGCACCCCCGCGAGCCTGGCACCAGAAGCCACACCCCCTTCACGAAGTCCGTCCGGCCTTCTTGTGGCAGTTTGCCGCACGCGCCCCCGAGCCTGTCGGCTTCAGTCTGCCGCAACGCCTCGCTTGCCCTCCCAGCTCGCGCGCAAGGTAGCGCAAACAGGCCCGAGATGAAAGAGGCGGCAGGACGGAGGTGAAATCGAGAGGGAACGCATTGCCGCCGAGAAAAAAAGAAAAGCAAAACAAAACAGACAAACGAGTGAAACAAATGGACAAAGAAAGCAAACTACTGGGAGTGGAGACGAGTAAATAATAGATGAGCTCAGCGGCCTAGTAAAGGCTGCTCATTAATATCGTCGCGCGGATTAATTAAGACGCCAAAGCGTCCTTTTCTTCTCTTTAGCGTTTCGCAGGGAGTGTTTCTGATGTCAGGACCTTGTCAGACACGGCAGCTGTCTTCTGGAGGCTCAGAGGTCCGGGGAGAGCATGTCTTGGGGGTCCTTGCCTCGACTCCCTCCCCGTGCCCGGGGTGCCCATAAAGAGCGAGCAGGCTGGTGAATAAACCATAAAGGCGAGCGATCACTGCCGAGCGTCCGCTTGCTTTAATTTTGAATGCGTCTAATAAATTATATATAAATACAACTAAATGTCAGGATTATACCATTATGGGGGTGGGAATAAAAACGTCAGCTTTAATAAATCAGGTGTCACATGCAGGTTTTTGATGTATTTATACCAGTAAAAAGACATTCGACTAAAATCAGCACAAGCGTATCCAGTGAGGAAAAACAACTGCAGAGTACATATTGTTTTCTTAAAGAAGAGAAAAATTAAATAATAAAAATATTTAAATGTTGCATTTTCTTAATCTGTGGTAACTAGCAATACAAAAAAAAATACCATAATGATAAATGACATGCGGATATTTTGTGAAGAGAACAGCACCTGTAACTGTTTTCAATGTTAAATTGAAAATTAATTTCAGTTATGCTAAAACAAATTTCTGCTATTAACAAGTTCAGTGGCTTCAGATCTGTTCTAATAATCCAGGCATGAACTATGGTAAAAAATGCTAATTAGCAAACGCTAACGCTCCCTGTGATCCAAAAGGACTGAAGGACCAAAGCTATTTGGAGACTGAGCCAAGGTCTTGAGTCATTATGGTTCTGATTCCCACAGTACTAATCCTTATATCTGGCTCTTTAACAACTGTATGCTTGTTAGGTATTATCTGCCTCACGTTGGACAAGAGCATCTGCCAAATAAATAAGTGTAACAGTAAAGACAGAGAGAGTGAGAGCTGTTCAAATTAGAATTCAGGCCAAAAGAAAGATATATGATGATTTTTATATATAGTGTATTAATATTGCTACTGTTGTCGCCATTGTTATTACAACCGGGCATACAATGACACGGGCAAATGAAAAAACATATGAAATGAAATTATATTATAAGTAATATGCTGTTTCCGGTCTGGCTTATCCAGTGTCACTGCACAGTGACAGTGAGGCCTTAATGCCCTCTCCTTTGAAGGTGAGCCTCTAATCACACTTGCTATAATATTATATGTGTAGGGCAGATGGTTATAGATTTATACGACAGACTGTTAGAGTGTGACCCTACAGAATGGCAAAACAACAGCCCTGAGCTAAATTGCAGTTATTTTGTGTTGCCATGGCGAATGATGACGAGTCTTGTGTCAGCAAATGCCATTATTAATGAGGCCCAGCCGGCCCTAATTGTACTGGCTATATTGCTATGAATAAGATAAGCCAGTGGGGTGGATTCTGGGAACTGCCATTTAAAATCGAACAGTATAGCAGCACAATCTTGCAGCCTGTGGCTGAGGACCAGTGAGGTGTTAGCCATAGTGTACTGGGAAAGTTGCTTCACTCGTGATGCACTGTGCTCACAGTTTAGTCACCGCTGTTTACTTTGTCCATTAAGCTGGTAAATTAATAAGTGATAACCTCACTATAAACATTGAGCCAATTAATTAACCAGAATTCACACTTTTGCATTGTTTTTTAAGGATTGTAAATGGATCTATTTTGAATGCAAAAAGGTTTTACCAATTAAAAATTGGGATATATACAACGGTGGCAAAATAATCTATTTTTACTACCCCCTGATTTTCCCCAGACCATTAAATTGACATTTCTTAAAATAGAATTGGAAAACAATATTAATTTTGAGTCAAATAAAAGCTAGTGAGGCATTATAGTCCTATCGAATTAGATCCCTTTATTACATGCCCTCTGCTGAGTGTTTTTCTCTGCGCTCAGGGCATCCAAGCTAACGCTAGCCACTAGGCTGCATGCAGCTACACAGGAAAATCTCTGTTTATGAAAGAGACGCTGCACATTTCCATTGCCAGGACAGCGAGTCAAGCGATGAGTGACTGTGAAGATGAAGGCGTTGGATGACACAGGTCTGGCAGTGATTCCTTTTCAGGGACTCCAGTGTCACCTCTCCCAGTGAGGGGCTCTAAGTAACTCCTTAACATTCTTCTCACGCTGCTTCGCTGTCACAGGCATTATCTGCCTGGCTTCCAAGCCAGCCATGTAAGGGACATGATGAACGGGCCTGTCTATAAGGCAGTGCTTTATGTACTTCCAGGACAGACCAGCAGTTATTTGGTATCAGCTATTATTGGACTGGTTATTTAACACTTTGGCAGATTCGTTTAAAATGGCAATAAGGAAAAAGTTTCAAAATGCATGTCTGCTTTATATGACTATATTTATACTATCACGGTGTTTACCTGTCCACACTTGATTGACACCCTGTCAACCAATCAGAATCAAAATCTGAACAAAAGCATAGCATGTGACTGGCTTCTTCCCCATCCTGTGGGGATGAAAGGCTATGCAAATAATTTATATCATTTCAATCAAAGACATTTCTTAGTTCTGAGAGTTTTCTGAATGGGACATTAATTATGCACAGAAATAACTGTTAATGATGCCCTCAAAATGATCTAGAAAACATCAATTCGACAACAATAATAATAATAATAATGCTTAGTTATTATGATAATTCTTCTAGCTCTTGCAGTTATCTTGCAATAATAGGCTCACCTTTGGAAAACTTAGGCCAGTTCAGTGAATACAATGCATAAGTAGCGTAATATTAGCAATGTTTGCGGAAAAAGACATTATTATCCAGGGAAATTTTATCGTTCCCTCCTCTTGCTGAGCAAAAGCACTGCCCCTGCTTTTTCTGTTCCCTGGGCAGTAAAAATTATTTCAGCTTTTTAACTCAAACCATCCATAGCTAACTAAGACCTACGTTCACTGTGCCAGATTTCCAAAGCTTTGTTCAGCATATTTTCTGACTCACAAAAACCAGACAAGGAAAAAAAAAGGTAACACATCATAAATTATTCTGTTTATGCTAATTGGCACATTAACACATTATTTAATTATGGCTCATAGCTCTCAAAGGTATATATTTAAACTTGAGACCACGGTGCTGTACTGTGACCCTCGATTGACTCCGATCCCAAAGTCAAACTGGTTGTGTTAAATTTAAAATATGTTAAATGAGATAAAAAGGAAAAATGCTATTAAATACAAAACAATCAGTGGGTGCTGACTAAATCACATGCCTGGTGAAATAGCAGCTTCAATGAGACTTTCACAAGGTAAAATAAATACACACCTTGCAACTGCTTTAAGTGATAAATTTATGTGTTTATATATAACATGCTCAGTCATAGTTATAATATGTCATAGCTGTAAAAATATGCCATTCATCTAAGATGCACTAAAGTTTGATTGACTTGATGTGGCTATACTTTGAGAGTTTGTATGCATATCTGTCTTCCAGGTTTTCAATTTCCATATGAAGTCAACAGCGTGAGTTTCCATTACAGCTGTGCTATTATAAATGTTTCGAAATATTTTTATTAAAACAGAACATTATTATATCATAACGTAGAACAACTGAACACAAAAATTAATACTTTGTCTGTGAAATTGGAATGTTTTTAGCTCACGTATTAATAAGTGTGGCTTGTACATAACACATAAAATATTCTTTATGTGAGTTGAGGAGATTAACTGTGAGAAATTTAAATTAACGCCATCTTTTGCTGTGCACTGTGTGGGACAATTCTCCAGGCATTTTCATTCCTGGCTTTTGTCCATTCCTGCACAGTTACTTTGATTAACATCCAAGCAATTTCCCAAAAATGACTGCATTTAAACAGAATTAAAAGTATTATTCTCCTTTAAAATCAAGGGTTGATTGCATGTGTAAGCAGGTGAAATCCGTTACTAAACTGTCACTGTTCCTATCAGACTTCAAAGAACCTTTTGGACGGAGGCTCCAGGGACACAATTGACTGATTTTTGGCAAGAAGGACTAAGCAGCTGTTCAAAACAAAAGACATCTGCATATATCAGATTTGTTTTTCATAAATTAAAAAAAAGAAACAACCTGCCAGGAGGTGAGTGAGGTGGAACAAGCCGGTAAATAATTAGACAAAGTTTGCCAGCTTTGAAACTTGGGGATTGTCGTAATATTTTAGGAGCAGGCGCTGTTACAGCACAAGAGCTCTTTAAATACATCTGTTAGGATTCAACAGCTGCGTAAAAAATGTCACTCACTAAAATAATTCACCCTTCACTTAAAACCAAATCATTGCAAAACACAGTCATTTAAACTGCAGCTTAAGATACAGGATGAATGTAACAAGTGTTATATTGCATTATATCATTATATACAACCAGAAAAAAACAATGGCGTTTTGGAGCCCATTTTTAGATGTAAGTGTACAGATAATTGGTGGTTTCGGGATGTTTTGATAATGCAATCATTACGTTAATGCTTTTTCTCAAAAGTATATTACTTCCCTGTTCGGTTAATAATAGCATCTGCTCCGCTATAACGCAGTAAATTGCTTTGTGAGTTAGTGTTAGCATTTAGCATTAGTATCTGTCACATTCAGGCTAAAGAACCGTTTGATAAATGACGCAACTGACAATTAGCATTGATGTCTGAAGTCTGACTGAGGTCACATGCCAATCAGTACCAGGGCTATTTTTAGTTGGTTACAGTCAGATATTTCATGCTGGGTTTTTCAGTGTCATGTATTGCAGAAACGCGGCTGCTTCGGCCTTTTGTCCGCTGTCGGGGCTTGTGTCACCCTCTTGGTCCTCACGCTTACTTTGTTAGACATAATCTTACGCTAGACAGCATCAAAGTGCTGTTTCAGGCCAGAGGTATCACTGCTCCCCAGAGTCCCTACTCGTTTTGCATGATCTTATTGTCATCCTGTCACTATATGTTGATCATTCACCTCCCACACAAGTTTAGGATACCTGGTGAAAGACCCAGCACCTCCAAAACTACCGTTTTTAGAAGCTTTGATTGGACAACTCTACCGGTACTTACCACGACGGTTTTAACCACGAGAGGAACACGACCACATACTTCATACCCTAACCGCATTTCTGCTGCATGCGCTGAAAAAATAGTTTTTGAAAATTTGTGTAGAGTGACAATGCAAGTTTTTAAACATTTTCATCTAGTTTCTATTGTTTCAGAAAGTGAAACAAATCCTTCTTTCAGAAAGTAACCATACAGACGCTGGCCGATAACCTGGTGAGCAGTATTGCAATACCGTATTAATTCATTTGCTAATATTATGGAGGGTTGGGATTATTTCTTCTATGTGTGTTCATCCAGGGAGGGTGTTTTGTGTCAATTCTTTTCCTTGGATTCAACACTGAGACTCTCATAACAGAAGTCACTGTGTTTTTGCCGCCAAACACTTGTAATACGGAATCATAACTCATGGATTTGAAAACAAAAACCCATCCAGCCAGGAATGTGCCATTCAACTTAATAAATCTCAGCACATATACTGCATATTCTGCAAAATAACACATGTATATAACTGCTGAATAAATGTGGATCATATACTGTACAGACTTCCTGTCCTGAATCATTGTTACAGTTTGGAGATTTCATGTGCGATTTTGTAATTTATTAGTGTGTATTATGATTTATAAGCGCTGTTAAATGTGACTATGATTTAACTTCAAAGCAGCAGTTCTAGACAGGATATCCCATATCAGACTGCGTGCCCATATTAGAAACATCCGGAAAACATCCACTTCCCTTCAGTCTAAACATTCCTTGCTAATATAAAACTCTCACTCTTGCCCATGTCTGGGGTCAATCTCACTCATTTTGGAAAATTTAAATCATTCCGTTAGAATTTCGCCTAAAAATCCAAATGGTTTCTGTAAACGTCCTCTGCCGTACCATAAGTATGTGTTAAAATTTGGATTGAATGTGACTTTGAATGTCTACATTTATACAAGCCCTATTTCAAAGGTTTCAAGCCTGCTGTCGTTTAATAAAGTTGTCGTAGCTGCCATTCCTCCGTAATTCTTCCATTTGCTATGTTTCTTTCTCTGGCAGACAACATCATCATAATATATTCTTCCTTCTGATGTTACACTTTTCCACTTCTAGGCATATGATGCTGAAACATCTAAAGTCATTTTCTTGCATGTTGTTTGAAGTTGCATCTATAGTTTCTATGGCACCACTGGAATAAACATTCAGTTACCAGTCAGGGAATCATTATCAGATATCCCAGTAATAGGATTATTGCTAATATTTTTTACTATTACGTATGACTGTAAATTACTGAAAGTGCTTTTTCACTTATTGCTGATTATTATGATAATTTGTTGTGATTATTAGAGTAGATTATTATGATTTTTTGCTATTATTTTCAGCCTATACATATTCATAATGGTGAAAGCTAGTTTAAATTACATTATGAATGCTTTATGACGCTCTTATCTATAATGCACTTTAGATACCTGCATAATGCAATATGAAAGCATCCTTAATGCTTATACTGACCATTATAATGCATTATAAAGGTACCTATGGTGCTTTATAGATGAGTTTCATAAAGCATTAATAATGCATAATCCACATGGCTATAATGTGTTATGCCTTTTGATATTTTTAACCATGTTTATAATGTTTTATGAACGCATTATTGTTAGGAATATTTTTATAAATGACTAAAATCATGGTAATAAGTGTTACCAAACATTAAAAATATTTTTTTATAAAACATAAGCTTCACATAGGCTACGTTAATGCACTAGATAATTTTATGTCATTGCAGGAAAACTTACGCCGACATTTTTTGGGGTGCGGGTAATTTAAGTGGAACATGCCGACCTTTGCACCAAAGCTGAACACATGTTAGTACCAAACACTGTCATGAGATGGAGGACACCAGTCTGTTTGGCTGTTTCCCTCCAACATTCATTGAAAATCACCGTCAGTTCATACAAAACGTGAGATAAGCACCTTGCTCAAGGGTAATAGAACTGGCAAACATGAAACCTGTACAGCAAGAGCATATACCCATGAATATGATGGTTTATGCCCTGTGTGCAAGAACAAGAATTAATTACGCATCATTTAAAGCATAAGCCTTTCACTGGCCATTAAGGTTTGGTTGGCATAGATACCTGGACATGATTCCTATACTGCAAAGCAGACAGGAAGTGAACAAACACACTGCGAGGATTGTTACTGCACTGCACTGAACACTGCCGAGGCCATGGACATAGGATGGATATATATATATATCCATATATATATAAGATTCAGGGTGGCATGGTGGTGCAGTGGTTAGCACTGTCGCCTCACACCTCTGGGACCCGGGTTCGAATCCCCGCCTGGGT
>JAODJX010000043.1:13191582-13204411 GCA_026776945.1 Isichthys henryi
GGGGGAAACCGGAGTACCCGGAGGAAACCCCACGACGACATGGGGAGAACATGCAAACTCCACACCCATGTGACCCAAGCGGGGACTCGAACTTGGGTCCCAGAGGTGTGAGGCAACAGTGCTAACCACTGCACCACCATGCCACCCCATAGACGTACCACAGAGGTTAAAAAGGACGTCAGTTCTGCTGCCGATGAAGAAAGGATTGTTTGATTTGTTTGGTGCATGTCGGTGTGGAACGATGTTCACAGGCTACGTTCAATGTATTTAAGTTTTACTACGGTGCATTTATTCCCAGCATGGTTATCATTGTACGCCCCTGCGTTTGGCTTGCCTTTCCACTTCATTTTAAAGGAACTTCCCAGCTGTTTAAGGGTCTTGATTGGTGGGGATCTGACTACTGTCCCCCCCCTTTGGTTTATGGGTTTAAATGAGAGAATGAGTGATAATCCTTGAATCCGGTGTAAAGTTTTGTTTGCAGTGGGTTTCGTCTTATTGGTTTGCATTTTTTGTCCTGTTTCCTTCTATTTTTTTTTCTTTTTCTTTGCTCAGTTTGGTGTCAGTTTTGTTGATCCTGTGTTGGTATATCGGAATGATAGCTTCTAGGCCTCTATTTATTTATTTATTTGAATAGTCTTTAAGATTTCTTTATTACCTTGTCTCTTGGCTGGACTGGATTGGGGATCTCCAACCCCAACAATAGAAAAAAGACAGGCATGGTCGCCCTGCAATCTATAGCGCCCCCTACCACATATGTTTTAAAGCCACTTGTATTTTATTTTAAAAATCATAGACTTCTGTCCAGCAAGCTATTCTCTCAGCCCAGCACAGGAACAAAATACAATAGTGTCCCTCCTCTTGACACACCTGCTTTGTTGACTCCTCATCTGGTTCTATGTCTGTCAAATTTCACCAGGGTCCTTGTAGGTCGGCTAACATTTATTGAACAGTTGAGTGAGAGCAATAAAATGAGGCAGAGAAGCAGTCAGTCACAATATTTTAATGACGGCCCTGCTTCCATTATTAAAATATATATATATATAGACACACACACAGATACATGTTGTGACCTCCGAGAAAATTAACCCCCATTGCATTTTTGCAGAAAGCCACATCATACAGTGTACCAATTTTACATTCCTCTCCGTTCTGTGGTGACACTCATAAAAACCACAATCTTTTCATTTTTCTGAAAAATGAGTAGGAAAGCCAAACAACACACAAATGGTCATTTTGCTCTCTAACCGAAAATGAACAAACCACAAATCTCTAAGTGTTGGACCATTGTTTCTCTCTCTCTCTCTCACACACACACAAACATTAGACACACACAGACACACACAGAAAGCACCAACTTGCTTTAAACCCTTAAAAAATCAAAGTGAGTGGATTGAGGGGTCCCCTGATCGTGCCCCTCCCCCAAAAGGTCCACGTTCTCGTTACAGTCTTAAACTTTGCAGTAGTCCTACTTAAAACTAAAGATCAGCACCACCAACAAGCTAAAACCAATGTGTCTGCAGAATGGCCCGACGTGGTAATGGCTCAGTAGACATGTGGGTTTCAGTAAGCACTGTGCTTTGCCAGTGGCCTCATTCACACAATAATATTCTAAGATTTGTATTTACTTACATGTATTTTAAAGTACACAGTATAGAACATCAGCCCGTGAACTGGAAAATTATGTTTACATGAACAGCACAACTATCAAAACGCAAGCCGACTTTCCATAAAACACATTAAATTGGGATTACCTTGTCAATTTACTCTGAATATAATTTTTTTTTCAATCTAATTCTTGTTATAAAAACCTCTTGCATTTCTGCATGGAAAAAAAATGACTTAATCCATAGATACATGAATGCAGAATTTCACTGCTCACTTACAGCCGTAAGATCTCATTCATAATCAAGTCTTTACATATTTTGACACTTAATCAAAGACACTGCTGGAGAAAACAGCATCCATCCATTTGATCTTAAGGACTCAGAAGACAGTCTAGTGCAATATGGATGTCATAATGTCAACAAATGAATAATAGAGTTTACAAAGACATATAGTCTCAAAACGTATTACAACTATCCAGCATTTTCACAAGGAGCAACTTATCGATTCAATCTACAAATGCATAGCAATGTAACATTCTTTTGAGCAACAATGTAAAATAATGTGCTTGACAAGGCTTTCCATTGTCCATTTGCTCGGAGGCGGGTCAGTCTGTGGGCTGCCGTTGGTCACTTATAATAACAGACAGTATCTATGGTCTGAGTAGAATGTCTAATGAAAGAATTTGAAGACAGAAGATAAGTAAACTCACACAGTCAAAATCCCTTCAATATCCTCCCTTTCCTGATAAAGACTGGAGGCCTTTTTTACAAAGTCTCTCACTTTTATTATCCGTAGCCTCTTGCTGATTATCTGGAAACTTGAGTGTTTACGTGTCCCGTTTATCTCACGTTGTCATATACCCCTGCTGCACTCTAACGACTCTTCGGCTGAAATCGCTATCAGAGAGCCGAACGGCTTTCGGTTGTGTCTGGGATGTACTGGAACTCCTCCAGCCCATTAGATTCCAATCAGTGAAGCTCAGCTGGCTCCAATCACAGAGGAGTACAGAGGAGGACTGTTTAAAAGGGCACCGGCGACGAGTGGGAGATGTAAAGAGCGAGATGTGGCGTCCTGGGCTTTGTTCTGCCTGTACGTCCTAAAAGTACATCTGCCCGGACACCTCCTCCCACTCCTGGGCTCCTTTACAAATAATATGCGACAGCGGATGTATTTCAGCAATCTGAAGCATGTGAAAAGTATACCTTCATAATGCATTCATTATGTATTCATAGAATATTCAGTGCACCTTCATAATGCATTCATAGAACATTCATAAGCAGCATGCAAGTATACCTTACCATCCTACCATCCCTTACCAGCTTTAATATACATTAATAACGAATATTACATGATTATACAATTATAACATTTGTTATTATTATATAATGTTTGTTATTAATGTATATTACAGCTGTTAAGGGATATTAGGATGTTCAGGTACATGATGTTTTCTGAATACTTAATGAATATATTATGAAGGTGCACTGAACGTTTTATGAATGCAATATAACAGCATTATGAGAGTGCAGTTAATGTAAAACGTTACCGAATATACATATGTATAGAAAATGCATATATAAATGTGTAGAATTTGCACCTATCGTCCATGATAGGATCCAAACACCTGCAACCCTGTATAGAACAAGCATGGATGGATGGATGGATGGATGGAATTGTGCTTCTTGGAATATGTTGTAGGATCACCCTATGACCTTGTATAGAATCATCAATTGAGAAGATGAATGGATGTATGCAGAATCATTATGGCCAGGCAACTGAGTTAGAGCATCTCTGAAAAGGCTTGTGGGGTGGTGATGCCCTCCTGGGAGCAGTAGGTACTCACCGCACCAGACCACCAGCGCCTGACAGGCCTTGCCGTTTGCTCTGGCCATAATCATTCGACCCTTGTCAAAGTCACTCAGATATTTACCCCTGTCCATTTCTTCTGCATTCAACACATCAACTATGAGTACCGAATATTGGCTCACCACTTAATATATCCTAGACCTTGGGTCATCTTTACCCTACAGCCAACAATATTTGCCTCATATGGTCATAATGTTTTGTCTTTACATCAATTTACAAGCAATAAATACTATGAATTATCATTGCCTCGATATTCATCTTTTGAAGAAGGTGTCTATCTATCTATCTATCTATCTATCTATCTATCTATCTCAACAAATGTCATCATTGGTCATTAACATTAAACTCTCAATAAATGTGTTTAATTCATGTTAACAGCTATAAATACTATCAGTCATGGCCTCAATATTCATCTTTTGGAGGAAGGTAAGTATAGATCTCTGGCTAACAGCATAAAGAACATTTAACAGTATTAGAATTAATTTTCCTACCTTGTCATTTCTTCAGCATTTCAATTTGGGTTTTAAAGAGAATTCATTAAAGAAAAACACCTATATCATCATTATTCAAATCTTTCAATCATTCATCTAATTTAGTCATTCAGCTACCATAGTTAAAATTATACACATGAGACCGTAGACAACAGTGTTTATGTTTCTAGGCACTAATCAGTCTCAGCTGGACTCAGATGTGTTATGTGCCCAAATGCCAGACAACAATGACCATTTGTGAGCTACTGATGCCAGGCAAACTGCCAGAAAATCGTATTATAGACTTATGTTTCTCACGAGTGCAGTTCCTCGCAGGCTCCAAAATATCGAAATGAACGATGGCAATTTCATAACTGATTTGGCTAGACAGCTGACTAGTTAACTAGCTAATTATTCACTCAGTCTGCCTGCTGGTTGAACCACAAACCAACGACAGATACAAACAAGCCTTAATGTTTTATTCTTTTTGAAAGAAAAAAATTGTAGCGCAATTGTCATGAGAACTTTTTCCTCCTTGGGTTAAAAAGTCTGACTTTTTTGTGTGCTTGAAAATTAAAAAAAAAAAAAACGCAACTGACAGACATTTAACAACAAATTATTAGTGATTTTTATTTCCCTGGTGCATGATAAACTTATGGCCTCCACAAGCGTATCATTCCGCACGTTATTTTAATGTAGAAGCGAGAACAAACCTGTCGTTAAATGATAAAAGGATTGTGTCTTTTGTTTGTACTCCAATCCTTTGTAGTTCTTTTATAACAGAAATCTTTAGAACTCACTGTTCATAAATGGGACAATTCAGGTAATGCAAAATTATCTTATCTTGGCAGCAAGGGAATACATCAGACAAGCATGGAATTCGGTTGTGACAGTTTTCCATGTTTCTGAATAAAGAATCCAATTTTGACTATGTATGTATATTAAGGCAAATTAAGGTGGGATAATTCCTTCATTTACTTCTTTCCCGCCGTCGCATTCTAATTACGGTAATTGGTCCATATCCTGTTATGCAATATTTCCAATATCCTGGTTTCTTTCAAATATATACAGTTATTTAGTAAATGTATTATAAATAAAGAAAAATAGCATAACAAAATAATGGACACTAAAAAAAACCTTAAACCTGACCACGATACAAAAAAGATACTTAATTACTTTTCATGTTATTTGCTTTTGTGCATTTCTCTGTCTTAAATTTCAACACCGCGTTTGACGATCAACGACGATGACTGAACAGTGGTGTGTAACAGTGGACCGTTAGTACATTTCATAATGTATTTTATTTGATGTTTCAAATTGCAGTTGAAGCATACAGGGAAGGGACCATATTCCCTGCTCATGATGATGGAAGCAGCTTCTGTCTGTGCACCTTGTGACTGCCCATTAATATAATTAAATTCCACTTAAAACTTTCCCTTTGAAACAAATAAATTAAGATGCTATTAGTTAGTCATTGAGAGGTTAATGACCGTCATTAGAAACAAAAGCAACATTCAGTATCATTAGCCAAATTTGGTTATTTCATCAATTCCGGTTATTTACTGGGTAGAAGATTAATGATGCCTGATGCCGTCTAGGACGTGAATTAGCTCGAATAAACCATAACACAATCAATCACCGTTTGTGATTGTAATACAGTAGCTATGAGATGCAATTCCCATTGAGAGGGCTACTTGGGAGGAACGATGAGGGCTGTCAAATGGGAGCCGGATCAGGTTATCTGGCAGAAACACTGTCTGAATTTAGCTAATTCACTGAATTTACTGAATGTTTTACATTCACTGTATCTAAGAATGTGGTGCCCATATTGGTGTACAGGTAGGACAGTGTCAATAAATGTAATGATGATCGTGGAAAAAAGGCAATTAGATAATCAGAAGATGCACTGAGTCTGAAAACGGGAACAGCTTGCTAGTTGGGAGACATCGAGGGAGGGTGTTTGACTGATTTTCTCCGAAACGGGCCCGCGGCGAGCCTGTTGACAAAAACGAGGGTCTCCGGCGATAGTGACTTGATGAGTGTGCAGCTGTTTATGCGAAACCAGCTGCCCAAATCCTTGCACAGCAGACCCTGCGCTCATTCAGAGATAATCACATCGAACCCTATTTCACTATGAGGCACAACAGAGAAGTCTGTCTGTTTCTTACGGCAATTAAATATCAAGAAAAAATTTTTAAAAATCAGCAAAATACTGTCCATAAAAATTGTCACGCATGAAAATCTGACTAATTGTTTTGATGTATCAAGAAAACTTGTGAAATTATTTTGAGAGTACCATGCAATTGCATAAGTCACGTTGTACATTTCTTTGATCTCCTTGAAATCACGCACTCAAATGAATGTTAAATTAATTGGTTTGACTTTTTTTAGGTTGCACACACCAACTTCCATCTTCATGCTTCTTATCCCAGAATAATAATTCTAACAATTATTAACATTTATAGAATGCATTAAATTTACTATTCTTATATCTTTTTGTCTTATAAAAGCTTATAAAAGCTAAATTTGGTGAATGTATCATAACACAATATCACCGACTACTACAGTGACCTGTATTGCTACATTGTACTGTAGTTATTTTAGCACAAGTTATAATCAATATTCAGGTCATTTTACTCGTAAATTTTTACAGTTTCATCTGTTTGTTGTGCTTTCAATTTCATGCTGCATCAACAGATCATAAGCTGATGCGGGAGAAGATTGGTCAGTAGGGAAATATTAGTCCGGCCTTCTTGTATTATTCTGCAAATGGCTGAAAATAGCTTTCTTTGGTTCACAATTTGAACAATTGCAACCAAACATTTAAGATTCATAAAATGTATTTCTGGCTAAACTTGAAGTTTTAAAATTAAATCCACAAAACTGAGCAGATTTGCAGTAACCAAAACATCACCTTTCATCACCTGGAATTTAACATTGTTAATTAATTGCTGGCAAAGACTGAAGCATTTTTACTGTCAGGCACAGCAACTGAAAGTCTGCCATCACGCTATCAGGAAAAAACCTTTTAAAATGGATGTTGTCGTGTTATATTCTGCATGCCGTCTGTCCTCCACATTAAATCACGATTCGCCCTTTAGAGTGTGGGCCAAGCACTGTGATTTGCAGCATCAGTTGCGTAACTTGAAGAAATAATTACTTTGCAGGCCTCTGGACTATGTGGGGGGCTTAAAATAAACAGAGATATGGCTGGTGAACGAGGCCAGTACAGGGAGGAGATGCTTTGGGGGAGGGGGGGGGGAATCCACAGTGCCTCTCAATGTCAGGGTCCAGGTTCAGCGGAGAATCTCACCCCGCCAGCTGTCTGATTCCACCTGTGAGCAAAAACTCCGTATTGACATTCGACCCTCATGGATGGGGAGCCCCATACAAGGAGTGCTAACAGTCTGGGGCTACTGTGATGTGTTTGAACATGGGGGTTCATTCAAGTGAAGTTTCTTAAAGTTGTCGTTTTATTGAGCATTTTTTAATTTTTTATTTTCAGCAAGAACGAAATCTTTTGTTAGCTAAACGTGTTCAATTTCTCCACTTCTCCATTAAACCTTTTAACTTTATTTTTGTGAATTAATTACTTGACATGTCAGAAAAGTCACTTGCCACTGTCAAGATACCACTGGTTTGTACAGTACAGCGTTTTTGGATTTCAGTGTACTCATTAACAAGCAGACAGCCCTAAGTGAGACCTCTATGACAGTCTTATCTCCTTATGCAACCCAAATTACTATAATTTAGCAGACTAACTTTGATCCGGTGTAGGACTCTGTGAAATATAAGGTCTTCTCTCAATGCATCATAAAACCCCTTCAAAGTCATGTTACCTTGAGACAGCAACATAAATTTATAAATGAATCCAAAACAATTCCCTCAGCTTTACTGCAGGACAGGAAGCCCAAGAACAGTGTGCATTCATTTCCAGAACAGCAGATTCCCAGTTGGGTGGCATTTCCAGTGCTCACTTCCACTCTGACTATTATTATTCTGAAAACAGATACGAGTCAGCAGTTGAAGCCTCAGTAGATTCCCCATTGTGGCGCCCTTAAGCAAAGGATTTCTCCTTTAAAATATCAAGTTGTACATATCAGTAGAACTAGCAATTCATCCTGCATAGTCAGCTAAGCTCATAATATCGGCTTGTACTGTGTCAGCTCGTCCAATGGGAATTCCCGACACCCTAAGGGGACAGAGGGAACTCAGATCTCTCTTTGTAACAGCACATCATGCGCCCATTGCTGTGAATCCAAGATGCGCTGGGCATTTACCAGATATTGCGCTCAGTGTACCAATGAGTTGTTTCCTTCAAGCAAAGAGGCATATCAGCTGATGGGCCAGGCTATGTAAAGACTTACTGAAGCAGATTTGGAGTTCAGCTAATTTCAGAGTCAGCTAAAGCTCTCATGAATTGCCATTAGCCCTAAGTATTCATACTGGCCTGGACCTGCACTGGAATTTTGCACACTTTGTCCAAAATATTGTGCTTTGCACACTCACCTACTTAGCCTGCATTTCTTATTGTATTATTTTTGTCTTATTCCTTTTCTGATTTTTGTAATATTTTTATATTTGGTATATTTTATCATATTCTGTATTATAATATTTATTCCCTAATTTCATAGCACAGTTGGTGAACATGTGAGAAGCAGCATTTCACGCTGTGTTGCACGAGTAAGACTGCATGCAACAACTAAAGAACTTTGACAAACACAGTTTAAAGCTGCTGTTTGTGTGTCGGTTTTAAACATTGCGTGTTTTTTCACCAAGTCTCTGTGGTGCTCATTCAGATAAGATTGCTGGTAAAGTTTTGTCTACTGCCTTGCGCAGGTAACTTCTCCTTCCAAAGAGGCAGCCGCTGTCGATAATAGGTTTTGTACACTTGATCATTTTGTGCTTATAACATTTTCTTCAGTAAAAAAAAAATGTATATCTGTCTAAATGGATAATTTGCTGTAAGGTCGGCTAACTTTTTTGGGCAAAATGACCTGCAAAGCTAATGTGTAATTTAACAAAATCAGAATCTTCGTCGCCACACAACCAAGGCCAATGCATTAACAAACTGCAAAGGAACCCATGAATGATGACTACTGCGTTGCCATGTTTGGTTACCCTTAGCCAACGGTGCGCTTACACAACAAGCTCGTGACATTTAGGATGCACGTGGAAGCGATCAGGCACGCCCTCGGATGCACGCTATTGTCAGCTCGGGGGCTGCCTCTGTGGGATTTTTTGGGGGAAAATACAAAGGTTTCTCTGGCTTGCCGGTGGCCGCGACCCAGGTAGAGTGGTAAACAATGGCGTTATTTATTTGAAAAAGGGCGGCGGCTTCACTCGGGCTGCCCCGCCTCCGCGGCCAGGCAGATGGCTCCCAGGATTAGGGTTCGCGTGACCGCTGGAATCCAGCGCTGACAGACCTACCTTATTAACCGAAGCACGCTGGCACGTCTGACTCAATGTCATCACGGGCCACGCCCACTGAAGGCCCCAGGCGGTTGAATAGGCCGACTGTAGCGTCAGGTTGGGACGGTGGGCTTGGGGGACCTGTCTAATTTGACGGACCTGTATCTTATTCCAAAGAACAAAGCGGCAGGAAGAAGAGCAGCCATAATTGTTCTTTTATTCATGCTCCTCGGCTAGGGTCAGGTGAAGTCATGGTTCTTTCTCCCAGAGCAGCCATAACGTAACCTGAGCCCACAGTCCGTCTCACTCCCTTCAATCTCCTATATATGAATCGAGACTACAGACGCTGCTTTGTCTAACTTTGCCGTAATAATTAGTTCCAATACTAGCCCAATATGGCCCCTTACTTGCACGTCTTCTCCATTTGCATCTGGTGAGCAGATTACGTCGGGGCTGAGTCGCTTCTTGACCTTTTACCCCCAAGTAACAAATACTAGCATAAAGGTACCTCAGATTCCAGTTCCAAGGGAATCTTGAGGAGTCCGGCGTGATCTGATCGATAGGCACACCTTCCTCTTTCCGGGAATGAGTAGAAGGGGTGAAAATTTAGCTTGGCTGAAAGGAGCGGGGTGTCGCTTTCAAAAGCATAAGGTGTGAGAATAAATATAGAATCTGCTCTTGTTAACTTCTCTGCAGGAACCAAGTGATAAAATTTGAAACTACACAACAATCACAGTTGTTTTATATTACTTTATTTTACTTCCACAAAAGAAATAAAATGATATTTCTTGTAAAATTCAGGTAAAATGGTTAATATTAGTAATTCTCTATAATATTAAATATTAATAATACTTGATAATTAATAATAATTGATAAGGCCATTGATTAATTAAGGGACCCCTTTCAGTTTAATGCTGAATGTGAAAGTCAAATTTAAGTTCTTTTTTGCGACATTCCGAATTCATATTTCCAAAGTAAAGCATTTCTTGGCTAATAGGAAGGTGGAAAGAACGCGCGTAACACAAAGTGCTTCTGGAAGGAACGCACCAAAATAGGGGGAGGGGGGAAATGGTCCAAAATGTATACAAATGCTCCTCTACTTATTAACTTTCAGACATACAAACGAAGAGGACTGAAAGTCCAAATTGTGTTCATTTGGGCTCCTGTTTCCTGTCCGCAACATATTTTTTTTTCCTGCGTGCCAATTCCACCTGGTACAACTTCTGGCCGCTACTCCCACCGTGCAGCAGCGTAGCGTGCGTACTCCCAGCATCCTAGTTCTTTGTACTTGCATATACCCTTAAAATGATGTTGAATAACGACTTACGAATATTTCAAGTCACGAACGGCCTTTCGGAACATATCTCATTCGTAAGTAAAGTAGCGGCTGTATTTACCATTCGGGAAGAAATGTGAGACAACACCCTCAGCCCTCAACACACTTTACGCATCAAGCTGCAATTAATAGGATGTAAACAATTGGGTCGGCCTCCACAAGTGCCAGCTGCTCGTCTCAGCCTTTCAGCACCTTCCACGACTGTTACTCCTGTTTCTCTGCATGTCTCCGTGTGCCTCGCACGCTGCAAGCTGATACAATGGCCGCAGCGACATCAAAGAGCTCATCCCCGGAGATCTTCACGCAACACCGTAAATAAGCACGCACTGCGATGATAAAGGTCTTTCCGATTATTCGCCCGTGGCCGGCATCCCCTCATCGCTATTCGACGAAGGTCATTGTGGCATCTGTGCAGGCACGTGCATGCACATCTGCGTCTGAACACGCAAGGCAGAAAAGAGGAGATCAGATGAGGCGATTTGTTAAGCTATCGGTAGCCAGAGGGCATATTGTTTCGTTTAAGTTTGGGATGTCGGAGAAGCGAGAACGACAGCGTTCTTAACAAATGTCTCAGCCTTCCAGACCTGACATGCTTAAAACATTACAGTTAATCATCCCTCCAGGTCGAGTCTGGATGGCAGAAGCACAGAGCTTCAGGGTCATGTGCATCTCTCTTCTGCCTTCCTGAAAAAAAAAACATGCCTTTTTCAATTAGGTGAATATGGTTCCGATGATTAATTATGGTTTCATTCCGGGCATGTTTTTACAGGCATGCAAAACTCCACAGAATTCATAAATATGACTTTCATCAAATAGCCTTAAATGGCCTTAATTACTAAATACTTTACTTTACAAAAGAACTCAGACTTGGTTTTGTTTTCTGCATCCTCCCATATTTGCTTCCACCCCCCCCCCCCCACACACTTTTTTCAGCCTAATCATTTTTGTTATAAGGAACCACATCATAGCTACAACACGCAAGCAGGTAGTTGCCTGGTGTCATATTTTATGAGAATTACCTTCAAGAAACGCCTCAAGACCCATCTGTTCTAAAAGCACCTTTACTACCCTGATACTATCTACTATTTTACTTGAATGTATCACAGTATTACATTTTGCCTGTTGATTGGAATAGCTGTCTTGTTCAGTTCCTGCAGTGTCTGAAAGGTGCTGTTTTGCTCCTGATTCAGTATTGCTTACACTTATACCTGTGCATTCACTGGAAGCTCAGTCTAACCTCACTTATGTCTATTCATGATGTCATGTATGCTTGCAATGTGCTATTTGCCTCTCCTGTATGTCACTTTGGACGAAAGAATTGACAAAATAAATTAAACGTAAAGGGTAAATAAATCGATGAATCACAGTTCTCGCCATAACATGTGCTCTCCACTGAAGATCAAACTGGGCAAAGGGATCAGAGACAAGATAGCAACTGGTTACACCAAGTAAAACACAACTTGTAGCTTTAAAGGATTTCTGCTGTAAAGCCCCCTGAATGACGCCCGGTATAACCCCCGCCACTGGGGGGCGGGGGCCATTAACCATTAGCTAGAAAAACTCATTCCCGATACTGTATGCCAAACTGAACGCACCCCTTTTATCGCCAAACCCTTATCTGTTCCTAAATCACTGCGCAGAGCGTATGGGTGGAAACAAAAAAGGCATGTTTATCGAAGACAATGGGACATATGTTTCCACTCGAGAACAAGCAGAAGTTGTCCTTTTCGTTTGAAACTGAAAGCACGGTTACTTTGTTTAAATAAGCAGATTCTTTTTTTACTTTGGAGGTTAGATTGTTTGGAATGAAATGCCTACGTATACTATAATGTGTAATAAGCTGCACACGCAGCCAAAACACATTCCCAGACAGCGTAAACATGGGTGCTGCTTACAGGTCCCAGGGCCAGTGTCAGCGCCCATTGAAGTGACTGGGGCTCAATGACAGGCATCTCCTTCACCTTTCCCGACGAGGGCACACACCCCTGCATTTCGGGGGCCCTGGCAGAGCCTGCATCGCTGGGGGTGTCCGGTTTCAGGTGGTCTGTCCCGACGGGCCCGAATGCTTACCCCTTATTGGCTGCTTAGTTTCATAGCACCTTGTCTCTGAGTTCATCCAGCAGGGGAAAATGATCTAGAC
>JAODJX010000043.1:13204511-13225530 GCA_026776945.1 Isichthys henryi
CCCCCCGCCGCCCAAAACTCGCCCCCCCCCCCGGGCCCGGCCCCGGGCGGGGGGGGGGGGGCTGCTCATTCTGATTAGTGGAGTCCGGGAACGTGCCTCCAGAATAACCACTTCACAGATTTCATGTCCTTTCCTGCCTGAGATCAGCATTTGCTCATCGCTATTACTTCCTCGCTGCCGGATTACAAGGTTGGCGAAGCGGCTGATTTGTTCACATGTGCAGCACAGAAGACACACAGGGAATGAGTTTCCACAGAAACGCACCAAAAGAACCCGTGTTCTCCCACTGACGGTGGGCAGCTCGTTAGAACGGGCCGATTCGCAGGGCACCGGTCAGTCACTCGTACTCAACACACAGAGGCGTCATAATGACCCCATGCCCCCCTCTAAGGCCCCTCGATAACATAAATAGAAAGTCACAGCTTAGCTGAAGGTGCTGTGGCAGCATAACAACTGAAACAGTGCTACTTCATCATTATTTTTGACTTTCACTTGAAAATCCCTTTGGAGTCCACAAGCAACTTCAGTATGATGATTTTTATAACGTTCTCATTATATTTATTCAGCAGATGCTTAAAGTGGTGCCTTTTTAAGGAAGCAAGGTCAGAAAACTGGGGGGGGTTGAGGCCCTCGCTCAGGGGACCACTGGTGTAATCACTCAGCTTACCTTGGGATTTGAACTGATGACCTTCCGACCACAAGCACAGCACCCTGGCCCACTGAATCAAAGCCCCAGGCCCTGTCTGCACACATGGAAGATGGATGGACGGACAGATGGATGGATGGATTCTCATTAATGACTCATTATTGACTATTTTATTTCGTAAATGATGTTGTCTAAAGAGGGGCAAATAGTACATTGCAAACATACATGCTGTGCATTGCATTATGTATTAAATACTGGGAGGGTTTCCAGTATTTACAGTATCAAGTTGCTTAAAAAAAGTATAATATTCATATAAGAACAATAATAAAAATTAAAGCATCTATACATTCCGCTTAGGATAGGCTTCACACCCACAACCCAGGACTTAATGGATAGATAACTTAAATCATTTATGCATATACTGTAGTGTTCTACATTACACTAATTTGTTAGCCTGTTACCAGTGCGACAGTCTTCATAAACCTTGAAATGTCACGGTCGAATCACGTTGCCTATCTTCAGCTACTACAGGTGCACGCAAGGGCAAAATAATAGGGCATAGCATGGCAGCAGAAAGCACGTGCGCCGGTATCGGTCGGGCGATTTTAAGTGGCCCTACTTTAAGGCCAGCTGTGAGACGCTATTTTTACCTTCCGCACGCACGCTAGGGCCCTCTCCTTCACGAGCAGACATCACATGCCATCCAGATGGGCAGCTGACAAACTCATCATCTAAATAGCTTCCTGCCACCTGTTCCAGGGGTGTCTGCTGCGAGGTTTAACCCAATAAGCCCTACGCTTCAGACACTCTAATGCTGAATGCCAGAACACTGACCGGGGCCGGCAAAGCCATTCATTTGAAATTAGCTTTAACTCGGTTTGTAAAATAATCTTTTGTTCTGGGCTTTAAGTAGCAAAATAATATACAAAATGGCATCTTTATTAAGAATTTTATGCTTTAATTAAGAATGTATTTAAAAAAAAATGTTTTACAGTGGATATAAGTGTACACACCCCTGTTAAAATGCTCCTGTCAGAATCAAAAGATGCTGTAGCTGATTCCTATTTTTATTTTTATACTTATACTATATTGTTCTTGTCTTGGTGTCTATGTGTGATTGTGCAGTCACAATGCGAGCAATTTTCTACGGGATTAATAGAGTCTTCTGATTCTGATTAACAAAGTATTACTTTTAGAGTGTGCACACTTATGCAACCTGCTTATTGTACGTCTTTTATTTTTAAAGATTTGTTTGTTTTTCAATTGAATTGTACAGGGTATACATCACATTAAAGGAGGGAAAAGTTTTGAATTGATTTATTGTGGTTTCATTTTTTTACATCACAAACGCCTGACATTTTAACAGGGGTGTGGACACTTTTTATATCTAAACGCTTGATGTCAAAGTGAATATATTGATCATCACTTTCCTTAACACTTTTCTTCTGAAGTTCAGTTCCCTCACTCTCATCCTCAACATATCTGCATGTAGAGTATATCAGTATATAGCACATTAAAAATCTGATCTGATCACTATTTTCTTAGTTGCCATTGATACTGCAGAGAAGTGACCAGTTAGTTCAGAACACTTTTCCCGGGGCTGTCTGAAAGGTTAACACCTCTTTCAGAGGAAAATTACATGCAGCATTAGTAGGACGTGTGGTATATTTTATTTTGGGCGCATCGCAGAATGCACACTTTGAATGCCTGCTATGTTTCACCCAAATATATACAACTCAACTTCCGATCATCCCCGGCCCTCAAGCATCTCTGAAAGCTCAAGCGAACTGCAAATAAGCTAATAAATTAACCATTCCGGAAGCACTGGTCACTAACCATTAAAGAGGAGGGCGAAAATAGTCCTGACAGTGTAAAGATGTAGCATTGCCTGCTGCATAAGCTCCAGTCATACACCTGCTTGTACGCCACTGAAATGAGTGACACATTAAACATTACAGCAGGCGGAGACTTTAAATCAGTCAATCACCTTACTCAATTTCTATAGTAATACTCAGAGGTGCTCTTGGACTGACAAGGGAGGCAATTCTGTGGCACTGCGTTCCCTCTTTTTCCTTTCATCCAACTCATAAAGTCTGCAATCTATTAGCTCTTACTGCTCTCCCACAACATCTAATGTTCATTCTTTGAGAAAAATAGGACCTCGTTGTCATGCAAATGCTCATAACACTGCACATGCTTCCTTTGGTTTTTCAGGGGTGAACAGGCAGTTACGAAAAGTGAGATGGACTTGTATCTGGCACAGAAAGAGAGGTGCCTGCACCCTGACACAAGTGCATGAATGGTTTTAATTAATGTGGATATTATCGACAACATTTCAGAACTGAGAATCTTAGTAGTAGTAATAACAACAATAGGAATAACAACAGGAACAATAACAGGAACAACAACAGGAACAATAACAGGAACAACAACAGCAAAGCACTTCCCTCATCCCTCCCAATGTCAGCACTGTTGGAGGTGCCTCAGCCTCATGATCAGTAGGTTGTGAGTTCGACCCTCGCCTGGGCTATGCTGCCCTTTTGTTAACAGCAGTGGTTTTCACAAATGGTTCCCAGCTCAAAACCAGGCAGAAACATGAATGGGGCTTTGTGTGGTTCAGAAGGTGAGTCTTCTGCGTCTGTAGTCGGAAGGTCACCGGTTTGAATCCTCGGGTCGGCAAAATTGTCATTTTAAGCAAGACCCTTAACCTGGACCGTGCTCTGATGGCACGTTTTGGTCTCGCCTGAATACAGTGTGTGTGTATGTCTCGAAAGAGAGCATGATGGGATACGTGAAAATGAAAGTATTCCAGTGTAGGTGAGTTAATGGCACATAACTTTACATTTGTGCTACAATTAAGCTACTAACACTTTGAATAGCAACTAGTTTGTGTTTGAGACAAACAAACCAAATAAACTGTAAAATGCACTTAATCTTTTCCAGTACAAATTGCTCTCTGTATTTTATAACAGTCTGCTGCTTTTAGCCTTTCATAAATTATGTAGTATTAGCGGTTTGTAACAGCCTAATGATAAAACTGTTCAGAGAAAAAACCACTTAAATATTCCTCTGTAGTCCCCAGATCCAGGATTAAGAATCTGTTGGACTGCATAATTGTATAAAATGCCAAACTTTCGCAGAAGTTCAGCTGAGACTGTTTGAAAAACATATATTGAACGTACACTAGAGGAAACAGCAAGACATTTTAAAAGTATGCAATATTAATGGAATTTGAAAATTAAATTTACATGCATTTTTCTGTGTATATATACCTATATACAGTATTGCAATCCAAATAATTTCAGTACTTGTCCTTTTCACTGAGCCCTGGTTATTTTTCTCCCCCTAACCCCTTCTTAGCTGGATATTCTGCCCTCCTAAAGAACTTCTTAGCAATTGCTACACATTCATGCAGCACATAATCGCCACATATACAACAGAAGTCCATTAAGATTATACTGTAATGAAGCTGAGAAATTCCCATTGCCTAGAGACTCCTTAGCTATCGTAGCGTATTACTCATGTGTTTGTGGTTTTGCTGATGTAAACAAACCTACTGCATTGCCAGTCATATAAAATTATAGCAGTTATATACAGCACATACTTGATAATGATAATAAACTACTATGTTACTGGTTAATATATTTACTAAGCAGTTTTATTATCAATATTTTTGAGTATAATCTTTCTACTTATTAAAAAAAAGTTTACTGTAGCCTAGGTGTGTAGTACAGTATGACTTCTAGGTTTGTGTAAGTACACTCTATGATGTTTGCACAATGATAAAATTGCCAAACAATGCATTTCTCAGACTGTATCGTCAACACAGAGGAAGCAAATGACGTTCACTAAGTTTGACACACAGCTATATGCAGTGACCAGAATAAATAAAGCAGACTGATAAAACAACGGTAATAGGTGCACTGGCAAAACGTGCCGAGCATGAGCGGAACTACAACTATCCACGGCGTGTTATTTGGAGCAGAAAGGCTCTGGATTAAACTGCTGCTTTACTTATTGGCCATTGTGAACAACAGGCGCACGACGGATGTGGGTGACATAAATTCCGTTGCGGAAGATTCGCACGACGGTTCACTAAAATATAGGAAATGAATGGATGAGGTCTGGTCATGAAGCACTATGAATTGTAAAAAGTGATAACTTCCTGTCACAGGTCAACTGATAACTGTTAGATTTACCCTTAATTCACTGTATAATTAACAGAAAGTACTAATTAAATCCACCGACTACGCTGCCCTGATGCAGATATTGGCAAGAACTATGAGGATGTTGACATGTATGGACACAAACTCACATCTACGCACACTGTTGACAATTTAGAGTCATTGACTCACTTAGCTGCCTGTTTTAGGGTGAAGGGAGGAGACTACAGGAAATGTTTAAATATGAACATGCAAACAGCGCATACAGCAGACAGAATATGCAGTCAACCCCACGCAGCCTCAGAGACCTGAAGCTACAGCACGAATTCAGCCATCGTTCTGCCCCTAAAGATACAGCACAGGCTTATAGCAGTTACTTACGTAGATTTAACTAGTCTGATCTTTATGGAAAGCCGTGCAAATTAACAGAGAATGCTGCTCCCACCGGCATCGCTAGCAACGGCTTTGCAAAAAAATTACTGGAAAACGCTAGAACCCAGCACACGATTGAGCAGATCCACATCTGCAGACTGTACAGTGTGCCGAAAATGAACTGTATGACTCGCCTGCTCGAAAATCAATTAAAATTAGCTTTGCGGTTTTTATTTGCAAAGTCCTTTAATCTGTCAGTGACGCTTATCAGCAAATGCTATCTAAATAGCTCCCTTTCATTGATTTATAGGAAATTTGAACACAGTGAGCTGATTGGTTTTCCATCTGGTCTGGCATTTTCTGTAGCTATGACTCAGTCGGACAGCATCGCCAAGACTGCGGTTACCGTGCCAAATTGAGCTGTTTTAAAAGCTGGAAATGTGCAGTTTTAGTTCTGTCTGCCTTAACTTTCCAGGTCGTAATCTGTACTGTTTCATTTTAGGTTTTTTTATGGGTTATTTTCTGTTATGTTAGCAATCAAATTTAGCATTATTTTCTATTTGTTTCTTTTCTTTTTTTCAAGGAAGGCAGTTACTTACAGGCAGTGTGCCGCTCTGTGGGTTTGGAGTCCATGCTTGTGTCCAGGAGGCTGTGGGTTTGAATCCTGCAGCCAGGTGAGTAATCATAGAACTATTGGGCCCTTGAGCAAAGTCCAACAGCATATAAATTTTGTCAGAAACTTTAAGTTTAGTATCAGCACTTATTACAGAGGGATCAACTGTAAAATCTGCAGGTGCGCAACGGAATTATTAGAAATTTTAACGGTAGATTTTATTTTTTTTTGTTCTGATCGGTCTGAGACATGAATTGGCTACCAAATCTATCTTGATCATTCCTACTACACAATTAATTGATAACATAATAAATAGATTTATTTCATCTTTGTATCTCATTTTTGTTCATTCTTCCTTCCATATACCCCAACCCAGTTTATAAAGCGAAGGATATCTAGGACAGAGGGTGTTTAATACTCTTACATGCACCTACAGTTTTGTAACATATTTAGAATTTAAGAAGGCATCACTGTGAGTTATACTACAGTAAGGTGGCTGGCCGGTTCCAACCAGAAACAATGAAGACAGATGATGAATTATGAAGACAAAAGTAAGGCTAAGAAGCTCCTTGGCAACAAGTGCCTTACCGCCCCTGTCTTTGTCAGCTGATCGGATTGAAGTGGAAGAGCATCAGATTTTTGAAAGTCCCAAAACGTATATTATTAACTCTGCATAACATTTCATTTTATAGCTGAAAAACTCCTGATCAAATGTTGTAGAACTGACTTTATGTTATAAAAGGTAATACTGGACAAGCTGGACATATTTCAGATTCCTGGGCTCCTGATATGTGTCAGCACCCTCAGTATAAGCTCACTTGCAGGCCTCACTGAACAGTTCCTCCGTTCTACAATCCGCCCATGGATCTGACCAAAGTGGTGGAGCTGCTGAGTGCTGCAGTGTTTTGCTGCCCCCTGCAGGTGAGAGACGTCGCCACAGGCCCCGATGTGAGGCCACTCCAAGGGACATTCCAGATGTGTTGTGACTCGTGCACGTTTAAGGCTGGAAAGAATTTGGGCAACATCAGAGTAGATGACTGCCAAGTTAATTTTTAAGAGAGTTGTACGTTAGTGTCTTGCGTTGCTGATGATGAAACTTCAAGATTGATCTGGTGAGTCTTTTATGGGTCTTTCTCATAGTGTGAATATGTTCACAGATAATTCTTTGAAGGCGATTTGTTTGTTTAATAAGCAATTCTTCAGAAAATTGTTCTGCATAGATACTCCAAATTCAAATGTTCACATTTTCGGTCAGTCCCAAAAATGAGCCTGTTCCTTCAGCCTGAAGTGACACAGGAACACTCAGTCTGTAATTAGACATTAATCGGAGGGCAGGGAGTAATTATTTTTCATTTAGTCATTTCCTAACAACACTGTAACACCAAACACTCTGTGGGGAAAAAATTACAGGCAGTGCTATTTAAACGTACAAACAAAGGGCGCTGTTGACAGACGTGTGCTGCTTGGGAACGCGTAGCGGGCCAATTTTAAACGTTAAAAATGTCCTGCGAACCTGCGAAAAACGCATCAGAGAGAAGCTGACAGATTCCCAGAATTCGGACCCTGAAATGCGGGGCCCCGGTTTTCCTGTAGGCTTAACCACAGGAACCCATCTCTGTAGCAAATTAGCGAATTATGAGTTTAATGTCTGCGGATTACATTACTGAGAGGATTACCGCAAAATGTTTTCCTGATTCCACCTTTTATTGGGTATTTATCTACTATAGCGTTACACATTTTTTCGTATCAGGTGAGTGGATGTTGCGGTATCTTGGCTCCAAGGATACTAGCTAACCACAATATATCTGCTGAATTATCAGTCTTTTCTTGTTTTTTTTTTCATGGTTTGATTGTATATTTTTATTTTTCGAAAGGGGGCTTTAGGATGGGTGTAGCCATACGGGATGGTTGTAATAATGACACGAAATTACGTGGGACAAAAGACCACCCTCTGAGAAGCATCAGCATACCCCTTGCCAAGTTGCTCATGCTCTTAGCGGAAATGGATTCCCCAACCTGATGAGTATCAAAGGGGCTATAGACCCAGACTGTTATCACACCGTGCTACACCAGGGTTTGGTTTCACCTGAGCCACCCGTGGCACAGAGCCAGCGAGGTCATTCCCATCATTGCCTCCCAGCTGTTGCACCTGAGTGTGGCCTCGTTAGTCTAACTGCTCTCAGGTGCTAACGATTTACACTGTTTAAACCCCTCCGCGGCTCGGAAACGCCGAGAACCGCTGCTTTTGAATGCCAGCGTTTCCATGTTTACGAAGCGCGCCGTTCTGCTTGGCGAGAGAATTCGAGCTGTAAAGGTGGCCCAGCCTGTCACGGCACCGTGCTTAGAATTGCGTTTCGGTGCATTTAGCAATTTTTATCTGTAGTACTTCTACTGGTGGCCTGTACAGGATGTTCCCCCTGCTGGGTGCAGTGCCAGCCAAAACACATATGGAGCCATGAATACTGACCCTTCCACCTACCACCCACCACCCCCATTGCATAGGTCTTAAGTTCCGGCACCGCAAAAGACACGAGTACCTCTAGGGATACAAGGAGCATGTCCATGCATCATCCAAGACAAAGTGAAATCGACCACCTAAGTCAGTACCCCTCTGAGGACGGCGCCCTAGGCAGCTGCCTATGTCACCCCATGGATTGACCACCACTGGTCCGATGGTAGATCTTTGGTGACAAGTGCGCCACTCCGCTCAGCACAGAATGCAGCTTTGCAGGATGTGACATTCCATACCTCTACACTTACTTACGGATTCACAACAAATAACCGAAAGCCCAAATTGTAAATAGTACGATAAAAACACTAAATTCAAAATCATTACCTCAATAAAGTCCATTGTTCTTGTATCTTTCTAAAGTACTATCCACCAAGCGCCTATGCCTTGCCTGAGGCTGTTATTCAGGGATTGTTAATCCCAGTCAGGGATGTCTAACTTTCCCACATCGTTGCCTGATTAATAACAGAGCGTAATGAGTGCTCTGGTTCGTGGCGAGGGGGCACTTTATGGTCTTAAATTCCCTTAACTATGCAGCCAGGCTGTGCCAGTGCTAATTGTTCCCCGACTGCTACTAGAGTAGCTGGGCCAAGAAGCTAAAGCAGATGAAAGCCTTTCTGTGCGCTTTTCGGATTTATCAACCAACGCTAACTCCAGCGCTAGTCTAGTAGCTCCATAAAGCCTTGTTTACATGCCTTTGCAGGTCCGCTGATTAAGAGCTAGCAGTGTGGAATTCCTGTACGCAGGAGAAAACAGTGAAAGGATGCTGGAAATCAGGATTACTAAAGAGTCACACAGTGATTAGCGTCGCCTCTTCATTCTTGTTCCCAGAAACCCATGGTTCTGTTCAACTGTGAGTTAATTACCAAAAGTCAATCGACATATTTTCCGTGTTACACTCGCGCTCTGTAGTGTCCTAGACCCAGAATATGAATTAGAGTCGAAAAAGGAGTCTACTAATATCCTGACCCAGCGAGCAAACATGAAGGCTCTTCAGTTCATTCATCTCTAAGTCATCGGATTTGTTATTCTCTTTGAAACAGTCCAGGCAGCTTTCATCCAATTTTATACTCAGACAAAGCAAGTTCAGCATTTCCTCCAGGCCAAAAATGAAAGCATTTTAAAGGCACACAGTTTAGTATGAGAAAAAGCCTCTCGATATCTGTGTGTGCGCTTCTATGACAATATTTTCCCCTCCTGTACACTGCTGATCAGCTATGGAAATATTACGAGAGTATGTAAATGAGGCAATGAAGCACGTGCATTTGCATTGAGATGGTTATTGAGAGCGGGATGGTGCCTCAGTTTTACTGGAATATAGAGTAATATTTACTACACCAAATCCTAAATGCATGTATTCCAGTTAACATTATTTAAAACATATTATGTTGTTAATGAACAAGCAGGACCCAGAAGCAGTTAGGATGGAAAGCAACACACGTTATAGTCGTCCAGGTCCGAAGTCTTGCTTCAGTATCCCAAAAAATCTATTTAATGCAGATCTAATCTGAATCAAACTTACCGATAAAGTAAAATATGGTTTTAAAACTTTACATTAATTTTAATTTAAGAGAAAATAAACACATATTTTAGATTCCTTCCATTCGTCTTTTAACCACTTGTCCTGGTCAGGGTCTGGACGGACGAGGGGGTGGGGATGGGGGGGGTTGGAGCCTATCCCAGGCAACATATGGCACCAGGCTGGGGTGTCAATCCATCGAAGATTTTCGATCCCCAAAATCCTTTTCTTGGTCAATTACAATGAGATGAGTGAGGAGCCAACTGGATACCAAACTTGTATTTTTCATTCAATTAAACAAATGCCCGCTTGAAAGCCCCTGTTTATTAAGGGCAGGTAGATTATTGGAAGCCTGCACTGATCCTGGTTTTTCCTCTAGGATGGGGTGAAGATCAGTGGTGATGCTAGACATGTGTTTCCTTTGCAAACAAAAGAACATGGATTGCGGGAGGTGGCAGAGGTTGGTATCCACAATTGGATGTTTACACCCACACACAGCAAAACCAAAAGGAAACTTTGGCAGCAAGATCACTGAGCCATTAATGACAAAATTATTTGACTGCTGGGATCACAACTAGGTGTTTGGTTAAAAAAAAGAAGACATTTTAAAGAGTGTCTTACACCCCCTGGATTTAATGGGTTTCTTGTTGGCTTTTTATGTGGCAAAATATTGGTAAGAGATGGAAAACTAGTGATTAAAAAACAAAAATATGCTGGAGACTTTCCAGATTTCCATAAGGTGAACCTCGTTAAATGTAGAGAAGCCTATAATCATTAAAACTCCATTAGGAAGCGTGCAATTTTGTGGAACTAAATAGCAGACAGTAATCAGAAGCAGATGATGCCAGCTGGGAAAATGGGGGAAATTGTTGCGATCGGTAGAGAATCCATCACTAGCGATGGCAGTCATTCCCCGAGTCGCTTTTTTCTTTTTGCCGGTTTCATTTTCTTGTATTTACACAGATTGATACGGATGAAAGACAAATGGCTGAATAATCGGCCTAAGAAGCCATTTTTGTTCCTGCGCCCCAAGATTACATGAAGCGCTGAGAAAAGGAGCCCTCTGTAAGGCTACTGATTGAGCAGTGCCTTTCCTAGAGGATACAGAGTGAAAGCTGACCGAGGTTTGCAGCACTGAGATCAGTTACCACAGCAGGACACGGCCCTGAACTCTGTAGCTATGTAAACACCAGTATTGTTCTTATTCTTAAAAACATTTTTTTCCCCTCATGCAACCTGGATATTATAAACCTACAGCCACAATCTTTTGGCAGAATCGCATTTACATGCACATTCAGGAATAATGTGCAGCTGAGCTTATCAAACCAGGGCTCCAAATAACTTAACGGGAAAATATATTCATGGTAAAAAAAAATTTCCACTTTATAATAGTTCGAAATCAAAATAAAAACATAAAAGAAAAATATAGGTTTTTTTTTATTAAACATTAGTCGATATGACTATCCCAAAGCATGATTACATGATTTAAAGCAAATATTGTCATTTTCTAATTAGAGAGTAAACATCATAATTTATGATTCCTAATATGTTATTAAGTTTAAGGATTAACACCAACCATACTCTGTTATGTGGTCTGATCACCATGCCGACTGTTTTTTCCTTCTCAACACAATAACGTGTAACTTCTTAGAGGTGACTTCTGGTAATATCCCTTAAACGGTCTTTATGAAATACAGATTTTCCCAGCCTCATAAAGTGAACTTAAGGCCCTGAGCTACAGGGCCCATGTCTCACTCATGTTAAAAGGCAGCCATAGCAGCTTTATTATGTGTAAAATGTCATTATTCATCTGCTGAGGTATTTAGTCTCATCTACTAACATTGTTCCTGTAGCTGTTCCTGTAGCTACAGATCAGCATAAAGCTGAAGTGTTTTTTTTATTTTTGTTCAGATTTTTGTGGTTAGCTGAGACTTGTCGGTGCCTCTGGTCTCTACGTCAATCATCAGATTGTCTTTCAAGACTTTAGAGGCATTAGAAATATGTGCTTTTCACATATTATGCATTTTCCGCTTTGTGGTCCTCACGCCGTCCATGCGTGATTGAGTAATGCATTTTATCAGCGGCATTCTGAACGTTTTGTGGAGAGGTTAAATAAAAATGCCTTTTTTCATACGTAAAACTGTAATGGCCGCAGTACTGCAGCTTTGAGGTCCCAAGCACCAAGCCCTATGAAACTTACATCACAAATTTCTGGTCAAATGGAATGCCTGCAGTATGGTCAGTCCACGGTATAACTTCATGGGTGACCTCCTGAAAGGAGAACCTCGAGCACAGCACCAGGAAGGCAACCCTGCTGCAGCCCCATAGCAGAGAGAAGAATAAGAGACTCCATTCAAACTCACCAGACGTGGAGGGGGAACATCGAGAAAGGGAAGCTGCAGGATTACTAACAGAAATTCATCATTTGTTATGGCACGTTCTCCGTGGCTCACTGTTAACGATAATTTCAGGAAGGTTTAGTTAGGGTTAGGGTTAGTTAGGGTTAGGCTACCTTCAGGAGGGGCTTCAACACCAAATTCTTCAAGTCAGGTGACCTTGAAATTCTTATTTATTGTGACAAAAACTAAGATACATGATTATTATACTTATCACCGCATTGTATTCATAATTTGTGAGTGCATCTCTGAGCAGTAAAAGTGTGTGTAGCAGATAATGATCAGGCCAACAGTTAATCAATTAAATAATTACATATTATATAATCTAATATAATTATAGGGGCGGCATGGTGGTGCAGTGGTTACCGGGTTACAGGGACCCGGGTTTGAGTCTCCGCCTGGGTCACATGTGTGCGGAGTTTGCATGTTCTCCCCATGTCGTCGTTATTATATCATTAACTATTAATTGTTAAATCAATTGACAGTTAGATAATTGATGTCAGCACCTAATGTTTACTTTTAACTCAATTCCCAAACAGTGGGTCATGACTGGGCCTGTTTTTGTATCCTTGTGTGACCCAAATTACCTCAGTAAAATAAGCTAATGATTTAATTTGTTAATTGCTCTGGAGAGAAGAATCTGCTGCATAAATATACACAACTAGCCACCCGGGATGGCAGTGCCAGTCAGATGGATAAACCCTAACGGCAAACACTGCACTGGGGACAGCTATCGCTATTCAGTGCCTAAGCAAACATGTAGGCCTTTTTGGTTTATCTGCGTCAGTAGCTTCAGGTTTGCCAGCTAATATTTTGTTTTATCTTCATGCCTTAAATATGCTGTGCAGTTTGTGTACGGGCAGAAAATAAATCAACACTTACACATTCTGTTTAGTCGAGCTTGTATATTTACCGATTCAGAAATATATCGGAAAGTGCCAGCATCGTTTATCTTAATATTGGGCAAGGTTTGACAAACGCTTGTATCGACATCGCTGAATAAAAACAACAAACTCGGCGTCTTTTCTCTTGATAGCGATTGGGTGGTGCAGCCGTAAGGAAAAATGCATTAGCAAACTTCTGTTGCCCATAATCACGGTGATCGCGCCACAGGCACAGGAAACAGGCCCGGATGCATACCGCAGGGAAGGGCGTAAAACAATCAACGGCTTCTTTTGGTGCATTTTAGATTTGAGACATGAAAGGATTAACTAATGTTTAAAGTTGTCTTCACAGGACAGAGAAACACAAGCGAATGGAAATACCATGGATTCAATTAATTGACAAAAAAGTCTTGGAATGTATAAGACCAAAGAGGAAGCGAAAATAAATCTGAGGTCAGGTGTGATATAAATGATAAATAAAATACAGATAATAACTGCTTCCTACTGAACGTCTTTATTATGAAGAAACTTGTCTTTTCTTTAAAAGGATATCATACATTATCATCGACTGAACACCCAGAAAAGTGTACATGGCAAAAATTAACTTGGAGATTGGTAATCAAACAATGCGAGCGCATTTAGGTGTTAGTTAGGGAATCTGGCATTTCATGCAAGCAGAATTGTAGCTGACAGTGATTAAAGTTGAAACTGCAGACACAAATGAGACTCTTTTCCATTGACAGTCATCACTGGGCCACTGGGTGTGATTTGTCACATTTGAGTATGTTTTTTTCCATCTAGTTCTGCATCGTAACATGGGTCAGCGCTTAGCGCACCCATCAGAACTCGAAGATTTACACTCCTCGCCCTGCTAACGACATCCGCCGCCGCCAGCTCGGAACCATTCTGTTAACCCATCATAATGAGGAATTATCTCTCATCGCCACCGTACCGATCGCGCCCAGCATCGCCCTGCTGGTAGCATGCTGGCACTGCAGCTATTGACAGGCAAAATCAAGTCCTTTCTATTGAGGTAAAGAATATTTAATCTCCCTAATTAGGACTGGCATTGATTTTCAGCGGCTTTAGCACATATTCCCAGGATTTCTGCTTTGTTTCCTTCTCAGGAGAGGCTTACCCTTTGCGTGCTTTAGGGAGAAACTTACCCTGCATTTACTAAATCTCCGCTTGTATACTTATAGGGGTGTATAAGATTCTCTCAATTAGAGTCTCTGATGGCCACTTCAGCTGAAGACATTTTTGTTTTATTTCTTATCTATACCACCTGTACTATACTACGTGGTTTATAATGGTTTGTTTATTTTTCTGGGTTGGTCTGTAATGCCGAGATTATTCTTTTTAAGATCAGATGCTATTATCAGATCAATAGCATTCTGCCTTATCTTATATCAGTGGTCCTGTCTGTTCATACGTACGTGTTGATGGCAAATCTACATGTATCTCAATGCTCCCTGTAACGAGGAGCTGTTATTCAGGCTGTTACCGTAAAGACGTTCCGACAGACCTCTCCTGTGTTCTCTCGTTTGTTTGCCTCGTTCCTCAGGATTCACATGGCTGTGCCATTAAGGCCGTTCAGATGCGCCGATCTGCCAAACTGTCCGCCCGAAACGAGAGCACGAGGCTCTCCTAAGATTTCACGCCTCCACTTACATGCTAATTCCAGACTTTCCTTGCCTGTTTCCTTTCTGTTTTTTTCTTTTACGCTGAGTTTAAACTTGGCCTTTCGCTTCAGGTTCGCGGGAAACCCGATCGGCTGACCGTCCCTGGTTCCCTGTGCGTTCGTCTTATGCCGAGACATTCAGGCTAAAGATGAATGGACTGTAAGTAATGGATTAAGCTCAGCCATTAATAATGAAGGGCAATATATTCCAAAAGGGAGGAGAGGCACTCCAGGCAGTTACCTGACCTTCCGTAGTAACGGTTTCCCATATCTAAACCCCTGGTGGTCTTGCTGTGAGTTGGGCTGGCAGGGGATGGTGTTGTGTAAACCGACTCCCCAATTCTCCGCGGCCCCTCTTCCTCATGTCGAGATGGGAAATCAAAGTAGCAGATCCCCGCTGCCATAAGGATCGCCATGCCGACGGGACCCAACGTCCCATTAAAACGCGATACTCAGGAACTATTCCCAAATCTGTCGGGGAGCCTCTGGGAATTTTCCGGCGTCTCGTGCCGGCGGTTTGCAAGCCCTGTTTGGCGACGAGATTGAAAGCGATGATTCCACGTTTACCGTAAGTGAGCAGTAATTCAGCCGGGGGGGTCGAAGAGCCGACAGCTGATATTTCGTTAGCTTGGTGCTAAGCAGGGAAAGCCAGGCAACCCCTGTCAGCCCCCCAATCCTCCCCACCCTGGTTAGACTATTAAAGTATTAATGTCCCATCTTGCTTTTTCTCACTATTTTCCGTATCTGGCTGTGATTTACAATAGGGTTAGTTTCTTATACATGTTATAAATATTCATTCATTATTTAAATAATGGCAATGTCTGAATACCACTTTAAATATGCATATATCAGAAATATCACATAAACAAAACAGGAAAAATCAAATGTTGCAGTACAGCAGTATATATATATATATATATATATATATATATATACACACACACAGATATATATATATATTCATTTATATATTCATTTGCCCATTTTTAATTAATTTTAATTTAAGTAACGAGAATATGAAGCCTATCACACAAAGAATAGTGTACAAGGACCAGTACGGGATGAATTCACTAGCAAAGGAAATAAAGCATAATAATTCCTCTATCCTTATGTCCTAAGAGCTCTGTGCAGCCGCAGTGTGGTTATATACCTTCCAGGACCTGTGGTTAGATGTGGGCTCTTTTTTTCGCTGTTTAGCATCTGTATGCGTTACATCAGGACATCCCTGAACTGGCGGGTCACAGCTTCAAATGCCCTCATTCACCATTGTAAAATAAGTAATCCTGGGCCTGCCCATGTGCTTAATGAAGCTCTGTTTAACCCTAGAGACCTGGGGGGGGGGGGTCGACAAGGCATTTCTCCTGCGCTGTGAGATGGAGGCCTTTCTAGAACACAGAACATCTCTGAAGAAAATCCGTTTCCTGTGTTTAACTCTGGCAGTGTGTGTGCAGAGACTATATGGAGGTAAACGGTCAGAAAGATTGTTTCCGTTATCAAAAAAAAACTAACATTACGGTCAAACAGAAGTAACCTCTGTTAATTTTAACACAAATATCTAGGTCACATTTGGTACATACTTTACAATTAAAATATATATCAAATAGAAAGAAATTATAGCTTTCTGGTATTACTAAGGTCAAATTGCATTTAAGTCACCAGACTTATTGCAAACTGTAATGGATTTGCAGTTCAGAAGATGGATGGATGGATGGATGGATGGATAGATGGATGGATGGATGAATATTTTACATATTTGGTTTGAAAGGACTTTTAAAAATATTTATTTTTAATAACACATTTTTTTTGTTTGGATTAGGTAATTATGATTATTTCAAGAATGAATATTTTCTATTTAATAATAACAAATGTACATGCAGCCATAGTTACATTGTTCAGGTGCCCAGGTGAAAAGCACAACACCAGTGACTAAATCTTACACTTAATCGCCATCGAAATTAGAATAAAAAATGGAAAAAATAACAAAAAAGATATCAGTTCTGTCGGGACTGTAGTTTAATTAAGTTCTTTTAACATGCTCATGACTTCTGTCTTCATAGGTACAGTAATTTGGACGTATAATGAAGATCCATTTTAAAAGGCAATATTTTGATGAATATTTTGAGATATTTATTTAAGGGGCAGCTGCCATCGTGTCGTTTTGGCGTTTATCTTGCCTGGCTTTCATGTTGGGCCGCATTTAAATAAATATGGAAAATGGCCTGAACTTAAAATCACAAACAGATGAACCGGACCCCTGAAAATCACACTTCCTTTAAAGTCTGGCAAGGTGGATATTAATGTAAGCTGTAATTGATGCTGACTGGCACTTGTGTTTGGGCTTTGGGTGATATCAATTAGGAGAATTCAGGAAACAGTGAAAAATTATCTTTAGAAAATAGTTTGACTCATTGGCAGGATCTTCGTCATGCTGGAACGCTCCAGGAATAGAATGTGTCCTAATGCATACTGCGGTGTTTCTATCTGATTACAGAGCTTTTGTGTTTTTCCCCGCTTCTTACATTCACCTAGGCATCGCAGGCCATCTGTTTGGGGAAGCAAACCAGCTCCAGAAGTTTGGAACGTTGTGAAACGAGCCTTCGGAGTCCAGCAATCAGGCAGTTTGTAGAAACAAATTCCTCGCTTGTAGTAACACTCAGGAAACTAAACTGACTTTTTTTATGGTGTTGCGCGGGAAAGGAAAAAAGAAAAATAGCCATATAATTACGGAATAACGAAATGCAAGGAAATGGCTGGTGAAATGGGAGTGAATTAAAGACGTCAAAGGTTATTCATTCGAGGGGAAAAAACAATTACCACAACAAAACCAGAATTTGTTATCTTGCAATGCTGTTCCTGAGGTAAATTAAAAATAGTCAGGTATCAGACAAAAACAGGCAACAGACTACAGACAATCCCCTGGTTAAGAACATCTATGAACAACTCGTACTTACCAATGAACTGCCATAAAGTCTATTATATTTAAAATTCGGGTTAAATTCAATGATTCGTTGAGACGAATACATCCATTACTTTGTGATACTCATAAAAGCATTAAGATTCATTGGCTCAAGGGATAGTACAGTAACGTAAGCGGTTAGATTATTTATTATTGCTATTATTATTATTATTATTATTATTATTATTGTTGTTGTTGTTGGTCCGACTTAATTAGACTTAAAGACAGACTTGGAGAATGGAAATTGTTGGTAGCCTGTCTGTATTTAATGACTATAGTACGCTTAAATAAATTAAAACCTATGGAAATAGGTTGTTTTACAACCTAGTGAAACTTGTCTGCTGCATAGCACTATGGGAAAAATGAAACTTTATTCTAAAAATACATTCAGAAATATCAATTAAATGGAAAGGGATGAAGAAAATAAGATTTGCTTGTGTACCACGTGTAACGCTTTCATAATACTCTGCCGTGTGCTCTGGGCTACTTATAATTGTCAAGTTGATGGATTAAAGGTAATTAAAAACTGACATGTAAATACGAGTGTCTAACTAAAGCACACACCTTACATAATTAACATGGAAGGGATCAGACTTCAGAGGCTATTAAGAGTCACGCATACAACGCGTGCTGTCAATTAATGCAATTACCACATGAGAAATGTCTTGGCATTAGCATCTAACAATCATGTCAGCCCTTACACAAATGCGGCATTAATATTGCTTCTAATTAAAGCAAATTAAGCTTATTGTGCCTTATATCCTTTGTCCTGTGTTAGCTTTCTGTTCCTATCTCTTACGTTAGACCAGTCGGTGCCGACCCGTGTCTTAAATCAGCAATAAAATACCCTCAAAACAATTATTAAGACCAATTATTAAACCTTGTTAAGCTTCCTTATCCATGAAAAGATTGGTTTTAATATTTTTGGTGTGGCTTTCGGGACCTTTCTTTTGACAGCATACCTCTAGTTTTCAAAAAGAAATTATGGTAAAATAAACCTCAAGTGAATTATATAAATAGATTGAGTTGGTCTTATCTTGCCTTACATGTCTGGGCATGCCTTGCCTAGTGATTTTTTTTTATGTATTTTGTTTAAATAGAGGTTCTTGATGCAGTACACAAATTTATGTGGTGCTTTTATGCATTTTAAACTTACAAACGGGTCGGTGCCGACCCGAACACGACAGGAAAGGTATCCTGGCTGCACATCAGCTCTTAACAAGTTTACATTAAGGTGTATAACTACGTACGTATGGACTATACTCTCTGCACCAGGGTAATTTTCGATATTTCAAGAACAATAGAATATCTATTTACAAGGAATGTACAGTTTAGATAAAGCTTAGATACATACATTTTTGAGAAAGTATGGTTTGACGGCCCCTGGGGCAGTTAAGGGTTTTGCCTATGGCCCCATTGGTGGAATCGCTCAGCCAATCCAGAGATTCAAACCAGTAACCTTCAAAATCACCGGCACGACATCCCAGCCCACTGATCCACACTGTATATGACACTCATGGCATCCCCTTCCAGGCTCCGGTGAGCCCTGTCTTTACATGTTGCCGGTTTGAGTAGAACCAGCAGAATCTCGAGCAGTGTTAAAGTTCTGTGGGGTCACGGTGGGGTCAGCAGCACGGTGTAAATTTCGATGTGGGAATAGTCTGCTTTAGTCCTCTGTGCTTGGCTGCTTTGTGACTAATTTTTCCATTATCTTCCCGCTGCCTGTAATATGCTCACTAACTGTGTTATGTTTCTGTGCGGCTTGACAGCGCTCTCAAAATTAAATTCACAGTTTGGTTGCTCACTCAAATACATAGTTTCCTCTGGCTTTCTTTGTGCAAAGGCAACCGAGATGAGGAAGACATAATTTCTTCCAGATCTGTGTGTACACATGTGCACAATATCTGTCTGGCTTCACTTCAAACAAGTGTAAAACTAAAAATAACTAGGGCCAGCATGCAACAGGCAGATTAGACTGCGTGTTTCACATTATTCCCCATGATTGCACAACTTATCATGCTATTGTCAAAACCGTGCTGTTATTTGTTATTTTCTGTTATGGGATGTTCGGGAATTTACTCCGTACATGTTCTCCGTAACACATATATCAAATTATTGCCTGTTTGGTGTGTCTCAAAGTTGCATAACTCATGAGTTAATGCAACCGCACTGTGCCAGCTTCAGCCAATTTTTACAGAAACCCTAAATTAGCAATTTAGATTTCCTGAAAAGTTTAATTTCCTAAGACCAAGTGGTCCCAGTTGTTAAGCATTTTACAAAGCGCTCTTTATTCGCAGCTAACACCAATGTTAGCGACCCAAGTATTCAGCTATTAAGAACGTTATATTTCATAAAATCCACACCACCTCCGCCGGACGGAGATTATAGGTAGGGCACTTTGACAAATGGAAGGTTTATCCAGCTCTTGAGTTTAATTCAAGTTTTCCTGTATTTCACAGTAGTCGGTCGACACATGGAAAATTTCTGACTATATAAATGAAACACTGAATATATTTTGAAAATACTGTATCAGAGCAGATCCACTGAGCTGTGCAGCCCTCAGTCGAAAGCCAACAAAAAAATGGCAGCACTATGGGTCAGTAATGTGAATATGAAATATGTTCAGCACATTTTATTTATTATTTCTGATCCTTCTCGTGCAGAAGTTCCAGCTGTTGTATATACGCTGTATATACAACGGTAACAGAGGAATGCTATTCCATGGTAAACTCAGTCCTGGGTCTTTGTCTTCATTCATGATTCTATTCTTTGTTCTGTACATCCCAAACAACATCACACGTGAAAAATCAGTAAACAAACGTATTGTGTTTTATAATCAAATATATTTAATGAGGTAAATATGGAGGAGATTCATAGGAAAGATTTTTGGTCCAAGATTCGTTTTTCAGTGGTGCTGCACATAAAAATTCTAATATAGCCAACGGACAATGTTTATAAGAATTAGGGCAAAAAAAAAATATTAAATCTGTATGCCAGATTTCAACAGTTAATAGCATAATGAATGTTTGTCTTTAAATCATATTTTTCTTTTTATGATATTAACTCATTTATTATATTATAGTGACAAAGAAAATCTTGGTCATTTATTCTTATATTTCACATTTCATGTTTGTAAGAAACAGTATCTACAACAAAATGGTAAAAGATATACATGATAAAATGATAAAAGATATCCATAATAAAATGGTAATAGATATCTATGATAAAATGGTAAAAGATATCCATAATAGAATGGTAATAGATATCTATGATAAAATTG
>JAODJX010000043.1:13225630-13236308 GCA_026776945.1 Isichthys henryi
AGAATGGTAATAGATATCTATGATAAAATTGTAAAAGATATCCATAATAGAATGGTAATAGATATCTATGATAAAATTGTAAAAGATATCCATAATAGAATGGTAAAAGATATTTATAATAAATTACATTGTGTACCTTCTGGTGCACATGTCTCTGTGACAGTAAATGCTGTTCTCTCTTGGTTGAGTGCATGTAAAAATATCTCATCAGAGCTGATTGTTGGACTCCCTTTTTTCTCTTAGGATTTGGGTAAAAGCTGAGGTTCAGAGGTTGGTTTAGATGGTGGGGCCTTTCGCAGGGTGAAACACGGGGCCCCAACACCTGAATGCAATTCCTCAGATTGCTGATGATATAAGCAGAGCATTTTCATGCCAGAGGAAACGTGATCCCCACCAGCTGCTGCAGCTCTACGTCAGGTCAGAAAATCCATCCATCTGTTTGGTGTCCCCAGCGACGGCACGTGGGGCGTCGTGAACCTGACTTTGGAGTGTTTTCTTCTAGGTAGTGCTGTGGGGCGACAGGGCAGGACAACTTCTCTAGCCTGGATGGGGGACATTGAAGTCAGCTGGCCTAAGTTGGCCTCCTCCCCTCAGCTCCATCCCCATCATGCCCGAGAGGCTGGGGCGGCCGGCGTCCCTTAACGTCTGTTATGATGCTGCAGCTGGCGGAGAAATGGGAGAGAAATGCCAGAAGGTGCCACTGTGGCAGTGAGGTGGAGAGATCAAGAGGCTGAGAAGGAGACCTCACACTTCTGTGGACTTCAACACTGTGGTCTTTAAAGGGGCGCTTTATATCAATGCAGCATATCCTTTAATACCTGTTAGAATGCTAGTGTATCGCTTTAAAACCTCAGTAATTTATATACTATATACCCATAAGAATGCATGTTAGCATGCCCCTTTAAAACCTCAGTATACCCATAAGAATGCATGTTAGCGTGTCCCTTTAAAACATCAGTATTTTATATAGTGTATCCCTTTGGTACCTCAATAAGGTGAATAGAATTTTAATAATACCGCCCTGAATTCTAAATTGATGCTGATTAAGCTTAACTCTCAACCACTGTGGTGGCAATAACTTGGAGTGCAATGTCCAAACAAGCACAATCTTTAGGCTGAAATTGTGACAAATTAGAAACACATTTAGAAACACATTCATAACAAATAATAATGTATTCATAAAGCATTATAAACATGGCTATAAATATTTATCAAAAGGTATAACACATTAAAGCCCTGGTTATTATGCATTATGAATGCTCTATGAAGCACTCAACTATAATGCACTATAGATACATTGATAAGGAGTATAGTTGTTGGTATAAGCATTGAGGATGCTTTGTACTGCATTACTAAGATATCTATAGTGCATTATAGAGTCATAATAAGGCAGTCATAATGTTTAATACACATGACTATAATGTGTTTTGCCTTTTTATAAATATTTATAGCCATGTGTATAAAGCTTTACGAATGCATTACAATGCATTATGAATGTGTTTATAAATTACTATATAAATTACCAAAAGAACAATCAATTTTCTTTTCTTTGTGAACAGATCTTCAACGTGTTGTAGGACTGCAATAGATAAATATTACAGAACCATAAATATGGAAAATGCTATAAAAATACCCGAAGTACCGTGACCAGGTACAAACTTGGCTGTTACCAGCCTTACCCAGAACATATTTTGGTTTGCATGCCTTTTTGTGAGTGTTATAATTAAAACAAAGCACATCTTGCAGCATTTTTGTGAGCACGGGATGAATGAGTCTCAGATAAGTTATCATATAACAATTTGGAAAAGAAAAGATAATTCCACGTTTATAGAGCCGATTTGAGCCAAATTATGTTTTATTTGTAAATGTAACTTAGCAATCCTCAATGACTGGGGTTTATACTCACTGTGGCACGTTGCTCTGTTGCCTGCCTGCCCATCCCAAACTACGCGTTTTGTGTCAACAAGATGGATCAGCTGACATTTCCTTTGAATTAAGTCCATGACAAGTGCGTCTCTTCTTCTTTGGAGCCGGTTTCACTTATGAAAGCCATGTGATGTGAGCAGGGGAATCGAAACATCATAAGAAAACAAACAATCCCAAACATCAGCCCCATAATGGGATTTTCTGAGGTTCTCTGTTTACCCCGCTTTGTGTAATACATCATTACTTAATGCTCTGCACATATATACTGTGGTTTTCTGTTGGTGGTTTCTTAGTCGGCTTTAATCAGATTTGTACGGCCTTTGAAAAGAATGGCAAATTATCAAAAAGCTAAGTACAGTGCAGTAGACGGGTGTTTTATTCTGTCTGCAGATTTATGGAGTAAACAATCTCTACAGCGGTCCTGCTATGACATGCAGGGAATAAGCGAAGTCACATGGTCGGCCTTTGCCCTTTTTCTCTCTTCAACAGCCTGAACTCCAAGCTATGAATGTTTTTTAGTATGGGAGAGCAGAAAAAAATTGCTATATGGATTGTCTAGATTTGCCAAAGGAGCTGCTGCCTCACGCTTCCAGGGGTGTCAGTTCAAACGCACCTCCCTCTCTTTCTCTCCGCAGACTTTGGATACCCTCCCTTTCTCTCTGGGATTCCTCCAAAAGCTTTGATTCCCTCCCACAATCTGAAGAGATTCAGTTCGGGCAAACTAATGACTTGTTTTAACCCATGTTTCTGATCGTGAGTATGTATGTTTGTTTGTTTGTTTGTTTGTCTGTGTGTGTGTGTGTGTGGATTAGATTTATATTACATTGTGGGGACCAAATGTTCCACACAATGTGATAAAAAACCTGTTATTTTGACATTATGGGGACCGTTTTTCAGGTCCCCACAAAGATCTGTGAACGCAATCAAAAAAAGTAAAAATACCAAAAGTCTCATATTTCGTTTGGTTAAGGTTAGGGCTGGGTAGGGGATAAGGTTGTCATGTTGGGAGTTTTCCCCATAGAAATGAATGGAGAGTCCCCACAAAGATATAATTATAATATAATTACAAAGCTGTGTGTGTGTGTGTGTGTGTGTGTTTGTGTGTTTGTTTGTGTGTGTGCGCGAGGGTGAGAGAGAGGTGTCCTACCCAGGATACACTCCAGCTCCCCACAGGCTCCAAATAAGAACCTTAACCAAACAAACATTTCAAAACAAGGGGAGACAGACTGACACTTATCCCACCAATACTTTAAAGAGAAGGAAACTGAACACCTGTACTTCTTATGTCTCAGCCTGCGAACTGAAACTGTATCCTGCAAAGAAATGCTTACTTGAGGGGAACAGTACTATATGGGCTACCAACGACCATTATCCATTTCCAAGTACTTTTCTCAAGGGTACAACAGCAGAAACATTCTTATGGATCAACTCAGAGAACTTTGGATTCCAAGATTACTAATCTGCATTCTTACATATAAATATTCTGATCCGATATTTTGTGCTAGTATTAAGTATGACTGTATAAAATAAGTATCCCAAACACAGCTTCAAAGTGTGCGTACAAAAAGGGGGGGTGCAGAGAGAGGTACATAGGGTTGGGGAGAGGGCCAGTTGCACTCGACTGCTCCGCGGTCGGAGCAGCTCGAGTGTCTGTTTCACATTAAATTCACAATGTGCCCGAAGGCACTGCTACGTGAACATATAACTTACCCATGTAATTGTGCCAAATGAATCCTGCAAGATGCAATGGGATACCCGGAGATGTGCGTGTCGCACTCCATGTGTGTTCCCGTAAAAGAACGGCTCATTAATTACAATGTGCTGTTGCAACATTTCACTAATGCATCATTAATTATGCAGCTTTTATGTATCATATAAGCTGGTATTGGCTAACATATTGGCTTGTAGAAGTTTGGATCACATGTGTATAAATTATGTAGAGTAACTGGATTCCATTTACAAATATATAAGATCTTTTTGCCGTATTTTAAATGATTATGCTGAATTAGTCTTTGCTAAATCCATGTGTGGTCTCTCGCTGGATGGCTAGGTGAGCATCGCATTGGTCCCCAAACATCCCTTCAGGGGCAGTGCGGTCATTACTGGTTTACGTTAATCTTCACCACCGGCTCACCTAATTGACATAATCAGTTAAATAAATCAATGAGATATTGATTAGCCAAACATGGAATACTAGTGGTCGAGTTGTCAAATGCATGGGTATATAGGATAGTTTCTGCAAATACCAGGGTGAATTTCAGAAAGGTTTTGAAGGAACTTTGACAGATATAAAGTCATTGTTTTACAAGAACATGAAGATCATTTAAACACAGTTTTCTTTGGTGGCCTGAGACTTTTGCACAGAACAATAAAACTTTCCCAAAGTCATAAAACAAAGAGAATTAGATTCTGTGTCAGCAGTCAGAGCAGTATGAGACATTCCTAAAATCTTGAGCTCTCATTTTCTACAGTACCTATGAGTAATTTGTCATTTATGTCAATGAAGGAGGTGACAGGCTTCTATGCAAGAACGATTATGTCTGCATTCTCATTTAGCCTTTTACCCACCAACCTTCAGATTTTAAGAATTATTTAACAATTTGTGTATAAAATTTGATCACCTGGGGAATGGGGTGGAAAAATTACTATCCATCCATTTTCTGTACCTGCCTGTCCTGTACAGGGTCACGAGGGTCCAGAGCCTATGCTGGAGGCTACAGGTGCAAGGCAGGGAACAACCCAGGATGTGGCGTCAACCCATCTCAGGACACACTCACCATTCACACCTACAGGCAATTTGGCAGCTCCAATTCACCTCAGCATTTTTTTGGACTATGGGGGGGGGAACCGGAGTACCTGAAGGAAACCCCACGACATCACAGGAAGAACATGCAAAGTCCACACACATGAAATCATGGCGGAGGCTCAAACCCGAGTCCCAGAGGTGTGAGGCAAGAGTGCAAACCACCGGTCATACAAAATGAATTAAATTTAGTGATGTGTTTCAGCTGGATTAAGCAGATACTCCTGTGCTCGGCTCTTTAGGGAAAGATTTCTGTTAGATGTTGCAACATTACTGGTGGGAATTGTTAATATTCAGGTAGGGTGAAGAGCAGGAGTTTGAAAGACCTACATCTCACAACTGGACGTGCTCCAAGATATTACCAATCTTACCTGTGGTTGGCCAGGACAACTGTAGCAGGACAGAAATTTAGCAAACTGACTTGTTAGAAAAGATGGAGTCTTAGGATGGTACCAAGCTGAAAGTTTCTAAGCTTTTACATGAGACAACCTATTCTGCTGCCAGTGTTTGTAGCTGGAAAACCTAATCTAATTAAAATAGTATCTGTATACTTCTAGTCGTATAGTGCAGTTTTGTAGCAGTAGGTTTGATAGATTAATTGAAGCCAGTTATATATCAAATTTTATTAAAGGATTTGAAGGTATTAAATATCCCAAAGAGCAAGATTAAAGGCTTTAGGTCTTTTTTCTGTTTCATAATTACATGCAATTATTGTTTTCTTTGGTTTGTTTGAGTCTCCTACGGTCTTCATGCACTTCTTTACCAGAAAATCCCAAGTTTGTCCTGTACTACTTTGTCAGAAACCATCCGATAAACATGCGCATTCGATCAACAAGGGTTAAATTAATTTGTAATCGATTTCTACGATAGTGTGTGTTTCACCTGCGGAACAATGTACGATTCACTCTGCGATGACAATCAGCACATGTAGGGCAGATTGAATGTCCGTCTGCATGTGTGAGCAGCACCAGTGCCGCAGGACTTGCACATTCCCGCTCAGACCGCCGGACCCTTGTATCTCCTTCCTGTTACTCATGCATTCCCCTGAGCGTTTGTCCCTCAGCACACATCTCTCAGTTTGAATTACAGATTTCTCATGTTATCTAGCAGGGGAAGCGCAAACCACAGAGTCTGAAAGGTGCCTTGCTCTGACCTGAGGCATTCCTCTGACTAAAGAGGCTTAAAGCTTACAGGCTGACAAATGCTCTTTGCTCAATCCCCCCTCCCCCCCAAAGCCCACAGCATCCTGAAAGGGCCTCCTGTCCCTTGCCCTAGCCGAGTCACTCCCTCATTTGCGTGTTGTCTTTGCAGTAACACGTCGCTCCATTTTCTCCAGGCTTTTGCACCTGTTGGGTGTCAGAGCCGAGATAATCGAGGGAAGCTCACCTGGAGGCTATCGGAGCAGAAGGAATCGGGGAGGGGGGGTATGTAAACATCGTTTGCCTGGTGGAGACGTCTTGACACGTCCCAAGCTGTCAAACGAAAAATTGTTCACTCCAGTGCTTTGAGAAAAGGCCAGTGGTTTCTTTCACTGTTCGATGTCTTGTTGAACTGGAATTTAATGAGTTAAATTTTTGTACAATCACCCTAAAATAGAGAATTATTCAGAAAGAATTTGTTGGCAATTTACTACAGCTGGAGATATTTTACATTTGAAAAGCAGCACAGGAATCTTGTGCACAAAGGAATATACATTTCCTATTGCCAAACAGACATGAATATTTATTTGCTTACTGGGTGATTCATGCAAAGCAAGACTGTATTCAAATCACTCCCATTTAACATAGTGAATGCATTGTAGTTAAGTACCTTTTTTAAAAGAAAAAACTATGCAGAGCCCTGCTTGAACTTTCGTACAATGTTGCCTGCTGTCCATGTTGGATTATTAATAAGGGTTTTGCATTCATTTTCTTAGCAGGCACTTTTACCCAAAGTGTCATACAGTTGAGAAATTGATCAGAAACTGAGAAAGCAGGATGAGACGGTGCCTAAGGGCAATTGGAGCTTAAGGACCCGATGGTGAAATCACTCTGCTGACCCTGGGATGTGAACCAGCGTCCTTCTGTTCATAGCATCCTAACCCAAAGAGCCACACCATGCTGCTTAAAGAGCTCTAAAGTTTTCAGTCAAAAAGTTAAGAAAAGTTCAGATGTCCAGATATGGATTCTCTCATCCACATTCCACTCATAGATAAAGACAAGTGTGCAGATTATAAGTTCTATCTAGAGGCAGCCAACAGCCACCTCTCAGACAGCCTGATGGGATTCCTGCACTCTGTCATCCCATTTCTATGCAGCAAATTTTTATGTTACTGCACAAACTAACAAGGTACTGTCAGATCTTAACTCTTAACGTGTCCTATATTTTCTGAAAGGCATTTGCCAGCAAATAACAGGCTTTAGGTCACAAATACTAACAATTGCTTGCAATTTGCGTAAACAAAAATGTCTATTTATTATCCGATTTGGAATACATGCATAAAATCACTGATAGTCTTAGGACATCGTATTTTAGTGCTGCAATCATCCGTTATCTGTCTGTTATTTGTCCTTGGCATGTGTAGATAACGCTTATCAATGCACGTCTTTTGAAATATGTCTGCTGCTGACACACCTTCTGTTTTCCATATCCGTTCCCTGCATTTTTTGCCAGGCCACGGTCGACTGTTGTTCAGAGTGCGGAAAATGACTTCAGAGGCGAATGAAGTGCCGTGCATGCTGTCACAATGTAATATTGAGTTCAACATGGGGCAAATTGAGTGTAATCAAGTGGAACTTTACACGAGTCTCCTTGCTGTGCCAATCAAGCTGAAAAATACGCTCGTGGAGCAACTGTCAACCGCTGTGCGTCCCCAAGTGCCATCTCTACCAGAAACGTGTAATATTAGCTCGGCTTCTACGGGATGAAGAACAAGCAAATGATTGATAACCGATGAACGGGATGAAAATGGCTTTGCACCCAATACAGATGCCCAGCAGACTGCAATGACAATAGAGCTTTTGCCCTGACACATACAAAGAAAAAGAAAAACGCTGATAAAGAGAGAGATCAATCAATTAATCAATTATAAATTATTCCTCGTACAGAACAAGTTTAAAAACAAGCTGTCATAACAAGCTGTATGAGAATTATATAGACAAAAATAAATAGTACCACAGTCGATATAAGTAAAAACTGAAAACTCTGTCTGGTTGACTGAGTGCGTAAACAATTGTATATATGTCTAAATAACAATCCCTCTAAAATAAGAAGAAAACAATCAATTTTACTAGAAGAAAATAGAAAACAATTCAGACCCTTGTCAAATTTTGCGTTTGAATTTTTCTCAATGCTTACAGGAGAGTGATAAACACAGACATAGATGGAATGGTAATGACAGGCGATGCAAATTACTGACTACAGCCTTGAGTAATGCACAAATGCACTTGCAATCTTTCAGTCATGCTCAGTCACTCGTCAATTGCCCGGGAGGTCATCTCGACCTACCCCAAGTCAGATACGAGGTACTGGAGTGATTCAGACTTCACACAAATTTGTTCCTGGAAACTGTCGATACGAAGCAAATCTCGTCTTGTCTGCGGAAAACGTGGCACTCTCCAGTGCACGATATAAAATTTCACAATCATACAAAATCTGGTGTAAAAATAAAACAAAATAATATGTTATCATCGAGATCCCATATCGATGAAACATTTTATCCTGTTAGTCATTATTATAACTATTCATTTCTATTTAAAAGGATTCAAATATATGAGAATGATGCTTATTTTCTTACAGTTCCTTCAGTTAGCTGAGCTACTTCGATTGTTTTTATTATTAGAATTACAGAAGTCATTTTCATTATAAATACATGCAGCAGCACAGTGGTTTTTCCAAAAACGTCAGGCTGTGCTTCAGAGCTCAGGGTGAACAGAAGGATGGACAATAATCGATAAAGTCTTAAGAGTTAACAAACATGACACTTAAAGTGGATTTCAGTGTTAGGTCATTCAGGTAATGGAAACCAATAGCTCAGTATGTTGACAAACATATTTCGTCCAGGAGAGAATCGCGAATAAAACGCTTCTCAAGACGTTCATTTTGGCAACTTGCTCAATATTTTTCTTTCAAGCTAAAAAGTGCAAAAATATTTTTTAAAGTTAAAAAAGAAAGTGACCCTTTTTTTTCAAGGTTAAGTCACAGAATCAGAGTATGGTGTTAAAGGAGTGAATATTAAACTGTGTTCCACTCGGGAAACAGAGCCCAGATGGCGTATAAAAGACCGGATGGAACCAAAGCGGATTCCCATGATTTATCCGTCCAGTAGCATTTGTGCCGTTAGCCAACATGAATTTCATTATTAACACGAATCTTTTTTTTCTCCTCACAGTTTATTTTCTACCCAGCAGATTGTGTTTCTTTAAGATACAACAAAAAGAAAAAACAACATCTCATTTTTAAGTTAAATATGGTTTGAAGTAGTACTATGTGTGTGTGGCCTTTCTCTTATTACACCCATTGTTTTCATTCTCCTCAGAAAGTACAGAACTTTAGGAAATGTGTGCGTAACAAGCGGCGATACGCGGTGGCCCATTACATAAACGCTGATGTTCTTCAGTGAGGGGCGGGGCTGACTTGAGGCTTGGGGGTCACCTATGATCAGAAGGTTGGCAGCTCAAATCTAATGGTCAACCAAATAATAACCGTATTGCTCAGAAATTGAAGAAGGCTAAGCATGGCCCTCCCCCAGTTTTTTTTTTTTAATTTTGGGGGTGCTGGAAAATCTCTGGGCTTTAACCCTAAGCTATATGCACCTATCCCTGAGAGGAGACCGAGATGGGATATGTAATCACAGAAGAATTCCCATGTGCTTATACCAAGCATATAAATTTGGGTGTGGACAGTAGGAACATGTACCTACCAAAATTGTGAGAGTACCATGTGTGTTCAGGGCTATTTGATCCCTCTACCAGTGCTGAAACCAAACGTAAACCCTTGACTTGCACAAGTAGCGAATTAAACAATTGTTTGAACACTTAGAAAAATAACGTAGCCCCAAAATTCCAAGTACCAACCCTTTAACGTCTAGTTTGTAAATTCAGTTTTAAATGGAATACCATAAGAAATGTGCCAGTTTTGGATAAAAAAAATACAAATTCAGTATGAATTCATGAGCTTAATGTCAGTGTATAGAAATACAAGTGACTAACCAGATGGCTGAAATCAAACTTAATCTCCCTTTGTGTATTATCTTCGTGGAAGCGCCCACATGAAGTTGTAACACTGTCTAGTAATAAGGTACTTAACCTTTAATTTACTTTAATCTTGTAATAACTTTAGCATATAATAAGTTGTTATTGTAAAAAGTGTCTGATTAGGCTATAAATTATGCAATATAATTATTGCAACCCGGTGGGAAAGAGTGAAATGTCTTTATTAACAAAACAAAAAACATGACATATTTCAAAGATTGATTAATTGAAAATATATATTTAAACATCAGCTTCCTTAAAGATATACATGGTATTAAAGGACTGTGGTTTGCAATGGAACTTTTGGATTCAGTGAGTAATAATTTTTGTGTTATTTTGCACATAAAGTAAGTAGGCTACAGCAAGACAGACTTTTATATATGTAATAAAAAATGGAGTTTTGACCAGACCTTCATACAGACGGTGACAATTAGCCGTTGTTAAAAAGTAGATTTGTGTGTAATCAGCATGGAACTGAAGGGATATCCAGTTTCAGATGATGTATGACCGAGTGGCTTATGAATAAGATTAATAAATCATGTTAACTTCTGCTAAGGCCCTTTCTATGTTTTTCTGAGACCATACTGAAAAAAAAAACTTAAGCAACGAGGCAGTGAATTTCTATGTCAGAATGACATAGACTGCACCACTTCTGGTTGTTGAAGTAGTAAACACAATCAGACTGAAGTGACCTGGGGGGGTGGTATATATATATATA
>JAODJX010000043.1:13245721-13264336 GCA_026776945.1 Isichthys henryi
CACCCCCACCCCGCCAACCAACCACCGTCCCCCAAACCCCAACCCCCCCCGGAACCCACCCCCCCCCCCCCCCCCCCCCCCCCCGCGGCCGGGCCCCCGGGGGGGGCCCCCCCCCCAGAGGGGTGCATTGGCTAGTTTGGATTATGCCCCCCCGCCCCCCCATGATTTATGTCCATGTGCAAGGTCAAGCATTTTTCCTTAGAGTATAAACATGAATTTCTAATGTGAGTTTTGTTTCCAATTTTTAGATTTTTGTCTTATACATGTTACTTGTTCTACGTTTTTTCAGTAAATATAAATGTTTGAACGTTTTCGTTTATTTGATAATAAGAGAGAGAATTAAATAAACAGTATAACATTATTCACTCATGTTCCTGATTTATTTAATAAATCGAGATAATGTTACTTCCGAAGGACCAGTGTTTCTCTTCTCTCAGATGTGTGTTACTGCGCCAATCAGTCTGTAGTTGAAGACATAACCAATAAAACTGCTGGAAATATATTAATGAAATCAGGAGTCATGTTCCTGTAATAGATGTCTAACCCTGTTTTAAACCAAACCTGGAGGGGAAAAAACAAACAAAATAGAAAGTTTTCTCGACTGTGCCAGAAAGCTTTTAGGTGAAAGCAAAATCTGAAAGAAGGAAACGGGCAACATTCAGGCAGACTATTAGTGAACTAACTCTGATATGACCACAAACATAGTACAACAATGGAACTAGATTGCTGCGCTGTGGTTGAAAGTGCCTTTAGGTTAGTCACAAGTCTTAACATGTAGCTACCGATTTATCTACATATTTAACTCCGTGGTCTTCTGGGAAAATTCATTACATCATCAGTCATGCTGCCAAGTGCAAATAGCGTCACTGTAATACGAAACCAAAAAAAATAGAGACAATTTTGACAGAATTTTCCGAGCACTAGCCTTAAATAGCACAAAATTAAGGAACACTAAGGTTTCAGGAGTGAAATACAGAAACACGTAAAAGAAATTTATCATAGAACAACTTTAAAACATACTCAATGGACCGTAGGCTTTGCTATTCTGAACATAAATATAATTATGTGCTAGAGTATTAAAAATGCTTTGAGGGCTATCACAGACTGCTTGGTTTTCATTCCAGATCATCGATTTTACTTGTAACGGGATGCCTATATATTTATCATAACTGTAGAAAAGGGACACATTTTATTTTAGTGGACTTTTAAGAGGGAGAAACGAGAGGTTAATATAAGAAAAAAAAACATTTGACATATTTTTCTATTAGTAAATACAGTTTGCAGGCAATCCGTTTATAGATCGCGGTCACCAATCTTCCGAGCAGAAGAATTATTTGCCATTATCTGGCGACCTCTAAGGCTGTAAGTGGAATTGCACTTAAATATTCGTGGCCCTTTACTGGATGGACAGATAGGAGACAGACAGATGGATATTTAGTAGTCTCTATAGTACGAATCTAGGGCACATGATGACAGACTGGACTAGATACATTTAAGTGGCAGACTGCCACTGAACCACCACCGCCATTGTGATAGCTCACATATTTGCAGTGCTAAAACACAATGGGTAGTTTGAATTCCTGAATTAGTGCAATACAAACATTCTCATTTTATTATAAAACCAGTAAAAATTAAGAATAAAGTTTACAATATTGCACATGATAAGCATAACTGCTTAAATATAACTGACATCTAAACCAGCAGTTATATTTGAATATCGATAGCAACTGTTTAAAAAATATCAGAGAATTACTATTTACAAAATACTTACTGAATCTAAGGTAGACGAATGTACAAGAATAGCAATAATTCGGGTAGACTCTGCAATCCTAGCCAGTATAAGCAGTTAGTTGGATGGATGGATGGATGGATGGATTGTATAAGAGCCCCAACATGAAACGGAGACGTTGTGACGGATGTGCGCGTGCGCGACTCTCATTCGAGGCGTGCGTGACGACTTCCGGTCCTTTTCAAGATGGCGGCCATCCCTTAACAACATGTGCGAATTGTAGCAGCGTGTTTAACTTTTTAACTGTGTCTTTTACGTAAAGTCTGCGCAAGCTTGACAATGGATACCGAGAAGCCAAGTGAGAATGAACAGAAAGCAGCCGCCGAGATGGACTGTCAGAGCTTGGACAGCGAATTTAAAAAGGTCAAATCCAAAAAGAACAATAAACGCAAGAGGCAAGTGGAAGACGGAGAGATGGACACAGGGGACGCCGTGGCACGAAAGAGACCGGAGTTTCCACCTATTTCTGGAGACAAACTGATGGTAAAATAAGCCGATCCTTTACAACTACATAAACCAGTTTCTGTGTAATTTATCGAAGGACCAAAGTCTTGTTATTGTAGCTGCCAATAGGACATCGTCTAACGATCCCTACGGTACGTGTCTTCTTGCATTCAAGGGTAATTCAGACGAAGTACGGAAAATCCCTGTACCTGCTCATCGGTACACTCCTCTGAAAGAAAACTGGTTAAAGATTTTTACTCCGATCGTTGAACACCTACAGCTTCAAGTCAGATTTAACCTGAAAACAAGGAATGTCGAAATCAAAGTAAGTGCATTGAACGCAAGCCGTCAAAATTCAATATTTATTTGACCTGTTGCAAATTACTGTAGACTTCCCAGATTGCTGGATTGACAGGCAGTTTAAATCAGCGGTACGCTTGGCACAACGTTAGGTGTCAACTACCCGGACTGCTCTTCTGATTTTATATTTGAAGGATATATTTAATGGCCAACTGAACGTGAAGAGGTTGTTTTGTATTTCAATTTTTCAACAGACCTGTAAAGAAACACAAGACATCGGTGCTCTGACAAAAGCCGCAGATTTTGTGAAAGCTTTTGTACTAGGCTTTCAGGTTGAGGTAAGCTTATCTTCTGTAGTTGACTAAACTTTGATATGAGCTTTCATTTATTACGTTTGCTGTGTTAACTTTGGTTTTGTCTCCAGGATGCTTTGGCACTAATCAGATTAGACGAGCTGTTTCTTGAATCCTTTGACGTCACAGATGGTGAGTGTGGTTACAGTATAATCCAGCTGTTGGAACACAATGACTTCGTTCGTTTACCTTGAAATTGAGTAATGACCATGTAAAACTTTTAAATGAAGTAATGTTTTGGTATCTTTAGTGTCTACATGTTTTAGTATAAATACATATTTTTTATTATAGGTAAGGTGATATTTGTTTTATGTCCAGAACATTTTTACTTATTTTCACAAATGAGAATGTTGATTGGAGTCTTGTGAAATTGTCAATTGTTCTGTGAAGTGTAATGTATGTTATTCTTGGTTTTGGGTCAGATTAAATAGGTAGGCCTAATGATACAGTTTTAATGCATGTACAGTTACACCATGTTTGCGACCTTGCAATTCAGTGAGGAAATTTAAATTTTTCAGAAATTATATGTATTTTTAATAATATACACATTTTCTTTAAGTTAAACCACTAAAAGGAGACCACTTATCTAGAGCTGTTGGAAGAATAGCAGGCAAGGGAGGGAAGACCAAATTTACCATAGAAAATGTGACAAGGACTCGAATTGTGCTTGCAGACACGTGAGTTTTTATTTTTTACGATATTAATTGTTTTATATTGATATTCGCTTAACTGTCCTATTTACCCTTGGCCTTTGTGGTTCTGATGCACTTGTTTTCTAGAAAAGTACATATATTAGGATCTTTCCAGAATATAAAGATGGCACGGACTGCTATTTGCAACCTCATCTTAGGTATGTGAAGCCAAATCTGATAAATCATTTGTTGGATGGGTTATGTCAGTTATATCTAAACTGCCTCATGAGTTTTAAAGAGCAAGATCTTTTGGTCAGGTGCGTAGTTATACAGATACAGCTTGCAGTGGAGAGCAAATCCGATTATTTCTTAGACTGAGAAGTCAAATAAAAACAAATGAAATAATTAAATGGATGAAAGTCTGGAGGGATGGAAAAGGGGGATCAAGAGCTGAAATAGGACTATATATGTACATGTGAAAATTATTATGAAAGCTACAGCAGACATGATAACATTCAATAGGAAATGTTTTTTGAAGCAGAAGTGAAGTTCACATGACGATCTCCATCCTCTCCTCCCTCCAACAGGAAGTCCACCCTCAAAGGTTTATGGGAATATACGGGCAGTGGCCTCCCGTGCCGCTGAGAGGTTCTAATATCAAATTTCGGCGACGTGGGATAAAGGTGGCACAAGTTTTTTTTCAGATGGTTTGAGGAATGCCGGGAATGTGACATGACTTGGTCTGCTGACCTGCCAGGAACTGACTAGTCTTTGAGAACGGCGTGCAGCCTGAAATGCAGGATCCATCCAGCGTATGGATGATCCTCGTCAAAGTCAGCTGCCACCGAGTTACTCAGATGCAGTTTGTGAATAAAGGGGTTTGCCCTCTGGGTTTTGCGGCATTTCATTCTTGCTATCATTTGGTTAAATACAGCCACTGTTCTTTTAAAAGGCATTAAAAAAAAGCTTTGGTTATTTTAAATGGTTTATTTTTCATTTTCATACAGTATGAAGTTTCCAATAATTCCCACAGCATATGATGCAGCATGCAGAGAAGCTAAAAAATAAATAACTGTCATTCGCCTCCAGACTCCCCGCCAGCTTCTCTCCACAGGCACTGATCTAGCCCTTTGGAGGACAGGTCCATCGATGCAATAACTACTGATAGGAGAGTAACGTTCCTGCTAGCTTTATAACAAATACTTATGTACAAATCCCACATGGCTTTCCCTAGAAGTAAAGCATATGGCAGTCGACACTTGAACAGATATGAAACTGGAATCTGAGCAATGCGGTAATCGAGAATATTCAAAAGTAACAGGTAGTGGCAGTGGTTATAATTTAAACATATACCAAAGTTTGGCAACCTTATATATTAATATAATTATATCACCATTCACCATGTAAACAAGAAGATATTTTCGTCTAATAATTAAAGGACTGACATGCAAAATAAAAAAAAAAAAACCTCATGCAAGCAAATGAAGCCTCAGGGCCTCTGGGACTGACAGCCAAGGTCGTGCAGCACTCGTGTGAAGAACAGCCGGTACGGGACTGAGCCACTGCTCTAGAACGTTCCAGAAACCTTCCTGCTTGAGCAACCACTTCAGTAAGAGAGAACTACACAAGGAGACTTTTCTTTTTTTTTAAAAAAAAAAAACGCCTTTCTATTAAACTTAAGCATCATGGTAATCCTTAATTTTATTTTTAAAGAAAGAAGGCCAAAGAAAGAAAACTGACAAAGTGGGGGATATCGACCACCTTTCACATAATGCAGACCCTCTCAGTGTCGATACATCACTACGTCTAGACTGATGACTCAAAACAAAGGGTCCTGCCTATAGGTCCTAGGATGTAAATGTCACTAGGTTTCTCATTACCGTAAGAGTTTTTTAAAAATCCCTCATTTCCGTAATATACATATACTGTTAACAAAATAAACCTTTTAACGCTGCCTGCAGTAAAGCTGATAAACGTGACACTATAAAGATGTGATTTTTGCCTATATTCACATTAAGTTACAGAGCTCTTTGCATATTATAGTATACAATTTATCAGTGAAGCAAAAAATCATTTAACTGCTGTTTTGAAGGTAATAAAATACAAAATACGTTTAATGTTTAATGTTCCAACCGACTTTAATAGAAATATTCCATCATGAGAAATGAAACGATTTTTATGTAGGGGATAGCTGGATGGTTGCAAAAATGTTCAAAGTTATCAGGCAACACAAAGACCTGCCTTCAAAGTAAACCTGAAGTTGTGCACAAAAAAAAAAAAAAGATTCTATTTCTACTGTATTTTGAGAGCAAGACCAGGAATAGATAAAACTCCTTGCAAATACAAATGTATGAATAAAATACACATTCCCCCTTTATTACAAAAAAATCGATATATATTTTGGTGTTGTATGTGACTGGAAGCTAAAATGCTATAATCAAACTATGTAGTTCATATTACAAAGTGAAATAGAAAAAGAAAGAAAGACCTTCCATATTCCTGGAAAGGAAATCACGCAGTAGTCACGAAGCGCTTTTGTTTTTATCTAGAGTGCTTCTCTCAAACTTAAAACAATGGTAGTCATGTGTTCAACTGGTTTACATTTATATTCTGATTGGCACGTCATACTCTACTTTGATGTCACAAAATCAAGTATATTGAGATACACCCAACTAACCACAATTTCCCTATATACTTCCTTAAAAAAGACAAAAATAAATATAAAAAAAGAAAATAAAAAAACTGCACGCCAACCCTCTTCCTTTCATCCACCAAACTGAGATGCTCGTTCAACAAGAAAAGCTGTCCTTCAAGATTTTTTTTGTTTTTTTTTGTTTTAAAGTGCTACACCAAGTTATTGAGAGAATCGATGTTCAATAACGATTTAGAGTTGGCTTCGCGAGGCTCGTGTCGGAAACGGTGGCTTCACAGAGAAAATACTTCCATTTAAATACACAGAGAGCATTGCTGGACATCTTGAGCATATCTTCAGAGATGGAGAAGAAAGCAAAAGTTGTTGTGGGGAGCTTGGGAACTCAGTCACACATCCACCACCATCTTTTTGTGTATGTCTAGGCCACCTACAACCTGGAGGGTGACAGGACAGTGACGTCATCAAACACATTTAAAAACATTTTTATTGTTCAATTAAAAAAACCAAATGGAATTTTTGACCCCACAACCCTGACCAGGACAATCAGTTCAGAAGAAGAGGTGTACTTCATGACAACAAAGCAGCACAAACAAAGATTACGTTAACCTTTTCCTGTGTGTTACCATCATAGGTTAACTTGTGATTTGCTGACTGCACTTACTGCACAAAATTCTTCGAAGGATATCCTGCCATCTCCGTCCTTGTCCGCGTTGATGATGGTTTTGTCGACTATCTGCTGCAGCTGGGTGTCCTTCAGGTTGCTACCCACCATCATCTTCAGCACCTGGAAGAGCTCCCCGTTGGAGATGTAGCCGTCCTTGTCCATGTCGTAGATGCGGAAGGCGACTTGGGTATTAAGCAAGACAACCAAAAAGATTAGGGACAAATTGCAAAGAAGCAAAACAGAAGTCAATGAAGGCATCTTAATGTGGATGATGGATTTAGGTAAATACTTACACCGTAATTTCTGCTCCTTGTCTCCTTTGACACTGAACTGTGAGACACCCTCTATGAATTCTAAACAAAGGCACAAAATAGACCCTTTAAAAACAAAGCTACCATTATCATTTGTGAACTAGGCGGGAAATGTATCGCCTTCAGTTAAACAGGAGGAGCTAGGACTAATTTTAAATGCACAGCATGATTTTCGAAGGAACTTATTGGTGCAATCAGATGAGATTTTCAGCTTCCCTGGTTGACCTCGCAAACTAAAACTGCAGATGTGTACCAAGTTAAAAAGCAAACCTCACAAAACAAACCTAACAGTACTATTCCATTTCATAACTGTATTTAATCTTACTGCAACAAACTTTCAAAAAATTCTTAGATTGTGGTGACTTATTTACAAAGCATTTTTTTTTAACCTTACCTTTGAAATCGACTTCTCCATTTCCATCAGTGTCAAATATGTCGATGACTCGTTGTACTAACGGGTTCTGCTGCAATTCAGGTAGCGACATAAACTCTTCTACGCTCAACGATCCCGAGTTATCGAGGTCAAGTTTCTTAAATCTCTTCCCTAGTCTCTTAATCTCATCGGCATCAACTGCAACAAAGGACAGAAAAAGACAGAAATGGTCAGCTCTATAAGGAATGGGTCCACAAGCAGCACCACACTGTATCTTCACAACCCTAACTAGACCCTAACTAGAGCTTCCTAGGCATCCATGGGTATCTGAACCTAAAAGGTTCAATATTAAAGAGGGTAGAGTTGTCCGATTGCTGCCTACTGAAGCTAGATGATAGCCAATTCAGTTTATGTGTAGCCACAACAATGCAAAGTAGCATTTCTACAGCCCAACAATAATAGCAGGCATTTAAAACGCTAAGTTTATTCACTGAGTCACCTAGCACTTCCACCGTGTGCAACACTAATCACACTTACCCTGATGCTGACAGAGTAACGCAACACAAAGACCTGGAAGATCTCTTCAGAAACACGTGACTACTAATGGACCAGCTAGCACAAAAGTTGAGTCAGACAGAGATGAGGCTCTTTTCCTGGTTGTGGGTGCCTTTCAAGGTGTGTCTAACGCAAATATACCTTACAAAAAATATAAAATGGTTAAACATGTGGTAGAATTACAAATCTGTTTTTGCTAGCTGTCAAGTTTATATACTGATAATAGCAACAGTTGCAAATAAAGGATTTTTTTTTTATTATTTACAGATTCTCTCTTTAAATTCCCTTCCAGCATAAACTATACATAAATAAACTACATCTGAAAATCTGATTACCTCTCAATGTAATTCTCATTACAAGAAAATGAAGGAACGGCTTGATAACGGAAACCTGTCGTATCATAGATCCACCACTAGATGGACCACTACCCAACTGAGTGCAACAGCAAAAAGGCTGGGGGATGGGCTGCTTGTTGTTGCCCAAATAAAGTTACCAATTTCAAATATGTATCAATAAATATCCACATTAGCACGAGTAGAGCAGGGCAGCGGTTAAGGACAATTCCGCAGCAGGAGTAATATCAAGCCTTATCAGTTATCATAAGCTTCCTGACGGACATTAAGAACACAGGCCTGGAATTTCCTTCAAAATAAATACTCTTTTCCATTTTTTCAACATGTGATATAAGTGTAATAGTGTGATGCTATAATTGTCATGACCACTTAACATTTAATTTTCCTGTTATTTGTGATCTGCAGATTAACTAAATGGCAGTAATACGCATAAAAGTCTTCCTAAGACAGGAAAAGGCCTGGCGGTTGGTGGCGGCACTGAGAACACGCCTGCTGGCGTTTCACAGCGCAAGAGACGCGGCACACTTCACATTTACCCGATCCTGTTACCTGGCAACAGCCACTTATAGGCTGCTGCATAAATCTCACTATACACAAGGGTTACGTTGTATGCAGGTTAACAATAAACCAGCCTGCACAGCCTCAGCCCCCACCCCCCCGAAACCCCATGCCTGTATCTCAGCCATTCCCAGGCTGGCAGATCCCACGTAGGAGCGGATAACGATGTGATTTCATCAGTGGGTCGCTACCTTTCACAGTGAGCTGGTGTAAATCCCTCATTCTTATACACTCCTCTTCCAGCCCTCTCTAAGCCCACAGAGTTAGCGCAGTGACACCCTCTCCACAGCCTGCAGACAACCTAATTAGCTACTTTTCAGTTTGAATCATTTCTCCTATCGTTCAGCTTCATGGATTATAATACAGCGACAAATCCGGTACCGCATTGCGGAATAAAAACTCATTCCGATACCGCCAAATTTGCACAGCGTTTGGATTAATGAGTTATCCATGAAACTCCCAATAATGCGACAGACAGAGTGACAGGTTGTACTATGCAACTCCCACAGTTCTGAAAACAGTCTGTACCTGGGGGTCGGAGGCACAGACACTGTGATAAAACTGTTCTGCATTTTCGGGATTTATGATTCCTTCGGCGAAAGCAGCAAACAGAGCCTCCATCCTGTGACACCTCCACCGCCAGTGGGGCTCTCAGTGTGGGACACGATGTCAGCCAGACAGAGGTGAATTTGGGCATTCGTGTCTTTCTTAGCAATCAGCGGTTTCCGCCTTGCTACCTTGTAACGTCCTCATAAAGACTGACCTCAGCAGAAGTGAGGAAGCCCTACAGATCCTCCTCAGCTTTCCTCAAACCCTGTACGAGTTAAAATTTCTCATAGGGCAGCATGTTAACATGCCTCACTACTGTCCCAAGGTTTATTTCAACAGAGAATCCGACAGGTGAAAAGGCGTTTTTCAAAACACTATATTTATAGAAGATGGTGCAATCCCCCTCACCCCACCCCCATAACCCTGTAACCCACCCTCCCCCAGGGAAACCCCTAGCAACAAGGAAACCCAGCTAACTAACACTGATTATTCTGGAAGGCAGTGGGAATCCAAACACCGATTCGGGCACTACAGTGTTGCTGAATGAGATGCCCAAAGCTGGTTCTGGTAAACACCTTTGAAAAGGTGTATTCATGCCTGTAGGTATGGTATTTAAGCAGCTACTGAGGATTGAGATCGCTTTGCAAATGAATGCGTCAAACTAAGGGAACTGTCAGCAGATAGAGGTTTTTTTTTCTGCAAGCTATGATAAGCATTAGGATTCAGCGAGCGCAAGGGCGCCGGGCTGCAGCTCACGCCTCGCGCCCAGCTGCCATCCTCTCATTTACCACCTTGGAAGCAGAACTTCACCCACACAAGGCCGGGGCGTGCTGCTCCCTCCGAGAACCCGATGAGGCGGCTCAGCTCGGCACGGCTCCACAGAGGAGCCCGGCAGGCTGCCTGAGAGCGCAGACGTTACCAAGCAATCCCTTACTGGTCGGGTTGGCCCACTCGGGGGCTGTGTGCATTTTATAGTCATTCCAAACTAAAATACAACTGAGAAAGCAAGCTCAGACAGTCCCTGCGTTAAAGACGCGAGCCAACCACGGGATTTGAACCAGCGACCTTCCGATCACAGACGCAGCATTGTAACACCCTGAGCCATACATTGCCCTACGTGCGACACGGCTTCCATCCCTGTGCAGAACTCAGTCTGCACAACTGCAGTGCCCTAGGAACAGATATTTTTTTTATCGTTTTTATGGACAATTGCCTGCAGGGTTCTGCAGTTTTCCAGTTTGTCTATCCGTGGGTGAAACTGTTCCGGCCCCCAGCATGTACTGCTGGGCATCATGAGGCAGCGAGCAATGTGGGGTGTGGTCAGCTCCACGTTAATGCCAGGTTTGATGAGGAGAGGGACCAGAGCTTTACGTACCAGCACCCACATTTACTTCAGGTAGATCAGATACGGAAAGACCTTGTCATCAGTGCCAGAGAGGACGGTAAAAACACGCAGATTAGTCCTCAGGTGCAGCCCTGCTGCAACCCAATGCTCCCTGTTCTGCCAGGACATTTATGTATTCCTGTAGTCACTACAGTTTCACAATAAATCCATTTACATAAAGAATACGTTGTTCGGCCCTTCAAAAACTGATGCTGGGAGTCAGTACTTTTTCCCATGATCTATGTGCAGTTACCACAATCCTGGCATTAATGTCAATAACATTTCCAAAATGTAATGATGTGGACTCTGATAATGGCCACCCAACGATGGGTTTTGTTTAGTTTTGGCTGCGTAGCTGATTTCAGGCTGTCCCCCTTCCTGATGGAGTGAACAGCTGCCCGCTGCAGGGGTGGGAGGAGGAGCTGCGGGAGCCTAGAATATTCCAGGGATAGTCCAGAGGCTGCGTACCACTGCAGGTGTATCAAGCAGACTCCGAATAGCTACTGGGCTTCAGTAGACAGTGACTCTGGCATCTTCCCCTACGCACACAGCCCTACGTATTCATGTGGGAGCAGCGGGTAGCACAGCAGATATGATAAACAAACATAAAATAAACTAAACAAACTAAATCTGTGACTTAAAATGCATAGGCTGATCGTTGTTCCCTTTAAGTGTTTCAGCACTTAAATTCCTTTAGAATATTACACAACTGTATTCAGAGCTATCACAGACAATCAATGATGAATTTTAAGCAAGAAAACAAGACTGTTACATAAACTGAATCTACAAATATTTTGGGTGTAAGTATACCCAAAAAAGAGGGGGAAAAAATGCTCTGGGGGATTATTTCTGGGGAGGGACATTGGCTGAGGGCCCCAGGGTAACTCCACCCCACCCCAGTAAACTACCCCATCTACTCTGATAATGCAGTTCAACAGTAAAGGTATACCAGTTAATAAGCAAATAACTGGTTAATCTGTCAAAAAATTTAAATGAATTTGCCATAACTGAAACGTTACGTGAAGCAACTGGAACTGCATATGGGTGATCTAGCCTGAGCTGAATAGCTGGTGGTATAGGCCTGGCTCCAGGTACGAGGGGGAACGGCAGCATGCATCAGACGGACGATCTCCTTCAGCACGACACGGTAACCGGCGCCCCCCCGTGAATTGGGAATCGACAGGCCCGTGTGCACTGCCAGGATGACTCAAGGCCTCACAGCATCGCGAGGTGCAGATGGCCAGCCGCGCGGCTGACACGAGCGGCGCTCTGCGAAGGGCGAATTTTGCTGAACCATCATTGGCAGGCAGGGATTCCCCACAGCGGGCCGGTTATATCCCAGGCCGCATAATCAGCGGCTTGCTCTCTTCACCCAGGAGGGCGGGGGCCTACAGGCCATATCGCAGCTAAATATAGACGGGGCTCTCCCTCCAGCCCCAAACCTGACCTTTATGCGGCAGAAGCATTTCACACTCGGGGGGGCTGTGTCTGTATGCAAGCCTGAGGGAGGGTCATGGAGCTCTACAGAATGCAGTCTGACTGCAATAACCAGGCACATAAAGATCTGTCATTTCTGTGGACTGACCACACTGCCCTAAGAAAAAGCAAAACAACATAGCTACATTGTCTTTTTCATGTTATGACCAAAAATCGGGCCTCTTCGGCTACGTTTTATCACATGACAAAATATATTAGTTCAGCAATGCTTAGTTTTTAAGAATACAGGGCGTGGGAATTACGGTAACTACATACATTCGGTCGCACAAGCAAACAAAAGCCGACTAATACTACATTTATAGTTGTTTCTTATTCAGATGCAAAGAATATGATGGGAAAAAATACCATTTGATATTGGGCTAAGAAATATGTGGTGAAAGTGTGTGTCAGGACATGAGAAAGGAAAGCCAGGTACTTACAGTGTGAGCACATTTCCAGGGGATAACTCGCCTCATTGCCCTACAAAAAGACAAAAGGTGAATCCCATTAAGATTTCTTACACTGCCGACAAGCACAAAGGTTTAACAAAGCACAACATTTATCATTTTAAACTTACAATATATTACAGTATTATAAATCATTCTGCTACACAATTCAGCTTGGTGATATTACTGGAAAGGCCTTCCCGACAGAGTATTCTGAGAGATCAATCCACTCTGCAGCACGCACCTGTCATTTCAGAGTTTTGCATAATGTTTACCCTGCATTAGTATCACAGACGAGATCATTCTGATACCTCAGAAAAGCATTAATTTAGGTAATGGCAGGGGGCTGTCAGATTTTGATTACTGTGCACCTATTGCAGGTTGGAAGCCCATCAAATAAGTCAAATACAAGGTTTTTTTGTGCAACGGAAATAATATTTAATAACAAAGCCCATCTATCCGTTCATTTTTTCACAACTGCTTATTCAATTGTGGTTGCAACAAGCCAGGTCCTACAACAAAGAGACCAGAGGCTGGGTAAAGGTGAAGAGAGAGACTGTCCACAGAATACAATAAATTACTAAAAAAAAAAAATCTAACAACCTCATTCCTGAAGCGCATGTACCGTATCCGATGACCCGGTAAATAGGTTAGCTGGCAGGCTATGTGCATCTACTGCAAGGACTGAACGTTCACAATGCAATTATCAGCTAGAAACCATTCACAGCTATTGTCCTGATGACTTAAAAGCGTTACTAAGATACCAAATAGGCAGACAGCAATGCTGTCACCAAGTTTAAGCATCTAATAAGTTAGATATCAGGGTTAAAACACTCTAACAAACATATATTGACCAAACTGTCATTACAAGACAATGTGTTAGAGTGAGAGTAACAAGCCTGATGGAATCAACAAAGCACCTGTGTGGTCGCTCTCCTCTGTAGTGGTAAGCACACCCTGGATAGAGTTTGGATCTGTCATCCAAGGGTGACACACAATGACCTCAGGAAGCCAAGAGGGCTGCTCGTGAGAGACCAAAGGTCTGTCCTGGGCACCCCTTCGTGTCCCGGCCAGAGATTGGTTGACCCACTGCCAGGTCGTAGCTCTCAGCGAGGTGAGTGGTTATGTTACTGGAACACCTACTTGGGCTTCAGGTCCTCCGCTTCACTTTCCTCTTTCGAATTGGCCTCAAACTGGGTCTCATGGCACTAACTGTGCCGTCGTCATGGGGAACGGCTATGGTGAGAATCAAATTATCTACCGGGCTAAAAGTAGCGTCATCACTAGGCCAAGGCTCCTTAGCAAAGCTACCAAGAGCACGGGACGGTATCGTGATCTACAAGTACAGTGCAGCAGAAAAACACTTATTTCATGTAATATATATACGGAAATTCACTTGCTGCCACTAGTTCTGGGTCAGGCAGAGGAGACTTGCTCCAATCCTTCAAGCACATGCGACATTTTTACAAAATTAGAAATCCGCTTTATTTGATAATATGACGCAGCAGTGAAGTGATGGAAAGGAGTGTCCTGTGTACGATTCGGGAGATAAGATCTCAACGCAAAATAAACATTTATTCTTACACGAATAAGTCATTCTAAATAAGCTAAGTAAATAAAGATACACGTTGAAGCCTACAGTCTTTTTTATTTAAAATCACTGAATCCATATCTACGTAACAGAAGAACATGGCATAGAATACAATGTGTCTAGTAGCAGGGCGATACCTAAAGAATAAAATAAACAGATTCCATTGGCATCAAACAAGCAACATGTACTTTAAAGGTCACCACTTCAGATGTCAGTTGGTAACAATTAGCCAGCTTAGAAATTACATTTACCATCCATTTGTCTGCACTAGCACTTCTAGTGGGTCAAAAGCTGATTAAATAATGTCTTAACGACACCTCTCTGATATACATCAAGTCCACTAAAGCTTCAGAACAATAATTTAATGCACTGCAAAGTGGGATGAAAACGTCAGCTATTCCTGCGCCAAGTCCGCGCACAGTTTAACCCGTGACATAGATCTCGGTGCTGAATGCAACGTCGAGGCTCTGCAGGAGGCTCTGTAGTGGCCCATTCTCCCCGTTCAGGATTTCAACTTGCGAATCAGCCGTTTACTGAAGAAACTGCCTACTAGGATTCTGTTTGTACAACGACAACATGCCCTTAGCTAGTTTTGTGCGTAATAAGTGTCTGTGACCTATTCAGTATTTCTGTATATATCAGTGCCCTGCGATGGGCTGGCCCCCCATCCTGGGTTGTTCCCTGCCTCGTGCCCATTGCTTCCGGCGTAGGTTCCGGACCCCCCGCGACCCAGTAGCATAAGCGGTTTGTAAAATGGATGGATGTATATATCAGCGGAAGGGAACATACTGAAACCACATGACGAGATAAAGAAAGATGAATGAAACACGGAAGATGAATAAAAATATATGATTCAAAAAAGTGGCAAAAAAAACATTCCTGACAAAGTACGGCACTGAAGATTTCTGTGCTTCATTATTCAGCATGCATTATGGATGCATTGGCTACAGATGTTACATTTGCATGCACAAACACTTAGATTTTATCGCTTAGCGGGAAAAGGTCATCAAGGCTGGAGGATGACTAAGTATTCTCCCAGTTACTTCTGAATAAAATGGCCAGCTGTATATTCATAAAAGGCTCCATATCATGCACAGGGGCACAAAATCGAATATTCAGTACAATCTTCGGGGATAAGGTGGTCTGTGTTACTAAGGATCAAACCAAACTGAACCTCAATTAATCCATTCATATGGAACCTGCTGAACACTCACTGTGTATCGTTCAGGAACAGACAGCAAAAAGCACCACAATACACAACCACAATAGGCATAAAGACACTTTAATTTGTACTCATAGCCATATATTATGTATAGCAGTTTCCCTGAAAAGGACATAACTACTACTTCACAGAAGAACGCCATAAAAATGTCAGCAGTGAGTTACGGAGCACTCTGTCTTTCTGTTTACACTTTTCTCACTCACGAGGCACTGTAACAAATACCACAAATGCACTCGAGAAACCAAAAAGTGTGTGACCTTCCATCCATCCATCCATCCATTTTCCAAACCGCTGTTCTTACTGGGTTGCGGGGGGTCCGGAGCCTATCCCGGAGGCAATGGGCGCAAGGCAGGGAACAACCCAGGATGGGGGGCCAGCCCATCGCAGGGCACAGTCGTGTATGACCTTCTTAAGGCAAAAATTATTCTGATAAACAGAGGTGCTTTAATACCACTGCTACAGATTTAGGAATAGCTGAAATGATCATGGTTTTAAAAAAATAAATAAATCTGGTTTTGCAGTTACATCAAGATGATTTATTTGATATTAGATCTTCTTGGATGTTTATGTTTGGTTATCTTGGTGCAAGCTGAGTCCTTGGGTACCTTTAAATCAGAGTTAGATAAGATTTTAACAACTCTGAGCTATTAGTTTAGTTCTCCCCAAGCGAGCTTGATGGGCCGAATGGCCTCCTCTCCTTTGTATTGTTCTTATGTTCTTAAATGCTTTAAGAGGCAGGAATGCTTGTCTGAAAATTCAATCGCCCCTTTAAAAAAAATCTCAAAATGCTAAGGTGACACCATGAAAAGCTGACCTCCCCTAGAGATAAAACCCAGACAGTGATACAGGCATCAACATGTGCAATTTCATATGCCTGCACAGCAGACTCACCATGGCATTAACGGTCAGCGAATCAGAAATCCCAGCATGCCCAGCACTCGGATATCCCAGCATGCCCAGCACGGGCTCATGATGAGGGCAGATGACCAGCAATTGTCTGGCCGGCATTACAGCAACACGCGAGAAACGGGACGCCGCCGTGAAATGTCAGCCACAGGCTTGCCGGCCTGAAACTCGAGCCCAGGGATGTGTGACGGAGGAGAGCTACTTCAGATCGGTTAAATGCCAGACGCACCACGCCCGCAGCAAGGTGACTGCATGCGACAATGGTCACCCTTGCCAGTGTCACTGTGGAGGAACAGTTGCAAGAGGAGAAGAGAGGGCTGTAGTGTTTAGTGTATAGCAACTGCACCCCAGTAAGGTGAAAAGCAGATAGTGGTCTGATGGACTCATTGGTGAAGCACACCAGACAAACTCCTGGTCATACACAGCACAGAGCATCTCCATCAACTTCTGCTGGTTTATTTCTCATGCAGTAATCAAAATGAGTTCATTGTTATTAAGGTTTCACATCCCAGTACTGCAGCCATTGCTTTCATTTCTGATGTTTTGAAACCTCTTAGAGGACAAACCAATTAAAAAATACACAGAAACAAAAGTCATTTATAATATATACTTTAGTTTAGGAGTTTCAGAAGCTTCTTAAAAGATTTTAAACATTCAGGAAGTAGCAAATGCTACGTAAATAAGCCTGGACGCTTATTTGTTTTTTGATATATGTTTTGTCAAACTTACTATGCTTGTCAGCAAATGAATAAAAACGTCACTAACCGAAAACAATGGCAAAAACACATTGTTTCACCTGGCTGATTCATAAGTTGGCATCGTATATGAAGCATAATGCCTCAACAGCAAAGGATCACAGTAAAAAAAACTGCAGTTGGTGTAGCTCTTCCCCTCTCTGAAGCCATCAAAATATATGCGGATCTGCAGGGCTCACTCTGGAACTATAAATATTTCGTAATTCTTTACATTAACTGCACTCTCATAACACCTTTATAATGCATTCGTAGAACATTCATTGCACCTTCACGACACACAACATTCAAAAGGGGCACGTAACTATATCCTATATCCAAAATTTGCCATTTGCCAATTTTACCGTATTAAGTGATTCCTAGTGCTTTAGTTCGACAGTTCCTGAGAAAAATGCAAATATCATAAAATCCGGAAAAGCTAACTGTAGAAGAGTTTCAGTCATGAAACATGGTGCACTTTTAGCTAACCACTCCAGGAATGTAGCTAGTCTGCCAAAAAGAAAGATTATCAAGCAGCCTTTAACTTCTTTACTTGTGCAAGCTAACTAATCCATGAATCTATCAGAACAACACCATTCTGCTGATCATTCTAACATTTTGGTTAATCAAGTTTCACGCCGCCTCGTCAAACTAAAAGTTACAACCACATGCGGTTAATAATCTTCCCCATTTATGCCGAAGAGCAAATTCAGAGCCAGGATGACACCTGGCCTCATACCAGCAGCTGTAAACAGTGTAAAGCAGTGCCTGGGATGATACTTGCAGTTGTACTTCTCACTGCGACAGTGGGTTGTTAATTTTTCAGCACAGTAAGTGGCAGCGAGGTTTTAAAATATTTCACCTGCCTGAGTCACCAGAACCATTTGCACAGGTCTAATGCAGGGGATACTGTTTACTCTTAAGACTGGTCCAATTTTTCCCTCCCACCGTAATCTGTGAATATGCCTTACATCTCACTAACCCTTGACAGCAAAAGTAGAAACCTTGCAGGTGCATGACTTGGAACTTCAGTGTCACATTTACATAAAAAAGGGAATATTTTTAAATTTAAAATCTGCTACTCGCTCACTGAAGCTTGACAAGTCCTCCCAGCGCCGCAAAAACAGAACAGACGGGTCAAATTTACACTTAAAATAAATAAATTTTATAGCAGAAATTTAGTCACCCACATCCTGAAGCCACCATAATCACCTGAGGTGCCACAGATAATTCTTAGAGTCTGTGGCTTCTACTTGGAAATGACATCACCTGCAATGGAATAGTCTTCCATTGCCATGCCGACAACACAAAGCCCATTTATTCCA